>OX375867.1:59044527-59071046 GCA_947359475.1 Heligmosomoides polygyrus bakeri | reverse complement strand
CTGTAAAAGTCCATTATAGTGTCTGGCAAGATTTGTGGCTTTCCTGTCGCACCGGACAATGCAGTAGAGCGGAAAAGAATGCTTAAAAAACAGCAGCGCTGTAGCGCAATGGAAAATCTGTAGAAAAGACGCCGATGAGCGCTTTCTTGGTTCCCTACTTTATCATATTGTCTCTCTCATACGATCGTCCTCCACTAGACATTGGATCTGACAGCGATTCGCATAAGCCGAGTCCGTCATTTTTCTTCAAAGCCGGGTTAAAAGAATTGTGCAAACAATGAGATAGAGATTATCATTTCAGAAAATGTGAATTACTCAAATTTATAGTCTATCGTATCGGCAGCTCCCCCGCCCCCCCCCCCCCCCCCCCCCCCCTCCTAGATGCTTGCAAGTACTTGCGGTAGTTGGAGGGGGTCACCATAGCATGCCGCGGCGCACAGGTGTGGCGAGTAGATACATACCGCGAATGTAAATGCAATCTTATCTTCCCTTTTCGATTGCCCATCCGTGCTTTATCTGCTTCCGTATTGAATAAGGAATGTAGGTAATTTTAACACGGGTGCGTTAGCCGGCCCACACCCTGGAGTCCCTTCCCCCGCCCAATTCTGAGAACAGAGCCATAGCATTGTTTCTTCGTCTTCTTTATTACCAGTGTGTCTCGTTTTTTTTTTCTCCTGTTTGTTACACTTTTTATAAGGTGACCTTCCCCAATTACCATAGCGCCGCACTTGCCTTCGGAAACTTCCAAATAATACCCAATTCTTACTTTCGTTTCGAAATTTCCTCACCAGATGCTTTTTTCCTCTTGTTCCATTTGCCCTCACTCACTTGAAGCACTTTCAGTCCGTCCTCACCTTGTTAACAAACGCTCACACCTCTCCCTCTACCAGAATGCATGAAGCGCATCTCATTCAACAGCTTTCCTTCTTCTGCGCTAGTCGAAGGAACGAGGGCAACGGCCGCCGATGCACACTTTCGCGCTCTAGTGCACCCAGCAGCACGACGCGTCAAACGCGCGCACATGACGTCACTAGCCGTCCCTGTCTGCAGCAGCGGGACCCAACGTCGCGTTCCTACGAGAATCGGTGTGAAAGGTCAGGTTGCTTAATCTGTGAAGAGTACAGCCGGATTTGCCAAATGAGGTGTACGGTATGCAAAGCGGTGTGTATGAAAGGTGAAAAATCCTAAGAGGGGAAAGCAGCGAGACCATTTGGTAGGAGAATGGACGAGCATTTATGAGCACGGCGCGGCCCTCAAAGCTATTCGGATAATTCATTCTCAAGGCACCGCACCCTCAGACACGTACGGGATCCATTGCCGCAACTGCTAGTCTCGATCCCTCACAAAAATCTGACGGATATAGCGGAGAGAAATATCAGGGAAGCGATGGAGATAAGGCACTGGCAACCACCCAATAACAAGGGGAAGAAATAAGTATGCAGTGAGCATTATCAATTTTTGAAGTTTCGCGGCGTCACTGCTGACTGGGGATGATGGCGACATTGAGAGACGATAGACCGGTCACTGCTCGCGGGTCTATATAAGTAGCCTAGAGACCCTGCACTTTTTCTAGACAAAATGCACCATTGTAACTCCTTCCCCCCCCCCCCCCCTCTTCCTGTCGGTGAACCCAGGTCTGTGATGCGTTGATTGTTGTTCTTGTTTGTATAAGCGTCATAGTTATTTTAGACCGGAAGAAAGGTTAAAGCCCAAAACGTCAATAAATATTTTGCTATTTCGGGCTTCACACTTAAGAAGAAGAATATGCAAATATGTAGCTCAAGGAAACAACGATATTAAGCCATCTACAACCTGCTTCGACATGGTACCTTGTTTGGTACGCATTTCTTTGGTGCAATTATTTACAGCTAGAGGCGGCCGCTTCCTTACACTCTACTAGCTGGCGAATGCACCGAGAAGTAACTCTACTTCACACCGGACTTGCTTCTGTCTGGGAACTAAACTCCCAGTCTTTTACCATCACTACCAAAGTTCTTACTGGAGTACTGCTTGCACTGACCACAGCACTTTCTAAGTGGTTACACTGTTCCATAATGAGACATTTTTCGTTGTGGTAACATGGTGCAGCGAAACTAGCCGTTCTACAGATCAGTCAGTGAAGGAGAGCAGGCGATCCAGCCAACTTCGTCGGCTGCTTTAGTAAGGCTGAACATGCCCGCTCAGTAATACCAACTCTGCTCTTGGATTTGTTTTGCTGAAGCGTTCCCTCCCCATTCGTAACCAATAGCTAGTATTGCAGTTCAGTGCGCACTGAATGTAGAGGTTTTTATGACGTGGTCCATGATCTCCAACGTCAGATCGAAGTTCGTAGCGCGAAACAGTCCAAGCAGTGTCCTTATTGTTTGCTCTACCATCATTCGAGTTACGTATAGCAGTGATGAAGAGTCGAGTGGTCTCGCAACAACCGCCCGAACGCTGTAGGAAAACTTGTCAGCTGTGTAGCTGACAACTCGTCGATGCCTGGACTGTTTAGCCACGAATGTACTTCCCCGGTTTTCTTTTTAGCGCGGGTGAATCTGCATCTTCTTATTATGGTTTTCAGACATGAGGGACGCACCTGTGCTACACTGGAACCTGGGGATCGGCCCTATAACGTGCCACGCATGGAACAAAGACAGAACACGTGCGTTTTATTGTTGTTGCTGAAACCACTATTTTTTCCGTAGGCTACGTCGAAGTATGTGTAGTTCAGAGGCTGTTGCTGGAGAGCCACAGAGATGCTCGATTAAATACATGGCTGGTTTCAAGTTCTTCTGCCTACGTGAATTTTTTCCTTACAACCAGAATTTGTCGGGGGATCGGATGCCATCGAATCTGCAGCATGTAGATTCGATGGCATCAGATGATATTTTATTTTAACTTCAAATTGGGGTAATCCACAGCCGAGACAGCTCGACAAATCAATCAAGTGTGGGGCCTAATGGTGTTGTAGAAGGCACTGTGCGTCAGTAGTTCAGCGAATTTCGGACCGGAGATTCCAGTCTCGAATATGACCCTCGTAGCGGTTGACCTAAAGCAATCCTGGACAACGAGTTGAAGGAATGAGTGAAAGTTGAACCATCCCAAATAGTTCGCGGAAGAGCTAGAGATCAGTAAAACTGCTGTTGCGGATGCTTTGAAACGCCTTGGGATGGTGAAAAAGCTCGAGAGAAGTGGGTGTCCCACGAGTCGAGTAAGCGGCGAAAATTGTCACGTTTCGAGATTTGCAACAAAACTGGTCCTTTTTGGACCGAATCATAACTTATGACGAAAAGTGGATTCTGTATGACAACAGGAAACGTTCCAGATAGCGGTTGGACATCGACCAACCCCTTAGGCATTTTCCGAAGGCGAACGTCCTCAAAAAAAGTTAATGGTCACTGTGTGGTGGTCGGCGGTTGGTGTGATCCATTACAACTTTTTGGTGCCAGGCCAAACGATCACAGCGGAGTGTTACTGTAAGGAAATCGACGAAATGCACCGAAAATTGCGCCAACTTCAGCCAGCATTGGTCATCAGAAGAGGCCCGATTCTTTCGCACGCCAACGCTCGCCCATTCGAAAATTGAACGAATTAAGGGCTGATGTTCTGCCTCACCCGCCATATTCTCCAGACCTCTCACCAACCGACTACCATCTTTTCAAACACTTTCAGAACTTTCTCGCTGGTAAAGCCTTCACCAATTGGGCCAAGTTAAAACGGCTTTCGTAGATTTTGTCGAATCTCGACCACCAATTTTTTCGCTGTTGGGATAAGTGGCCCGTTGGCAAAAGTGAGCTGATTCGAACGGTGCTTATTTCGACTAAATCCGATAAGATTTGAGAAAGTTATGGTGGTTCAAAGTGAAGCACTCAAAGCGCTGAGAACTTTCCGGAGAATTTACTAGTAACAAGATTGTAACAAGCATTCAGCCCATGCACAATCAATCGAGTCTGAAATGCAAGGTTGCAGGCGGGAGCATAGCTCAATCTTGACTATTTGCACGTCACAGACATCTCGTTACCCTGTGTTTTCATCATCATCTGAGTCTCAAACATCTCGAAAAGCTTCGCTAGCAGCAGTGCTAGAATCTTTCAAATAGTACCTGCATTTTTAAAAATATCTTGTACTTTTTGCAGCCATAGTGTGTCTTTAAGTTTTAAACCTTAAAAGAAGCACATATCAATCGATACGGCCGTTTGTGAAGAAACTATAACAAGTATTCAAGCGAAGCAAATCAATCAAGTGTAAAATGCAGAATTTCAGACGAGTACATGGGGCATTCTATAGCAGTCATATGTCATGAAATTTCTATTTTCTTAAGCTTTCATATGAGATCTTAATATTTTCAGCACCTCTACTGTGAGCAAAGTTATCACCTTTCAAACAGTGTATGAATTTTTTTAGACACAGTGAACATAAAAGAGTGGTGTGTGTGCATGTGTGTGTGCGTGTGGCTGTGCCTGTGTGTGGTGTGTAAGTGTATGTGGTGTGCGTGGTGTATATGTGTATGTATGTATGTATGTGTATGTATGTATGTATATGTATTGACTCGTATACATTTTGACTCGTAAGAAGAATATGTTTGTAGGCTTATGAATTTTTTGAGGTATTTCAGGATCAGCAACGTTGACAAAACAATTATGACTCCTCAGTTTCCTACTTATTTTTGTCTAGATTATTGTTTACTTCCTGGTTCTTTTATCGTGTTCTTGACATACCAACCATAGTGTCTTCTTTTGTGGAGTGCTGGCTGTTTTTTCGGCTGTTTTTTCTTCTTTTTGATGCACCCATGAGTGCATGAATAAATAAATAAATAAATAAATAAATATGTATGTATGTATGTATGTGTGTATGTAGGTATGTATATGTGGTGTGTGTGGTGCGTGCGTGGTGTATGTATGTGGTGTGTGTAGTGTATGTGTGTGTGTCCGTCCGTCACAACTGGAGTAGGGGCGCGGCGTATTGGCGATACTCATCGATTGATGGCGATTGACAGCGGTCCGAAACTTCAGCCCTGGGAGTAGTCGACGTCGCTATCTCGAATACGAATCTGAAGTTCGTTTTTAAAGTTCCGATCGCCATCAATGGATATTGATCAAATTATCGATTTTTGAGGATGTCATTCAAGCAGTCTGAAACTCCAGCCCTGGGGTAGTCAATGTCGCTGAAGGGTAATCGATGAATGTTCTGTATTATATTCTCTAGAAGCATTTTTTAATAATATCCTCTCCCAGTTATAATAAAATGACGGTTGTCTGGATATTAGATGGCGTTCAAAAATGTCGGATTTTTTCCAGCATGGTATCACTGTTTTAGCGGAACAATTACGTGTAGATTTATAGTTGGTGAGCTCTATCTTTTCTGAGTAGGGATCAATATCTCCATAATAGCAGCCCCTCTTAGTGACCCTTTCTAACATGTCCCACTCGACATAGTTAAGGTGTTCTTCCTGCGGGAACCATGACACAGGTGGCATCTACAATTGATAGGAGAAGTCATTACTACCGCGAAGCCGTTGAGAAGCCGACGGTGTGGCCACCAGGCAGTCCTTGTCCTTGATGAGAAATAGGGGTATTCAAACTGTTCCGATACGCATCTCTGCATTATGGCTTCATTTTGTTCCAAAGGTGTCGTCTGGGTTTGCCTATTTAACTGCACGTCGAGCCGGCCGAAAGCTTGCTTTCGGTAGACTAGAAAGTACATCGAAGGGCGATTCGAGGCTTGGCATCGGATGGGAACCCATTGGACGAGGGACGACGAGGGATCACCGACTGGATTCCGTGAGATGTCAAGAGAATACCAGGACGCCCACATACGAATTGGTCGGACCTCTTCGCGAAAGCCCTGAACGAACGACAAGACGCTCTTCGTGTCCCACGAGCAAGGGGGATCCGTTGTAGCACCTTGGCACGCGATAGAAACGAATCTAATCTAGGAAGTTGAGGACGACAAGTGATACCGGAGATACCACCCTCCCGTCTGAGATTGCCAGAGATCTCTTATTACTGGATAGCTAATGCTTTGTCAGTACAGCGCTATCGACTATGGTGGGTGCCGTACTTGTAGGTTTTGATGGTTTCAATATACAGCTTGCTGTAGGATAGAATACTTTCCTAGCGGGGGCCCATTGTGCTAGTATAGTGAGCTCTGGTATGAAAAAAACGAGAAAGAATCGTCGTCATAGGGGTACACCCACCGTAGTCGGATAGCGCCGTCATTACTTCCGTGTGCATTCGCTTATTTTCATGGCTGTCGCCGTTACGAGCTTGGTTCAGGGTTCCTCTTCAAACCGCACGGCATTCTGAATGGATTTGAAGTAGGGCATTGCTTAGCAAGTGCTAGCATAAAAGTGGATAGAGATGGGGTATTGAAAGCTTTGTGCAATTTCAATAGCTTGCTCATTCGTTTGTTTAAGCACCTCAGTTTCTCGTCGAGGTAGATCTCCTCTTCCCCTTGGACGATTCTTCAAACTGCGCTTTCTCTTGCGATTGAAGTTATTAGCAGTGCTTGATTCTGTAGACTTCAGTGGACGTTAGTGATGACCTGCTGACGGCTTTCGATTTAGAAATCGCGGTGTCCGCGTCCAGCAATGAGATCTGCATCTTCACCTGGCGGAATGGGGACTGGGTGAACACGTTCACGTTGGCGGAGCATGATCTTCCGGTCACAGGGCTGGATTGGGCTCCGAATACCAATCGAATAGTGTCCTGCTCGAGAGATAAGAACGCCTTCGTCTGGACGTTCGATAAAGGAGTGTGGAAACCAGAACTCGTGCTAGTAAGTTCTTTTCCGCTACCCATCCATTGACGGTCAGTGTTAGCTGTTAAGGTGCGATTCCAACGAGCAGCAACGTGTGTGAAATGGTCACCAGAAGAGAACAAATTCGCTGTGGGAAGTGGCTCCAAACTGGTTTCCGTGTGTTATTACGAGCGAGAAAATGACTGGTAATTCACTTGTTTTGTTCTCAGAAGTGTTGTGTTGTTGCAACCATTGTGTTATAGGTGGGTAGCAAAGCAGATCAGGAAGCCTATTCGTTCCACAGTGAATTGCATAGACTGGCATCCCAATAACGTCTTGCTCGCTGTTGGTGCGTGTGATTTCCGAGCCAGAGTGTTTTCTGCATGGGTGAAAGAGGTACTGTTGTTGTCTTCAATAGGTTTTGCATCAGGCTACTCTTCGGTATCAGCGGTGAATTGTATCCAATTGCTTTCACTGCTTTATGTCATTGCTTCGTGGTCATCCACACTAGCTCCATTGCCTAAAGTTTAATGGAAACAAATAGTGATCTGTACCTGGAAAAGTTTCAGAGTAGTTCATAGAGAACCTGTTGGACTCGGGTAATTGTAAACAATTGTTTCGTTTGTATCTGAGTGACATGCAGGATTTCTTGAGAATAACTGCAGTCTACGATCAAATTAGGATATGGCTTTCGTGCGGTATTCGGCGGTAGTGTAGAGCATAAAGTTTCACTGCGTGCAGTACTGTTGTCATAGATCCTTTCCAATATTTGCAACCTGTGCTACCAGCAGTCTTCTGGCCAGTGGCCGGATTAACTCCAGAACCCAGATGTTGATTTCCCGCTAATGCACCGAAACTTGACGATCGATAGTAAGAGGATAGTTGCGAAAATCGCGCTAGCACATACATCTGCAAAAGTTTTCCTTTAGAGGGTTGCAACAGGGGTGAGGGGAGACTGTGTTAAGAGAAGTAGTTGCAGTTTTTAAAGTCGATTCTACAAGTCACGGCTGTTTTTGAAATCGATTTCAACGTGGTTTTTTCTAAGTGGTCTGCCATTGTGGTAGATGTTTGTCTCTCTGATGTGCAGTAGAATTTTATGACAGAAAAGCTGTTTATCTTGTAAGAAGCTAAAAAGAAAAGCTTTAAGAAGCAAGACATAGCTGGACGGTAGCACATGGTAATCCTCAATTACAGCTGATTCTACAGCTTATCATTAAGGGGAACAAAAATGATGAGATCAGTCAATGGTTGCGTTGCTTGCAAAATCGATTTTCAAAGCTGCCTTTCGCAGTCTTGTATTCAACCTCCACAATTTCGTACTATATTCAGTGGGTGGCACATTATAAGCGCTTGAAGACAGTGGATGTAGAAGAAGTTAGTGTGTGAGAAGCATCAAAATAAACGAGATCCGTTTGTAGGTTGACGAGAAACCGTCACCTAATCCATGGGGCTCAAAGATGCCGTTTGGGCAGTTGATGGCCGAGTTCCAAGTTTCCGGATGGGTACACCACGTGACGTTCTCACCTTCCGGCTGCAGACTTGCATTTGTTGCGCACGACTCATCGATATCATACGTTGACGCTAATCAGGTGCTCAGCGGTTTTTGGAATAACACGTCTGCTGAGTGCGTTTTGAAGATGACCTTCATTCAGGACAACACCGTTACTCATACTCTTCGGACGAGTAGCCTTCCTTTCACCTCTGCCGAGTGGGTGACTGAGAACAGTCTGGTCGCTGCAGTTCGTTTTTATACGCTCCACTTATCTAAACATGCGGTTGACATAGCAACAGATCGTATCTATCCAAGGGTCACGATTATTCTCCCGTTCTCTTCACTGTTATGGATGGAGGCTTTAAAGAAGTTTGTAAACTGGACGTTCCATCAGAGCAACGAGTTTCTTCCGTAAACTCAGCCTTGCAGATGTTTCGAAACATTGACAGGTACGGAAGCTACTCTATTATCGGTCAGGCTAATGTTTGTATAGGGTTTTCAACATAGTTTCTAGGAATGCAGCTTCGGAACAAGTTAACGTTCAGCTGAAAACCCTGCATCAGAATATGATTAAGTGAGTGGTTAAGGTTTCATTAGCCACAGGACTATATTTCTCCCCTTTCACCATTTTTATAGGCAAATTCTTCCTCACTCTGGAAGCAAGAACAACATAATTAAGTTCACGACGTGTGGAACCGATGGCCTCATAGCGCTATGGGACTTGAAGGTAACCTAACAGAGCTCCTAGAATAGCGCAAGCGGCTTTATTTTCTCCCTAGAACAGGTTGCTGTCTAGGAATCTGGTAAAACAGCAGTCCAAGCGACTAGTTGACAAACTTGCACGGTAAGGTTTTGTTCAAGATTGTAGTCAGGGTATGCGTCCGCTTGTACTTGGAAGAGTCCCTTGTGAAATTGGCCTTATGTAATGTTTTAACGTTGTTAAGGATTCCATCGAGTACTGCAGGGTAAGTAATCGTGTGGCTCATTCTAACTTGTATGCCAGCATGTTTTTACTTTCATGTTTAATGGTACTAAGATTTGAGAAGTAAATAGTCGAGTTGAATGGTTGTCATAATGCTACTAAGCATGGCGTTTCACAGTTGAAAAGTGTCACTTGTAGGGGATTGATCGTCAACACTGTTATTCCAGAGCAACGCAGCAGTCGTTCGTTGAGCGAAGGACCAGGTTTGGTGGATGGTTGGCAGATGTTCGTCACCGAATCTCTAAGCTTTATTTGGAACTTCAAAACAAGCACATACATCCACTGTAGTGAACGCTGTACTATCGAATTTAAGAGCGATTTAATAAATTAATTGCAATGAGTCATAAAATTACTTGTGATGGAAGGTAAAGGCAAAACAAACTATTAGGCTGTTGCAAAATTAATCGACGAAGTGGACCGCATATGTCAAACTGCTGTAACTCAGTTTAAACACAACTTCATTAATTGAAGTGAAAACCATCAGAATTTATACATGTTTATCAACGAACAGGTAATGAACATAATCCTTTACAGTAAAGCATGAAATCACAGGAATTAACGAAATCAAGAAGGGCACATTCAACATCGGCCAAATTACCGTAGTGAATTTTTTCTGACGCAAATGAGAATCAAGAGCTAGGAAAAAGCGACAGTCAGTGGAGGAAGGGCGTGAAGAATATGGTGGTAGAGGGGGACCTTCGATACTTAAATGGGTCAATTTTCGCCGAGTGATTTGTGAGGTGTGTAGCCTTGCGTTGTCCTGCAACATGAGCGGCCCTCTATTCACCACTGCCTGCCACAATTTTTGCAACTTCCCATACATTTGGTCTAAATCACAGCAGTAAGACTCGGCTGTGACTGCCTGACCAGGTTGCAAAAGGCTGTAATGGATTACACCTTTACAACACTACCACAAAATAAGCATAACCTTTTTAGGGTGAAGGTCGCGTTTAGGAAAGGATGTTGGAGAAGTATCCTTATCTACCCAGACAAATCCCTGCTTCCTGTTATTGCAAAGGACCCATTTTTTATCTACAGTTGTAATACGGCTTAAGTATGTTAGTGGCGAAACGAACCTTTTTATATGTTTATATTTTGTGACATACCATTCTCTTAATTAATTATAATTTTTAAAAATTCTATTATTTTACACCTTTCTTCACTTCTACGAATTTTACATTTTGCTATGTTTATATTATAAGTACTGGGGGTATATGTTACTCGAGGGAAACCCGGTAACATATATTACCTCAGCACCGACTATCGGGTTAATCTTTTGACAGTTTTAACATTTTAACAGTTTTAACATCTTAATACTATAATTTTGACATTTTAAAACCACTAGTTATTCAAGATATACTAATAGCTTAAATATTATTTCAAGTTTTTCTTTTGTTAATGGTAATAATTTTATAATTTCTTAGATGTTTATTATTTGATATTTAGTTTAATAAATTATTTTACTAATTTTTGAATAATAAATAAAATTATTAATTAAGTAACAGATATTAGATTAATTTAATTTACTTCTTCACTATTTCTTTGATAAATTCCTTTTGTGAGGATACTTCCTCAGACGCCAGTGGCGTTCTCATGTGGCCAGTGGCCAAGCGTCTAGTTGACGCTCATTCTTCTCAAATCTTTACTCTCAGTCTTCTCTCTCCTAAGTGGATGACTTTCTCATTTCTGTTTCACCTAAATTTCTGCCTTAATCTATAACATGCTTCTCATACTTCTCTAAAAAAATTAATTAACGCTCTATAAATATTATAGTACAGTAATTTATAGTATTTAGAATCAATACGTATAAGATGAAACAATAAATAAGGCAAATTAATAAATGTAGCTACACAATCAATAATAATAGACAAACTAAAGCGCGATCAACTTGAAATGCCTAGATAAATAAAGTGCCATATACAAAATAAACAAGATCAGAACTTTACTAATTTAAGTCTTCCTTGTCGTACGATTACCTACGGTACTGCTTGATTAAAATGGTATTTAGCAATCCAATAATTGGTTAAATTGAATGCTCCTATATTAGGCTGATTTTGCCAGTTATTATTATTATTTTTTCGCATTTTATACAACACTTTTTCATACATAAATATAACAACAATTTTAGTTGTACCTTACATACACACTAAATTAGATATAATCAACTTCAATAAAATATTTAATAGCATCTATTCTATCGAATTTATGAAGACTTTACAATCAAATAAATTATCTTCCAGAGTAGTTTACACATACGATCCTCCAATATCAACAAAAATTTTTAATTACAATAAGTTTCTTAAGTCACTAAATAACGATAACATTTCTCATATTTTATCTAATCCTTGTCCATGCGAAGCAATTTATGTAAACGATAAAAAATTTGTCGACAAACATCATAATCATATTATAACAGGTAATTTAGAAATTATTGAAGATACAGCTCTAAAAAAATTACTAAGTAAAGGCACGAAATATAGGGTTGGTAAAAAACTAGATAAAGAAAAAATGAAGGTCATATATAACGACGCTATTGACGCTATCATCGAAAAGATCAAAAATAAATATAAATTGAATGCTGACAACATAAATCAAATAAGAAAATATTTTGTTTTACAATATAGAAACAAAGTCAAACCTGTACTAAATAATAATCAAGAAAGAACTGAAGTTATCCCATATAATCAAATAAAATACTACCAAGATCGCTTTGTCTTTTGCCCGCTGGACAAGGCCTCAAACAACTACGGTATAATATGTAAAAAAATACTACCTAAAAATAATTATGAAAGAACTGGGGATAGTCATTGATAGAGATAATTTACTCTTCACCACAAAAGATCAAACCGACAAAGTGTATAATTACATACCCAACCTCAACGAATCTGAAATCTTACGCAGACACAACCTTTTTAATACAAATAATGGTTTGAGAATTAATAGTGACACCGAAATTCCTATAATCTACTGCCTACCTAAAATGCACAAGTACCCAATAAGTTTCAGATTTATTACAGGCGCATCCAAGAGCAGTATTAAAAACCTTGCCTTACAATTACAATGTATATTCACATTTGTTAAGAAGCATTTCATTAACTACTGTAACATAGTAGCTAACCGATGCAGATCTACGAAGGTATATTGGGCAATTAATAATACAAATATTGCCTACGAACTAAATGCACTACAAGACGACCATTTAAAACTCTATTCGGCGGACTTTAAAGATATGTTTACTAACCTACCTCATAAGACTATCTTAGACAAAATAGCGGTTCTACTCAAAATCTGTTTCAAAAATGCCAATAAAAATTTCATAGCCTCTAATGGATACAAAACATTTTATACTAATGAAACAAATTTGAATTCTCGATACAAAATATTTGATATGCAAGACATTATGCATTATGTTAATTTCTTACTTAAAAATAGCTATGTTGTATTTAGCTCAACGATTTTTAGACAAAATAAAGGCGTTCCTCAAGGAGGTAACTTTAGTCCACTACTAGCAGATATCACAATGTCTATATTAGAATACGAATTCGCTAAATCGTTTGTGGCTAGTAGTAATAATATGTTTATACCATATAGATACATGGATGATCTACTAGTAGTTCATAACTTAAACGAAAAGCATGTAGATGATATTTTAAAACTAGTCTATAAAGATACTCTGAAATTGAAAAAGACGCATATTAATGAACATCACTGCAATTATTTGGACATTACATTAAGAATTATCAATAATAGAATAGAAACTAAAATGTACAATAAAACAGATGACTTTAACTTTAAAGTTCTAAGGTTTCCTCATTATACGTCAGCGATCTCTATAAATATCAAAAAAGCTATAATTCTATCCGAAACGTTAAGAATAGCAAACACTTGTTCTGACCTAGAGTATTTTCTAGAAAAAATTATTGAATTGAAAAATATTTTGAAGCATAACGAATACACAAAAGAGTTCATTATTTCAAACATAATTAAATGCTTATATAAACACAGATTTATATATTATAAGTTTAAATTTCATCAAGTCAAAGACAATCTAAGTGTATTTTTACGTAAAACTTTTGATGAATGAATATGTATCAAAATAAAATAACTTCCAAATTTCATATGCTAAGACTGCTTTATGACAAAACTAATCTTACCATAAAACGAAAAATGAAAATGAAAATTCCTTAGCAGGGAAGACGATACCGTCTTGTGTTCTTGTTAGTTTTATTGCACTCTGCATTTGACGTTGGTGTGTGTCGAATCACCCTCCTCAATGATACAACCAGTTTTGCCATATTTGAATTATAAATGAGAACTAATGTAGATATCATTATATCATTATATATATTTATATTTACATGTATCATATATATATATATCATATCATATATATCATATCATATATATAACAGTCGAATGGTATACACTTCCTTATTCACTGCTACGGAGTATGGCGGTGGTCAAATATGGTAAGTCTTTCAATTTTTTATATATATAAAAAGCTGTTCTTGTTATAAATAAAAATAATTGATAAAAGTAATAAAAGTAATAAATAATAAATAACAAAAGAAAATAAATAAAATAGGATTAAATAATAAATAAATAAACTACCCTAATAATAATCAATCTTTATAATGGTGATTACAATAAATACTATAATAACACATTTTAAGTAGTCACATTGATCTTATAAATCATATTTTATTACCTCTTTCAATTGTACCTCATGGTTTACTTAACTTATCTTTTTACTCCTTATTTATTTTCACTTTCTAATTCTACTTCTCTCAAATGTCTCTAGTTCTTTATCTTTCCTTCTTCACTCTTTCTCATCTTTTTTCATTTGTTCTCTCTTCCATTTTCGCTCTCCTATCTCTTTCTTTTATAGACAGATTTTAAAGAAATCTTAACATATACTCCTCTTCTTCACTGAAGAGCCACGGGAGGAGTATAACACAAAGGTTCGTCTGAAGGTAGTGGCGAA
Source organism: Heligmosomoides polygyrus bakeri (assembly GCA_947359475.1). Classification (NCBI taxonomy): domain Eukaryota; kingdom Metazoa; phylum Nematoda; class Chromadorea; order Rhabditida; family Heligmosomidae; genus Heligmosomoides; species Heligmosomoides polygyrus. The sequence continues at coordinate 59,056,868 of OX375867.1, read as the reverse complement.
ACGAACCTTTTTATATGTTTATATTTTGTGACATACCATTCTCTTAATTAATTATAATTTTTAAAAATTCTATTATTTTACACCTTTCTTCACTTCTACGAATTTTACATTTTGCTATGTTTATATTACAAAACGTTCATGGAGCGAACTGGCAGGTTGGAGCAAGCGCCGAAACGTGCCAGGCGCTGCTCAACGGTCAACTCATGAGGCACAACTTCGACGTCTTCTTCACCTTGCCGATTCTCGCCTAATGTCTTGCTACCGTACTATGATGTACGCTAAGATCCTCTGCTAACGTACGTGTATTCGCCTCCGGATTTTTTTTTTCGAAGGCTCTCCTGGAAACCTCGTTATCAGGCGACGACCTTCGCCCGCGACCCGGTTTTTCTACGAGATCAAAATCGCCAGAAGCGAATTTTTAGAAGCAGAGCTCACCGTTCGTTCGTAAGGACAGTTCGTCCCAAATGCGCTGCTAGGTGTTGTGACGCGGTAGGCCGACCCCCGTCGAAGCATCGGCGGAGAGGGGGACGCCACCCACGCCCCGGCTTGGAGCCTTTCCGGATCACTGCTCGCCAAGGGTGCCCGCCCTAAGACCACGCGGTATTATTGCCCATAGGCCCCGTGCGGATCCACGATACCAAGTGTTAAGACATGAACCCGTTCCCACACTCCTCCATGGTACACCTTGCAGTGAGCTCTGGACTCGACACTCTCCCCAGGGGCCGTATGCTATTCTCTCCCCAACCGCCCCCGGCCGGGTATGAGGCGGTCTCCGCCCCATCCCCGGTATGCACATCATGCGCCATCGATTTTTCGCGCCGTCCCCGTCCCCCAGTCGGACGAGAATAGCATACGGCCAAAGGGTTACCTCTTCGGTCGTGGCCCGACCTCGGGCGGTCCCCCTGGATTTAGACTGGCTCACACTCTTCAATATATTCAGCCGACTTGGGCTTGGCAGAACATATTAAACATATAGTAAACTACAAACTACATAAGTTTATGATAGGCTAGTTATTTACGATACAATATTCAAAACCTACTAAGAGTCTCTACTGGTTAAGGAAAGGCCGCACCCAACCTACCAGGAACTAGCAAAGCCGACAGCCCGCCGGCCATGGCCGGCCCTGCCCCTGTGGCGTATGTCAAGATAGGGGCGACGGGGCCGGCCAGAGGACCGGCGTTACCTGTTGGTCACGGAAGGCGGGCGAGGCGATGAAGGCTGGAGAAGTCGAACATGACGACCGACGGAGACTTCAAGATGACAGCAGAACTTCGTTGTCTTAAGCTGGACGACCTCGATGATCCCGGGCTAAGCGTAGCCCTCCTCGACGACGGCAGACGATGGTGGACGGCGGAGACCAGGAGACGACCGCTCAGCAGGAGCGGCAAGCCGACGACTGACTGGTAGCCCGGCTAGAGCGCTCAGGGGCACGATCGCCCTGCGTCTCTAGCCGTTTCCAGAAGCTTCCTGCGCAGGTGACGCGTTGGCGCAGGCTTCGACGTGTCGATCGACGAGTTTTGACCTGTTAATCCCCGCGACAACCGTACGAAAGTCACGACACTGCGGGCCGCGACGAAGAAGACCCACTAGGTAGTTGTGGCCTTGCTGCCTAGCTACTAAGAAACAAACACGTTAAGCACCGAAGACTATTTGGTTGATTTTGGGCGGCGGAGTGGCGGACGATGCCACGGTGCGTGCGCCGCAGGGTGTGACAGGTGCGGCCTAGGGTCGAGGTAAGCATGACGAGACATTTGCGGGCCAAGAGATTTCCGACGAGTTAATCCCACCATATACATGATAAACGAGAAAGTAACTAGCTATAACAAAAACAACAAAGGAATAACGGGGATAAAGCTTCAAGAGTATGATGGGGAGATCTATAGCTATACGGGTAGGGTGAGGTAACGGGTTAAGTGAGGTGAAGTGGATAAGTGAAGATGGAAGTGAAGTGGGTGTTGAATACCACGATGGACGAACCATTGTTGACGATACTATGGACGACTACGACGTAGGTTGAAGTGAAGCTGACGTTGATGACGATGTAGGCGTTATGTACAGCTATATACAGGTAGGCGACTCGAACGGCAGGAGTGGAAACAGACGGCGGCTCGACAGCTGTTAAGGCTGGAGCGGCACGAACGACGAACGCACGGCGCGATCAAGACACCAGGCCTGAATAAAGGCTGGGAAGAAGTGTGCTGGGATAAAGGGATTGAAAATGAAAAGAGTATATTCACTGTATAATAAAGATATTGTAAAGGAGTGTATGTATGGGAAGATTAAAAGGATTGTAAAATATAATTTGGTAATATAAGAAGAAGTATAAGGAGATAAAAGATGAAAATATAAATTGAAGAAAGGAATAAAGGAAGAAAGGATAAATAAACAGGAGTGTAAACATACCATTTTAAAACACGGGGTTTGTCGAGTTAAGGTCGAGAAGCTCCATGTGGCGTTCGAACAGTGCTTCTGACTCTTCTTTGATGCGGCGGACGATGAACGCATTGCGGCGTGCCCTACGCATGTGCCTCAGCCAGCGCTCGTTGCTGAGGTCGCTGATGGCTTGGCGATTGTGCGCGCAGAAGGCGATGTGGTGAAGGTGCAGAAGGCGTCCAGACCGCACCCTAGACACTTTTTGGCAGCCTGTTCGCACTCATGGTTTAAGTGCTGTCCGCCGCTCCGGAGGCAGCGCGCATTCCTCATATGAATGTGGATGAGATCACTGATGCACGGTACGTTCCGGTAGGATGAAGAGTAATGGTTCTCGCGACAGAACCAACCTCCTAAGCCGGGAGGCGGTATGGACTGAACAAGGGGCGTAGGGTCGTACATAGACCGGCGAACAGGGGGTGGTTGTGCGATTGTACTGTGTGCACGCGCCCTAAGGGGTGGTGTGGCTGGCCGTGGCGGCGATGGTGAGGCGCAGGCGATGGCGGTTGTGCGGGCTGCGCCGGCCTGGCGAAGAGCTGCGGCACTTGCAGCCGAGGCTTCCTGCTAGCCGAGGTACCTGGAGAGGGTGGCTGCCTTAAGGGCAGGGGAGGCAGCGGCAGAGACTGCGGACACATCCTCACGATGGGATGGTCGGGCTCGTCGCGTTGAGCTGGCTGCGGAAGCGCAGTCTGTGTGCTGGCCTGCTTTGGCGGAATAGGCCTCCAGATGCATGGTGGAATTTGCTGCAGATAGTGACTCCATTTGCCATTTTTTGCTTTCTTTTGACTGGAGGAATATCCTGGAAGGGCTTTCTAATATTAATGACAAATATGAATTTTTTTGTCTATTCTACATTTTTGCATCCAGAAATTTGTACCACTTGAAAAGCAACCTTTGAATCATGGCAACGTTCCTCCGTATCTCTCGATTAGCTGAACTTAAAGAAAAGACTTGGCACGATTCACAAAATGATCCGTTTCCAGAAAGTCAAGCACTTCACCAGTACTAAAGAGAAAATCGATCGCCTCAAAAAATACAATAGTTATCGTGAACGAAAGCTTTTGACAAATCCTAAATTCACTCTACAAGCTGCTAAATTCAAGGCTAAGGCGATCTGATCGAATTCCTAGGTTAAGCGATGGAAATGGTAACACTGCTTCAAACGATTTTGAGAAAGCTTCAATGCTTGCCACTCATTTCAAAAAATCTTACTCTGAGCAGGACCACGGTGATGATTCTTGGCTTCTCACTAATGCTGTCATTCAAAATACCTGCTCGGACAATTTACTGTAGTTTTATAAAGAAGATATTTATAAGCTGTTGAGTTGATTACCACTGTCTTATTTGCGAACTCCGGATGAAATTCCAGCTTACTTCATTCAAAAAGTTGCCATTGCAATTGCCGTTCCTTTGGAACATATTTTTAACTATTGTTATATGCATGCTGTAATACCCCATCGATGGAAACACGCCTATGTTACTCCCATTTTGAAGACATCGCAGTACAATCTAGCTTCAGACTACCGTCCTATAAGCTTAACATCAGTATTTTGTAGAACATTCAAAAAAATTTTAAAGGCAGAATTAGTGAAGAACATTGAGACAAATGGGATTTTACCTGAAAACCAACATGAGTTCAGAGTCAAACAGTCAACAGAGATCAATGTTGTCTGCCTTAAATGACTGGACCAAAGCACTTGATGCAAACACTGATGTTAATATCATCTACCTCGACTTTAGCAAGGAGTTTGACAAAGTACCGTTTAAAGAATTGGTTCAAAAACTTCAAACTGTTGGAGTACATCATCGAATTATTGCGTGGATAAATGGTTTTATCACGGACAGAACCTTTCAAGTGAAAGTCAACGATTCCTTTTCAGATGCGTATACGGTGACCAGAGGAGTACCTCAGGGTGGGGTATTATCACCAGTTCTCTTTATTATCTACACTTCCGACCTACCAGACCAAATAGACAAGTTCAACGTGAAGTGTAGTATGTTTGCTGATGACGTAAAACTATACAAAAATATTAGCAAACCGGAAGATTGCTTGGCTTTGCAAGGCGCCATTAAAGAGATTGCTGATTGGTCTGACAAGTGGAAACTACCTCTCTGCTTCAAAAACTAAACTTGTTCATCTTGGTAGATCAAAGACAGCTAGATACAACTACATGCTTGGTGGAACGTGTAGATATAGTTAGTGTAGATACGTTACGAGATCTGGGATTTATTATGTACAAAAACTCACTTTCGCTGACCACTGTGAAGGTATCGCGAAGAAGGCTGAGAGAATTGTTTACAACATATTTAAATCCTTGTCTATAAAATCAGGACCACAATTTTGATAGCCTATAAATCATATGTTCGCCCTGTACCAGAATACGGTACACCAGTCTTTAGTCTGCACTTGAAGAGTAGTATACAAAGGCTTGAAGCAGTTCAAAATGGTTTCGCTAGAAAGCTCTGGATACGCTTATATGGGTATGACTACACCACCATCCCTTCTGCCTCTAATCGTAACAAAATTTTCAAAATCTCCAGTCTTGAGACGTAGGAAACGGAATGACCTGCTCATGATTTTCAAAATGATTACTGAACTGGTAGCACTAAAGCTTGATGGGTTCTACACGCTGCAGAATTCCAACACAAGAGGTAGCCAGAGGAAAATCCATTTCTCCAAGGCCAAGAGCTTCATCTGTGCTTCCTTTTTTCGGACCGGCGAGTTTTTAACATTCTCAAAAAATATCATCATCATCATCATCATCATTTTCATTAGCGTCTGTCCCACTTGGTGGCGGGGTCCGCTCTTCTGGTGTGGTGACGCCAATTCTCCCGATCAAATGCTTGATCAGGGTGCACACCAGCCATCTCTAAGTCCAAGCGCAACGTATCTAGCCAACGTTGCTTCGGGCGTCCTCTGGGCCGCTTTCCAGGGACCACAAGATTCAGGCCAATCTTACACACGGTGTCGTCGTTAGCGCGAAGGACGTGGCCGTACCATCGAAGACGAGCTTCGCGCAGCTTCTCGGATATCGGGGCGACACCGAACCTCTGTCATATGGTGTCGTTACGAACGCGGTCCAAACGCGTTACTCCAGCCGTCCACCGTAGCATCTTCGTCTCCATTACACTGAGGCGGCTTTCAACTTCCTTCGTCACGGGCCAGCACTCAGCACCGTACGTCGCTACTGGGCGGACTACTGTTCTGTAAACCTTCGATTTGAGGTGCTCAGGTATTGTCCTGTCGCAAAGCACCCCAGTCAGCGAGCGCCATTTGGACCAGGCTGCACTCACACGTGCGTTCACCTCCAACTTTAGGCTGCCATCGGACGTGACTGTTGATCCGAGATACTTGAAAGATGTCACTCGTGAGAGCTCAGTACCATCGATCTTAATAGATCCGTGCTCATTCACATCCGTCGTCAAGTATTCCGTCTTTTTGACGTTTAGCTTGAGACCGAACAATGCCAAACGATCGCACCACGCCTGTGCCTGTCGCTCGAGTTCGGTTTTGTCTTCACATGCAAGCATGACGTCGTCAGCATACAGCAGCGTCCAAGGTGCCGCCATTTGGAGATCTCGTGAGATTGCATCCATCACGACCACGAAGAGCAGTGGGGATAGCGCAGATCCCTGATGCACCCCTACAGAGATGGGGAACTCCGTCGAGGTGCCCGCTGGCGCTCGCACTCGACTCCTTGGGCAAGAGTATAGAATGCGCACCCACTCAATAAGCTCTTCAGGGATACCATGTTGTCGCAACGCGTACCATATAACATCTCGCGGAACGCGGTCGAAGGCCTTCTCCAAGTCCAGGAAGGCAAAATGCACCGGTTTCTGTTTCTCGCGGTGCTTCTCTAGCAGAAGACGAACGGCGTGAATGGCATCAACGGTGCCACAGCCAGATACGAAACCACACTGATTCGTGGAAAGCTGTACGACATCCCGGAAACGTCCGTCGACAATTCGCTCAAAGATTTTCATGGTGTGCGAAAAAAGACGAATTGGACGGTAACTGGCGCAGTCTGCAGGACTGCCCTTCTTCTTCCAAATCGGGATGGTCGTGCTTTGCTGCCAACCCTCAGGCACTTTCTTCTCAGCAACAACCTGATTGAAAAACGCAGTCAGCCAGTCAGCAGGGCACCAGCCCTTCGACTTCCACAGGTCAGCTGGCAGGTCATCGGGACCAGTGGCTTTGCCTGACTTCATCTTCCTCAGGGCTGCTTCAGTTTCGCTCACTGTGACCTTCTGAACGGGACCGTATACAGGTGATGCAAAAGGAACAGCAGGATGTTCAAATTCTACATTCGAGATTTCCTCGAAGTAGTCGTGCCATCGCTTCACAGCCCTCTTACGATCCATCAGAAGATGACCGCTCTCGTCGTTAATGCCAAAGAACTTCTCAATGTCTTCTGCTTGGCGACAGCGAGCTTTGGCGAGTCGGTAAATATAACGCTCACCATCGCGCGTTTCCAATTTTTTGCTGACATCAGCGTAGTATGCGGCTTTAGCAGCGGCCACTGCCTTCTTTGCCGCTTTCTTTGATTCTCGATAGTTCTGCCAATTATGGACTGTTTTATCACCGATAAACACGTGATAGAGCCGTTTCTTTTCTCGGACTTTCTCTCTGACATCATCAGTCCACAGCCATGCCTGCTTGTCGACCCAGCGTCGTCCAGGCTTCGTTGTGCCGAGTTCAAGGCGTGCAGCCCGAGTTATTGCATCGGTAGCGTCCTTCCAGGTTTCGTCGACAGTTGTCACTGTCGGCAACCGAATGCGAGAAATAACTGCCGCTTCCTTCTCTTTCAGTCGCCACCATTTGATTCTAGCCGACCCACATCGCTCGACATGTTTACACCTCGAAGGTGTGATCTTCAGCGAGCAGATCAGTGGACGGTGTTGCGTGGCAACCGTCTCATACGGCACGGTCTTCGCGTCTGTGACAAGGCCTTGGTCGCGACGCCTAACAAGGACATAGTCAATCTGCGTTTTACCATTCCCGCTATAAAACGAGATGAGGTGGGAGTCACGCTTTCGAAATTTGGTGTTCACGATGGTGAGGTCATGTGAGTCTGCATGCTCAAGTATACGCTCACCATCGGCGTTGCGCGACCCATATCCAAAACCACCATGACAGTTGTAGCCGTCTTTCGTTGCTCCGACGTGACCATTAAGGTCACCTGCCACAACAACCATATCTTGTGACGGTACTTCCGCTGTCTTCTCATCAAGCAGGGACCAGAACTCGTCCTTGGTTTGCTCGGAACAGCCTGTCTGCGGAGCATACGCAGAAAAGAAATGGCATCGTCGCTCTTCTACGGCGACAACAATCTTCATCAAGCGGTCATCGAAACGTTCTACGCTTGCAATCGCGTCACGGAAACGCTCGGAGACGATCACACCGACACCACTGGTGGTCCTGGGACTTCCACATAGAACGGCCTTGAAGCCACGTCCTATGTCTCTTGACTTGCTGCAGGACCACCTGTGGCGATGTCCGTTCCTCCACGTGGTGCCACTGGAAACTGCTTGCTTTTGCAAGCCGAGCCAAACACGGACATTCGAATGCAGGCGACAGGCCCTAGTGACAGGCCGGCCTACGAACATTTTGTGTCACATCATATGGTTCTCAAAAAAATATGCACTCCCTATTTCATTAGCTCAGCCTAAGAGGCTCGTGGACAGGTATCTCCTAGAGTAGCTAAGTCGTTAGTATGCGTTGTGTTGTAGTGTTGTTTTTCATGCTGTTGAGTGTTTTGTATTTCCACTGCGTGTAATTGTATCTATTTGCACGTCTAAATAAATAAATAGTGTGAATGTATGGGCAGCACGTACTGCGATAAACCTGGTTGGAAGTGGTTCAATTGTACGTTGAGGGCCTGCAGCTGCTCTTCCATGGACAAACATTCTAAGGGCCAGAATGGCGACTCCAGTTGTCATTGACGTAGTGGAGTCTGCGCTCTCATCAGCTGTCTGAAGAGTAGGCTAGAAGGTCGCCTGCTGGGTAGACGGAGGCTGTTGCGGAGCCTATGACGCATGAGTGTGTAAGCGAGCCGATGAGGATGAAGCGGCGGAGTGTGTGTAGATGTGCTCGAAGAAGGGCGATATGTAAAGAGAGAGGGTTGAGATGAGGCAAGAGGAGGATGAGGAGATGAAGAGTGAGATGGAGAATGAGTAGGGGTATCTACGAGAGCAGGAAGAGGAGGAGAAATAGCAGGAGAAGGTCTACGAGAAAAACTACGAGGAGAGTTAGAAGGCTTTTTAGGAAATGTACAAGGACGACCAAAATGAGGAGGTTGGGACGAAAAAACCAGAAAGAGGAGGTAAGGTTTGTTGAAGAGAACTGGTAGAGAAGGTAGAGGGAGGTAAGGCTGAAGAAGAAGGGTCAAAGGTGTAAGGGTCGACATGCCATGGGTCGCGTTTACGAGGCTGGTATAGAGCCTCGTACCGCGACGCGTGTTCTCGTGGAGGTGAAGTCCACGGGCTAACGTGGCGACGCCGAGATGGTGAAGAAACGCTACGAAGCAGCGGAGGTGGGCGAGGGGCATAGCGCCTGTCCGTGGAACCCGTGCGAGGCGCTGGAAGCAGATAGTGATGATGAGAAGCACAATGATGGTGAGCATGGCAGTGGGACTGACTAAGGCCATGCTGGCAGCGCGCTCGGCGTTCATCGTCCTTCAAAGAGGAGTCGGACGACGACGATATTGGTTGCTCACGATGGAACAAGAGCAACAGCAGCAGGAATGGCAGTCAGATGCAGACATCATGAGAATGTATCTAAAATGAGAGGGATAAATGGAAGGCGATAGGAACAAGCGAGACGGTAGAGTGAAGGCTCAAAATGTAGCAAGAATGAATATAGAAGAGCAGCGAGACGGATAGAAAGCAATGAATGAGGATGAAGATGCAATGAGGAAACAAAAAAGAACGGGTGATGGAAATGAATGAAGTAAGGAAAGTTGTAGATGAAGAACTATGGAAGAAAGTATTGATTTTAGGTATTTGTGAGGTAAACACAAATAAAGTTAATAGAAACGGGAAAGGTCGCTTCCTAAGAGGGGATCTAGCACGCAAATCGGCACGTCTCGTCTTAAGAAACGAATGTTTTAGTAAATTGAGGAAGTTAAAGAAGGTAGGTAATGAACTGTGAAGTAGTAAATATAGGGAAGTGAAGTTAATTGTGAATATAAGATTATAAATGAAGAAATAAGTGTGTGCCGTGTGAAAACAGCATGCACGGCGTAATCGTTAAAAAATGGTATGCCTTAAGAGCAGTTGAGATTAAGGAATAAAGTTTATGAAGTAAATTGTGGATGAAAGGGAGGTCGTCGGCAGTGATGCCTTAAGGCACCACCGGTGCCTGCGTGGTTTAGCTTACGAACGAAAACATTATAAGGTAAGAAATTATAAGGAGAAAAGTTCGGTGAAAACAAGTTTTGGCGGCGTGTGATTATTTTGGTTGCGAGTCCTTAAGAGAAATAAAGATGTGGAAGGAAAAACTCGCTAAGCGGGCAGGAGATAAGAGCGTGCGAGAGTGATAGGAATAAAAATTAGAGCAAAAACACGAGGAAAACAAATGGTGGAGCGATGATGATGTAAATAAAGAGAAAGGATACACACGAATTAAGTAAAAACTGCAAAAATATATAAAATGTTGAAGAAAAAAGGTCGCATGCGCCTGAAGGGCGCATTTTCAACAAGAGAAATAGAGAAACCTAGCGCAACCACACGTCTTAAGTTATGAAAAAGAGGAAAGGAGGGTCGGATGATGAAAAAGGAGTAGTCAGCGATGCCCAATCTGGGCTAAGAACAGTCCGGAAATGATTCGCAGGCAGTCCAAAGCGGCGTTAGGCCTATGTTAAACTTCGGCGATGCTGTGTTGTAGGGGCTGCTACGCACTGGGTAGCAGCCCCTACTACACAGCATCGCCGAAGTATAATTTTTTACGCACTGCGTAGCAGCCCGCCCAGCACAGCGTCGCCGGCGGCGTCGCCGAGAGCTCAGCAGGGGTGTTATACTTCCGCCGCCGACGTCGTCGACGTCGGTGACGTCACCACAGACGGGTCGACGACGGGCGTTGCTGACATCGTCGGTCGCCGTGATGTGCACGGCGACGGGCCGTCGCCAACCTCATCCAAGAGTGGCAGAAAATGCGCTCCGGGGAGTATTTTGTTTGTGGGTGGGTTCTTCATTTCCGGCACTGTCTTCATCCTCGGCGGACCTCGAATTACGAAATCGGAAGTGCCAAAACGCTCGTCTTGCGGACAGCAATGGTGAAATTTTTACTCTTTACTTACTTTTACTTGCTTAACTGTGCTTCTTTTCATTCAACTCGTCTTCCTTCAGTCATATTTTAAAAACCTTCGCATGTCTACAGTTGCGACCTCATGTTTGTCAACAATTACTTTTCTCTTCTAAACAGAGTGTCTCAAAAAACTGCATACACTCTTTGAAAGGAGATAACTTGATCGGGCGGCGCGATGGAATCGATATGGGTGCATATCATTAGGCGTCGCTCGGGGTGAGCGATGGTATGACAAAGGTCTAAGGAGATTGTATAGGGATGAAGTACTGCAGGCAATGGGACATAGACTACGGTAGAACGGAAGGAGGCACTATTGTACTTTACGGACTCCAGAGGACGAGGAGAGGTCGAAAAAAATTTTCGCCCAAACTTCGACCAGTGGGGTTATTTGGGGTGCTGATCACGAATCTGACATCCGTTTTTGAAATTTCGGTCGATTAGGGTAGGTCACGGTAGGTACGGGTAACTAAGGCTGTCAAGGTCATAATCACCAATTTCGCCCAAACTTCACCCAAGGGAATTATTTGAGGTGCTCATCACGAATTTGACATCCGCTTTTCGTTTTACGCTGGAGTTTGGGCGAAATCGGTGGCCATTACCTTAGTCACCCGTACCTTCCGTAACCTACCGTACTCCAGCGTAAAACGAAAAGCGGATGTCAGATTCGTGATCAGCACCCTAAATAACCCCTCTAGGCGAAGTTTGGGCGAAATTGGTGATTATGACCTCGACAGCCTTAGTCACCGGTGCCTACCGTAACCTACCGTAATGGGCCGAAATTTTAAAAACGGATGTCATATTCGTGATCAGCACCCTAAATAACCCCCTAGGCGAAGTTTGGGCGAAAATTTTTTTCGACCTCTCCTCGTCCAGTGGAGTCCGTAAAGTACAATAGTGCCCAGAAGGATATTTAATCCACGGGAGATTGATTAGGCCAACGAATAACGCCTCGCGTTGTCTTAACCGACGCCATTGCGCCCCATTAAAAGTACCCGTGTGGGAGTTTGTCCATTGGCCATCGGGACCCCCACCCCCATTAACCCATTGACGACCGCGCGGGCCGGTTTGGCTCGCGTTTATAAAACAGGGGCGCGTGTAGCGCAGTCGGAGGAGGCGCCGACTGTCGCCTGCACCCGATACCAGGTTCCTGGTTCGGATTTCCCGCCCAGGCCAACCAAGCCTTCCATCCCTCCGGGGTAGGTGAATTGGTACCAGACTTGTCTGGGAAGGATAAAGCACTGACTTGTACATCGGTTGGTCACCGCAAGTCATTGTATGGCGAAATACGCATTCAAATCGTCTCCACAACATCCCGTAGAAGTAGAATGCATGGCGCATCCCGAAGAGGATTGAATAACGCCGTTCTTTATCCTTATCCTTATCACACACATATGTGAGTGTTTTTAGTATTTGTATTTTTGTTTTGCACCATTTCTCACTCATACTTACAGCCACTCAGAACAACTCAACACTTTCCTCACCTTCACCGCAACTGCGATGACCTTCCACACATCGAAACAACACGGATCTCTCTTTCATTCGATTAGCTGTATGATCCGCTCATCCTATCCCGTTAACCTAGGCCTCGGGGACCGGGTCTCTTTC
>OX375867.1:58981462-59044327 GCA_947359475.1 Heligmosomoides polygyrus bakeri | reverse complement strand
CCCATTTTGCCACCACTTAGTGGGTCTCGCACTGAAAAACCAAAAGGGCTGTTTTCTGTCCTCCCCGCAACCCACGGAGGACAGGAAACCGCCCTTTTGGCTCTTCAGTGGTGTTGCGAGCTCCGTGGGGCTCGGTCGTCAGGCTGACACCTTTGTTCTTTACTTTTGATATCGTATGTAACGTTCATGTCTGCAAATTGAATAAACTAATGCAAGAACTGCGCGTTCTGTGGTGTAAAGCTATAAAGTATAGAAAAAAGTAATAGCAAGGTTAACAAGTAATCCCCGGCATCCGAACCGCTACACTGTCAAGGACAGCGGGCGACCGGAGTTATTATATAACCACCGGTGTGCGTGAGGTAGAACGTGACAGTGGCGTGGCATATTTTTGAACCAATGCACGCCTCTCGATTTCGGATGAGTTGTATCAGTGAGTGTGAGCTGTGGGGGCGACAGTTGCAGGGCCCCAGAATCCCGTCTTTGAATTTTCCTAAAAACTTCCTCCAGAATTTGCTCATATCTCGTTTCGCGTTCATTTCAGCAGGCCAGCACTAGTTCCACTGGGTCCTCGCAATCGAATATAGATGTTGTTACAGGATGTTTTGTTGCGATCAAAACTTTCAGGAATTTCGGATGTATTCTCCCTGTTAAATTGCTGTAAGTGTTGATGAATCCGGCCAAAGGCTGCATCGAATGAGCACGCCACCTCGACATGGCACTGATTGTCTGGCCCGTTCCATTCCCTCCATGTAGGCCACTTTAACGACTACTACCGTGGCTAATTAAGGAAGTGATTATTCTCACGTGTATCTTTGAATGTAGATGGACACTCACTTTCAAAAATTTTTCCGTCTCACACGAGAACCAGACTTAAAAAAACGGCTGTTTCAAAAACATGTATCATACTTAGGAAAAGCGATTTTTTTTATTAAAATGGAAAGTCAATCGAACCACCTCTTATTTGTTATAACATCATACATCCTATTATGCATGCTGTAGACAAGATTCTGGATGACTTTATCTTCGTTAGTGTCCCAAGCAGCCAAAATCGCCGCCACGTCATTGAACTGTCGGTTATTCGCGTAGGCTCGTTGAAGTTGAAGAGTCCACACATGTTCTCCGTCGCGTTGCAGTCAGGAAAGAGGCCGGCTGTCCGCTACTTGAATGTTGAGACGGTGAAGCCAACCTGTGGTCGACCTGGACACATTGACTGCAGCGTGACCCTGCTGCACAAAATGTGTCTGCCGTCTTCTGCGTCTTAAGAAAAGCAGAAGGCTTGACTCCGGTACACGTTAACACTCCAGACACTCGACGCGATGGAAGACTAATCGTAAGGTTAGGTTTCCGCTGCTGCAGAAGCCGGCTCATGTCATTAATGATCAGCCTCCGAAGTTCCGACGACGGCGCTTCTCGCAGGGCTCTCCCAGTAACGTCGGTATTCGTTGAAACTATTCAGATTAAGCTTTTCCAATTTTACCAACAGGTATGTGAAGCAAATTATGATATGAAAGTAGAAGGAGGATCAGATAAACAAAGATGTGAAATAAAGGAAAGAAAGGCTTAGAAAACAATTAGGTACAATTTGAGAAGATTGAGTGAAAGAGGGGAGGTAGAAGAGTGCTAGAAAACAAAACAAAAAAGTAAACTTCATGCAAAACACTCTCCTACTGTAACCGCGTGTAATCTTTACTTTTCCTTATCTAATTTTGACTATAGCCTCTGGTTTGATTTTTTGTTGTAGCAGTTTATTGATCAACATTCTTAATATGGTAGCGTGGAGGGCTGACAGAGGAGGTGCCGTCCGGGATCGATTATCGCGTACACCAGATACCACGTGTTGGTTCGGATTTTCCTGCCTGGCCAACTAAGCCTTCCAACCGTCCGGGATCAGTGATTTGGTACCAGACATGTCTCGGTAGGATAGGGTAGATAAGACAATGATCTGTTCATCGGCTGGCCACCGCAAGGCATTGTATAGGAGAAACGCGCATTCAAATTGTTTTCACAACATTCCGTAAAAGTAGAGTGTGCGGCGCAACCCAAAACAGATTTACTAACGCCGTCTTTTATTATTTATGATTTCGACTAAAACCTACGAGCAAAATTTAGGCGAGAATTAATTCAATTAAAAGATAAAACTAGAGCAGCCACTTCATCGTTAAGTTCCTTGACTTGGATGTACTCGAAATTTTTATGGTCCTGTAGCTGAATCCACAAGTCAGTAAAATTGGCTGAAAAGTGGGTGAAAAGGCTCATGGATAAGTATTGACTGAGCAGGCGTTTGCGCACTTAACTACATTACAGTCTCCAAGCCTCGTAAGATTTTGCTCCTCTGAAAATTTTGGAAAAGTGAAAATGCGATAAAAGCAGTTGCAGACGCAGTTTCGGATACAGTTTTAAACAAATGGTTGATGAACACTATTTTCGTGATTCGTCAAAGATGGGTTCATGTGCTAATGACAAGTGTAATAAACTTCATTTGAAAGAAATCGTGCCTGAGCTACAACATAGGTGCAGTATTCGCAGCACGATTGTGTTCCAATGAAGTTTATTACACTTGTCATTAGCACATGAACCTGTCTGAGGACATCTGGTACTGTGGAAAATCTTGTGAAATGTGTCTCTGGTGAAAAACTGCGACACCTTGGAACACACGTGTTTCATCCCGTTGTTGGTTAACCTAATTAAATTAGTTTTGTTATCGTGTCGCAGTTGGATGCACATTTGATTTTTCACTCTATTAAAGAGTATATCATCAGTATAACGATAGGCTCAGTTCTTATGCGAACGTACGTTGTATATCACGTCAACTGTATGGTGGATATATCCATGTTGAAAGGTGTTTACTGCATTCAACGTGGCTAGTGGTGCAACGCAGGCCATTAAGGCGTTTGAAATACTCAGTGACGAGGGAGTGAACGCTGACATTGGAACGTGTTCTGGTTTGACACCACTGGTATCAGAGCTTTCGGAATCGGTGTTGCAATCAACTTTGTTCTTGCAGTGCCGTATTTTCCACCGCACGGTCCAAGTGACTGCTAGACAAATATCAGCAGATACATTACTATGCCGAACTAACAATAGCTCAAAGGGGCCAACAGTGTGGGTTGCCGATTAGCCCCTTACTCATCATTAGCAATGAGTGACTGCAGAAATCTGGAGGATAGCAGAGCTTAGTTGATTTCGCGATGGTTTCATTCAGAATGAATCTTACTGTGACCTTATCCACATGGTTCATTGCTAATGTCGGCAATGCAAATTCCATATTGTTCGTGGAATTTGTAAAAAATCGGCATACTCCATTGACGCAGACCTTAAACTTAGGTGTCACGGGTTTTATTCGAACAAAACCATTGCTACTCTCCACTATGTTGTGGTCTAAGGCGGTGGAGGGGCACATTAGTGACAAGCACATTAACGTTGTTCAAGCAATGGTTGACGCAGATTAGCATGACTACGGTTCGTTTAAGCCTAGTTCGAATTCTTTAATTACCTCTTTAGCCCTTGTTTTAGATTGGCGGTTGAGGTGGCTTCTAGTGTATTCGCTAGCCGATGTGGGTTTCACATTAGCTTCTACAGTCTTCTAAACCTTGTGTATTGACTTTGGGTACATCCACCGTCTCATCTACGGAGCATTGAATTTCCAAAAGGTATACCTTAATAAGTGGTCTATGGATGATATGCTGATTAGGCATTTGGATTTTTACAGAGCGAACAAAGCCGTCAGCGCTTGTGGTAGTTTCCACTATATACACCCAGTTGACTCTGGGGATGAAATCCTGTTCGATAAGAACAATTTCTCCAATCCGCGGTGAGAAGTACACATGTCTTGGCTGCTTAAGAAGCGTTTTTGGCTGTCTCTGAGCATAGTGAGATAATCAATGTTCCATTGCTCCCACAATTTGGATGCAATGAACTGAGAAAATGCGATAGCATCGTGAGCTTGCTGGATTGCTTGTATCAATGTAGGATCGTAGATCGCTGTAATCCCATAGCGAGTCTACTCATAGTATGGAGTATTCCACGTTCCCTTGAAGGAAATCAATAGGTCTGAGAGATAGGTAATTCAGATCAGATAGATTAGATTTCGTGAGTGGACGCGTGTTTATTATTGCTTCAATTCGCGAAACAACAGTCGCCATTTGTTCAAAGGATAGTCTTTTTTGCCCAATTGATTTCTGGAAGCATCTTTTTACAGAGCCAGCCATCCTTTCGCAAACACCTCCCATCTATGGGGAGGCTGGTGGGTTGAAGATCCACTTAATGCCTTGCGTGGCACTATAGTTTATTATGGAGGTTCCGCTCTCATCGTCTTCATGGAACAAATTTTCATTAACTTTTGTCCAAGTTTAAAATCTGTTCCGCAGTCCGTTCTCATGAGGTTTGGTACACCTCTACAAGACACGAAGCGAACGAACCTGTTAAGAAATGCACCTGTGGACAGATTCTCCACCGATTCGAGATAGACTGCTTTTGTAATCAAACAAGTGTACAAGCAAATGTACATTTTGTCCTTCCTACTAGACTTGAATCGACCCATATAGTCACATCCAACATTAGCAAATGGTTTGGTAACCAGTACTTTGTCCTTTGGTAGAGGTGGCACTTCTGGTGCTCCGTACGACAACTCATGACACCTCCTTTGGCAGATGGACTCTTTTATGACCCTAGATGACTGTGGTATCCAGAATCGCTGTCTGGACGGAGCTAAGAGCTATTCATTCCCACAGTGCGCGTTTTGGCGTTGCATATCATCGACAATCAACCTAGCAAGATCACCGTCATTGGGAATATAAATTGGTATTTTTGCATCGTGTGGCACGTTCGCATTTTGAAGGGGCGAGATCGATATCTGTTTATACCAGCCTCATCCCTGAGAACCTTTTGGTTTGGGAAATTCCGTTGAAGCGTTTGTATGTCCACAACTTGTGGTTTTCAGCAATGATGAGCTGCTCGGAAAATGCGTAGTCTATGCGGATATATGGTCAGTCATACTACACTTTGATAGTATGTTTAGCTTAATCGATGTTGATCTCTTGTGATTGCACCGATACAACCATCTTTGTTTGTAGGATTTTTCATACTATAGCTCACGCACAAATAGCAGCGGCATACCGCAAAAAGCGCGAGAGATCAACGGACGGAGTTTATTCGACGTTCCATTGAACCTACACAAGCTTCAATATCAACATGTTCCTGCTCAAATTGGTCGCCTACCTCTGCACTGCCTATGCTGTTAATGGAGCGTAGTGGCGGTGTTCTGAGCGTTCTTTAACTGTCTTGGTCCTCTCACCCAGTCATGTTCTGTGATAGCATCTGCAGTCGAGCCTCTTGTTCCTACATCAGCAGCTTTTCATTGTACAGGGTTGGGACCTGAAAGAAGTTCACAGGTGTACCCATACCTTCAATAAAGTTTTTTTTTTCAACTTAGAGATGCGGTCTCTTTGGTTGTAGACGAAGATGACAGTTTTCATGAGGATTTCAGCAATTGAAGAGCGATCTCGCTGTCGCTAGCTATTAGCTATCTATTTGGTGTATTTCGACTTGTAGCGTGCTTAATAGGCATTTTGTCATTCGCATACCAATCAGGATAGCTAACAATTCCAGCTTCGGAATTGTTTGTTCCATCTTTTTGGCGTTAGTTTCTTTTTCCGCTAATTAGCTGGGTGACCTCGGGTGACCTCGGTGGTGCCATCACATCTTATGTATGCGCATGTTGATATAGCCAACTTGCTGGCATCACAGAATAGCCAAGGCACAACCTTGTAGGTTTCAGCGGCATGGAACGCAGTATTAATCGTGGTGACGATATGGCGAGCGTTATTTATCTCCTGAACTGCGAAGTTCCTCTTTCTGGTGAATACGGGTGGAACCTCATCTTTCGAGTCTATGCTTGTCACATAGATTTCCCTTATCAAGGACCTTAACTTGATCATTAGAGGGTTTGCGAAGCCAAACGGATCGTATACTGTGTTGATCTGGCTTAAAATGTCTCGTGTCGTGAGATGATCTTTATCAGGAATACCGATTCTTATCGATATCGAACTCGTCTGAAACCGTATCATAGTTAACACAGAGGAACTTTATTTTACCTGCCGGCGCCCTGTGGATCGGTGGTATCGCATTGTTTACCATGACGGAGTTTGACACGTATTCGCGAAGGTTCATTCCAATTTCTTGGAACATTTCTTTGGAAGCGGTATACTTTTGTATGGCTTCCACGTCGCTATCTACTCAGCGAGTATGTTATCAACATATATGTTCCTTGCTTTTTCCAAAGGGAGCGGTGTATTTTGTTGTTCAGGGATGCCGTTATGGCCATATTAAGGATGCTTGGTGAAGCAGTACTCTCAAATAGTAGACGGTTGAATCTGAGTTCCACAATGTTTTCTTTGTAGGTGGCTTATCGAAGTTTTTCAGCCACAGAAAACGGCACAGGTCTTTATGGGTTTTCACCAACACAGGTCTTTATGGGTTTTTTTTTTTCTGAGTAAATGCTGCTTCAATGTCGCATAACAGCATTATATTACCCGCTCGACTAGTAGCCAGTATGTCAGGGACTTTATTGACAAATGTCTGTCCTGTAGGTGTAATATCATTCAGTGACAAATTGACTTTCATATTCGAAGAATACAGAAATACTATTCGCAGAGGTTTGCTTTTCTCTGGGTTCCAGACGCCGGAGTGACGCATATAGTGAATCCCTACGGCGTCTGGCTCACTTGTACAAGCTTCAACAACGCCTTGCTGAATATGTTCGTCTAATATTTTGCAGTACCATTTTCGTTTCAAAAGAAAAATCTTAAAGTAAGCCGATGGCGCCGACGACGAAGGCGCACTGATTAACTTTCAAAATTGCGTAAATGAAAAGTGTACCGGTCTGCGGTCCTTGTCTGGATCAGAGTGCACCATAAAATAACAGTAGAGCGGAATACTCTGCGAGTCTGCCACGCGGTTTTGTCTGGCCGAGCAAAAGATACTTAATCCTACACACGGAGGCGCAGTTAGGAGTAAAGGAACTTTTATGACGATGATGAAGGCGCAATTTGCCTACGATGAAGGCGCAATGTAATGGGAATGTGGTGGCGGCAAGTCGTAATCTGACCTGATTTCCTAATTGTATACGATAAATCGCAGACCTGGACATAATATTCCTATGGCAGGAGATGTGGTGCTTATCAAAGACCCAGTCCTCCCTAGGAATGAGTGGAAACTGGCACGCATAACGAAAACGAATGAGAGTACAGATGGAAACATTCGTGAAGCCGAGCTTATGACTGCCAATCGACGAACCAGTGAACCTACTTATTCCACTGGAGATTCAAGATTCCAATAATCGTCAATCGGTTGTTGAAAGTGCTGATTCGCCGTCAGACGATGATCGTGGGTTGAACTCACCCGCGGTTCACTCGCATACGTGCAATTTGCGCCCATGGCAACGTATTCAGTATGCGGAAAACACGGTACAAACCTCATCTACCCGCACTTATTCTCCGATATGGTTCCTTTTTTACTTGATGATATTATCCCTATTCCCACCATCGCTGGAAACTGCTATGGCTTCATTACATCCCAGCTGCAGTAATGGAGTGCTGGTTCACGCAACAGTACCTGAAGATTTCGAGATCTGCGCCGAGCATGAGTGCAAAATGCAACACTTCGTCAAGGATCCACATATTGCACGGTTTTCTCCAGAAACTACACTGCATGAATACACTGTTACCCTCAAATGGAATTACGGTAGTCAACTAACAACAATGGAAACAGTTTGTAAAAGACTAGACTTTTGGGAAAACATCCACTGTACCGTTTGCGCCTCCTTTCTACTCAACCCAGAATGCTGGCCATATGTTATACTTGCCGTCGTCGCACTTTCATTGTACGTAGTAGTAGCTCTCATATATCTCATATGTGCCCATGACTATCGGAAAACCGATACGTTTGGTTCTTGTGGGAGTTTGCATTCTTCTGCAGGGTATTACGAAGATCATGCGCTGGTGCTGTTATAAAAGATACGTTGCAAACGCTGTAGACGACATCGAAACCAAGCGCTCGACTAACAGCAGCCCTTGCAATTGTAACCCTTGTTGCGCCACGGAACTTTGTGTATCGTGCAAATTGTAGCACAGGCTTGTCAACAAATTAATGTTCTCGAGCATCGCGCTACAATTTGCTCGATAAAAGACGGAGTGGAAGCGTGCTCAATGACGGTATCCGAAGTACTAAAACTTAGCTCATACAAGCAAGAAGCATGTTTGCTCCTTACTTGGAACGCCACACGTTTGGTAGCTCTTATGGTCATTGACAGCAAGCGCTGTCCTCACATGGGCTCTTGCTCAGGAGATAAATGTGCGACTATCAACAGCTCCACCCTCATTCCCGATGAAGGAAACAAGTACCCAGGCCGAACCGGGTGCATAGAATCCTGTGGAGGATTTGGATGCGAATTTGGAATTTTATCTAATTTCGTGCTGTCTCTTCTATAGAATTTTTGCGAAACCGAGAGATTCGAAAATCTATGAGATTTTCCGCTGCATGAGATGGACAGAAGACGTTGAATTGATCGTCACCATACAACACGACACTCATACACGAGCTGGTCACCGGAGATACATCACATCTCTTATCCCCAACGTTCCTAAAGAACTTTCACTACTACATCTTACAATCACTTCTCTGTCTATGCTTCCGACTCCCATGCTGAATAGCGACTTTATATCGGACGGAGTTGACACAGCAATATGGGCAGCAACCACTAAGCCCAGTCTTCGTTGCAATGCTTGGTTTGCGGCTGATAAGCACAACTGCACCCTTTTCGATGATTGTAAATGCGCCCCAGCAGAATCCAAGGTAACATGCGACTGTACGCACTCAGATATTGCTGAGGAGTTCGCAAACATTCAAACTGTTCGTAAAAACGGCATCATGGGAGTTGGAAAGACGTCGTAATAACAAAAGCGAAATACTTACATAAAAGATCTGGAATAAAGCTTCGATTGCCACTGCACATTTGTTTCCAACTTATTCACCAGTTGATATGTAAAATTTTTTGCTCCATTTTTAGTTTGGGTTCCTTGCCCGCACCCCAATGCCCCAACGCACTCATTTGGAGGGGTTATTCCATGGAATTTCATATGTGGTTGCATGTAGTACAGGATATTTTACTCCTTTTCTAGCAGACTAATCTTCTACCACTATATAATTGAGTTAGCGGTCGATGACGTTTGAGTGATCTAACCTAAGTGAGATACGCCGCATCATCTACAGCGCGGGCAGGATTTCATTAAACATGTGATGTTTCTGCAACAGGGGAAGCTCAGCCGTTTACTGCTTAACACTACAGCACCTACGCGAGTTTCTGAGCGTCCAGATCCAGGAGCCGTGCCGCCGACTTGTACCATTAGCGTGAGAAGACTACTGAAGGGGTAAGAGTAGGAGGGGAATTCGAGGGTGGAGAACCGACAGCGATCAGGGGCCGGATTTATCAATTACGCAAGTTGTTGATGAATCCGGCCACAGCAGCGACATGGGGTTGGAGTCGTCAACGACTTAACTTTAACAGAGAATTCACAGCGAAAAACTCAGATAACACGGCTTATCGCTCACCATATCGCTTTATAAGCCGCGCTATCAGGGATTTCCGCTGTAACTTTCTCTGTTAAATTGCTGTAAGTCGTTGATGAATCCGGCTCCTGGAGGAGGCATCAGGATGGGGGGGGGGGGTCGATAGGGAAACAATGAAGCGGGCGAGGAGGTGGCACTAAGAAGGGTTTAGGCAACAAGAGGGACCAGTAAGGAGTTGCCAATCAGGGGAGGGGCAGTAAGGGGATCCATTACCAGTAAGGGAGATCGGATTCGGAAGATTTGACACCGATGTCGCGCAATGCGCGTTCCCTCACCGTCATCGTGTCATGAACGTGGAAGGGCTACAATTGGGGTAGAGTAATAAGAAAGGTCCCGAGGGGGGGGGGTGAGGAGAGGGGGGAGGAATCTACCTGGAAGAAGGGACCAGGACGGGGAACCAACAAGAAGGGAGCCGTAAGGGAATTCATATGGAGAACAAGGAATCTGCCATATGCATAGCCCCTTCATTTATTTTATTTTATTTTATTTATTTATTTATTCGTTGCACTCATAGCTGCGCGTAACCTCGAAGACAACGTAATCCAAGTTCAAAAACAGATCCAGACTGACCAAAAAAACTGCTGGCAGACAACAAAAATACAACATTCTAAAAAAGATGAAAAAGGAGGAAACAAATCAAAAAGGAAAAAACAAATCAAATTAAACTTGCAACCAATGTAGGGAGGTGAAATACTACAAGAGTGTTCTGAAAGTCCTGTTCTGAAGCAGTAAAAAAATCCGCTAGTCCTTTCCCTTGCAATGCCTTCATTTTACACTCGAAACTTGTGAAATCTATAGTAAAATGAGACAATGTGGTTACGACGTCATCGCTAAATTTTTATAAATATACATGTACACATACACATATATCTGCATATATATATACACATATATATCTTACAAGGCAACCCCTTTCACAAAATTTGCTATGTCACAGCATAGATATTGTCGACTGGCAAGTTAGGTAATGCAATACATACAATTGCACACCTAAGACAGATTGAAACAGTTTTGTATAAACCAGCCCAGCTATAGCGTGGTTCTTTATACACAAACCACTCTCGAGCAACATACTAAGCTAGTCAACACCTATGCTTCAGGTTGTAGCCTTACGTACTTAGGCGTGGCAACGCTTCTTTCAGTGACAGCCGTTGTCGCTTCTATAGCCGCAACTGGATGACATAAAAAACCGAATAGAGCATAGAGTAGCAACATTTTTCGAAACATGCTTGCTTAAGTCTGACCTCTCTTTCCAACCAACTAACTCCACAAGCAACACACTCTAGGGCCACGTGTTGTGTAAGGTGATCGTCCAAATATTGAGCTAATAGCGTGGTATTATATGGGAGCCAAACATTGACATTGAAGTAGTGTGTAAAAGGGTATATACTGTGTAGTTTCATGAAAGCAATATAAGGTGAAAGGAATATCATAATCTAGAATCAAATCACAGCAACATTCAACACAATCATTATGCGATCCCAGCCACAAGACTTATATCTACATCTCTCATAATCCAAGGTGCTGCGTGGCCATCCACATTCACGGCTCTGCTCAAACATATCTTCCTCACATATTTTTCGTTCGACTTCTAAGCAGAATTCGATGCACGGTGTGACCCATTTAGGTACCAGCAAAATGGATTTAGCTGGTATCGTTTGAGATTCCAAGAACTGAAAGTAAGTCGTTTTTACTGAGACGTTTACGGAACGCCGTAATGGTAGGAGCCTCCAAAAAATTTTCTGGTAAAAACTGAAGCCATCTAACACCGCGGAAGAAAAGGGAATTATTCATATACCTGATGGTGATGTCTATGGTTTATCTTAGCGCAATGTAACGAAATACTATGAGTTCGTCCATGAGTGGGCGTGAAAACCCAGAACTTACTTGCTCTGAGTTTCAACTCTCCTTTAAGCACCTTGAAACAGAAAACAATCTCATCGAACACACGTCTAAACAGCAAGCTTTTCATATTAATGAGTCGAATTCTTTCTACATAGCTGAGATTACCGTAGGAGCTTTGGAAACATCTTGACAAGAGAACTCTATTGAAAACTTGCTGCACCTTTTCCAATCTTTTCTGAAGCTTTATGGTATGGGGATTCCACAACTGAGACCCATACTCTAGAACAGGTAAAATGTATGACCTGTAAAGTGTTAATAAAACCGATTTATCTGTGCAGTGAATGTTCCTGATCATAGCAAAGAAAGTTGAAAATGCTTTATGAACCGTCAAGTTTATATGCGTTTCAAACTTCAATTTCGTATCAAGATGTATGCCAAGATCGCGTATTTTATTTGAGGTACTGAATAATACATTTCGATATCTGTATTCAATATTGGCAGGGCTTCCAAGGTGAAAGCCAGAAGTTTTGGAAAGATTCACAGGTATCTCCCAAGCAGAAGCCCGCTCCATCATGTATGAAGTTGGGCGAGATAGAGCTTGTGACACCTGCACTTTATTGTCATCATTGTAAATTCCGTATATCTTAATGTTATCGGCATACAGTCGAACTTTGATCATAGGGCGCGTTTCTAAAGCATCAGGCAAGTCGTGCGTATAGGCGACAAACAATAATGGTGATAACACACTGCCTTGTGGAACGCCGCTGGTGCACGTGTTTAGCAGATGCTTTTGGTGGTAGACTTTATCAAAGCTTTTGACAGGTCAAAATACATCACATCCACTGAATTACCACTATTGACAGCAAGAGTCCAATCGAACAGACAATCTGAGAGTTGCGTGATGGTTGAGGCTCCGGGAATAAACCCATGTTGTTCAATTAGAATCAGATGGTTTTTAGTAAACCATTCCAATAAATTATCTTGAATGATCTTCTCCAAGACTTTTCACGATGAGGGGGTAATGCTTACTAGGACGAAATTTTGAATGACAGCTAGCATTTGCTACTTTAAGAATAGCTCTGACTATAGCTTTCTTCCAAATTGACGGAACTTCACTGAACAGAACAGATATGTTGAAAATCGTAGAAAGAGGCTTGCAGAACGAATAAGCACATTTTTTATATAGAATTTGGGGGATACCGTCAAATGGTATGGAAGTTGAATTTTTCAGAGCTTTTAAATATTTCAGTACATCGCCCGGAGATATAATAAACTCCTTTCGTAGATCAGAGTTCAGAAAACATTCAGAAAGTTGTGACCTACATTTCCGGAGCATGAGTTAAAAGTTGACACAAAGAATTTGGCTAAAGCTTCAGCTTTACCGTAGTCACGCACATACAGCTTCCCAGTATCATCCCAAAGCAAAGGGAGCTTATTCTTGGCCTTAAGCTTATTTCGCATTAGGAGAAATATAGTACCTTTGTTTATGTAGCTTGTGCTTCGTTTTTCCTTATTAGCTAAGATTCTCTTCAAATGGCGGTCCAGCTCAGAGCACACCTGTTTGTAATGAGGATGCGTCAAAAAATTTTGTACCGAATGGAATAGACGATTTTTTTGAGCAATCAGGTTTGAAATATGCTTGGGATAACGGATTGGTAATGGCTCCGCAGTGCGGAATGGAACAAATTTGGCTAACCCCTGGTACACTACGTCAGAAAACCTTTATAGACGTCATCAATAGTCGCGTACCCTTCGAAAGTCTTCCACCAGTCAATAGAACCAAAGAAAGATGACAATGAAACATAGTCTGCCCTGTTGAAGTCAGGAAGAAGAATGTAGGATATTTCTGGATATTTGGTGGACTGACCATGAAAAAAGACTATGTTAAGGTCTAAACTCGCAAATGGAGAATGCACAGAAACATCGCTAAGTATGGGGGCTGATGAAATAACAAGGTGCAGTATTTAATCACCACGCATAGGATTCATGATCCACTGAGAGAGGCCGCATAACTCAAAGAATTCCAAAAATCTTGATGACCTTTGATCATAACCCTTCTCTAACTGCCAATCAATATTAAGATTAAAATCTCTCTCCTAGCATCAGCAGACATTTTTTCGAAAAACAAAGATCAAGCAATAGATCTAAGAGAGCTTCGTCCTCGCTAATGGTTGATACGGTGCTCTATATAAAAGAAGAGTAAGTTTGATCAAAACATTCCAGGCAGAGAATGTCAGACTTGAGACCAGAACGAAGGAAAACCTCAGTCATGTTGATTGAATTTTTCACTAGACAGCAGACACCACCACCTTTCGAAGCAATTCGATCAGCTCTGAAGGCTTTGTAGGGAAGGCTACCAGTTAATTCGCTATTTGAGATTTTAGTAGAGAGCCATGACTCAGTAACGAACATTATATCATGCTCATATAAATTCAGAAACATATGTAGATGATGAACCATATTAACTAAGCTTCGAGCGTTTAAAAGATAGCATGCGATGCCTGGAGGGCTACCACGGCAAGCTAGACGTTTATTGAGACCCCCCATTTGGGAAAGGTCTAGGACTCGTCTGAGCTCGCCACGGTAGACTACCCAAACACGACTATTAGCTTGACTGTTGTGGTCCCTACATTCCCGTCTCAAGTTGTTTTCCTTTTTACGCTCTTCCTCGGTCATACTCTTCCGTACATAGACTTTTGTAAACCCAGCATTGCGCAGCCGATAAGAATTAGACAGGGCCTTACCCCAGTAACTACGCGATGGCAGTACGACTTTAAAACGGGGCCTTCAACCGTTTTCTCGACCACGGAACACTTTGTCCGGTCTATACTCACATTTAAAACATTCAAAATTTCGTCCACCTCTGAAATTTCTTGAGGTAGTTTCGCAATGAGAGCACTAACCATTTTATCTATTACTGGATCCCTATTGCGCTCTAAGATAGCGCGCAGCAGTTCTGCAGAAGACAAGGCGGAAAAATTTGTTATCATCAGAAATACTCATATCAGACGACATCAAGATGGAAAGTCTAAGGAGTGGCAGTTTGACACCTACTCTTAGCTGACTGTCGTCCACGCTGACTCATTGCAGGGCAAGCCGTGATCTGTATGATCAATTGTGGAAAATCGAAATCACCAGGGAAACGGCTACTTTGCCAAGAAAATGCCAGGACTAAAGAAAAAGGCCAAGGTAGAGCGAGTCTTAGGGGTGGTTTAGAGTACCTGAAATAGATAATCTAAAATTGAGGTCGAAATGTGAAATGAACTAACATAACTGGCTAATGCAAGTGTTGAGAGCAGAGAGCGCGAAGACGCAGCCGCACGCGATCCGATCTGATTGACGATTGACACAGCTCGACACAGCGGCGACTGCGCGCTTCTGAGCTTCTGGATCGGAAGGCGGGTTTTCTAAGCTTCTGGTTCCAGAAGACGGGCCCCCTACGTCGCGCAACAAGCATCCTGATTCTGAATACGTGTCATGACGTTTGCCGTGAGCATGGGACGACCACTAAGGGGGGGGGGGGGGTGGAGAAGAGCGGTAAGGGGGACCTCTAGGGTGGACCGGGAAGGAAAATAACAACCTGGAGGAGGGGCCAGCACGGGAAAACCAGCAAGAGGATACCAGTAGGGGTCAGTAGTGGAAACAAAGAAGTGGACCAGGAGTTGGACCAGGAAGGTGGGGAACAAAAGAGGGGGAGGGAGACAGTAAAGGCGAACCAGCAATTAGATCCAGTAAGAAGAAACGAGTCAGGGGGAACCTGGCCTCGGTAGACATGTCAACGATATCTGGAAACGTTAGCTGTTGAGCATGAGAACGGTTGCGGAGGAACAACCTGAGGGACAGAAGTACTTCGCAGCACAAACTAATGACGTGCACTTGTGCTTATCAAACCAAAATAATTCCATCAGAATGCTATACACCAACGTGAAAGAAACGTGTGCATAACTGAAATTTAAAAAGTCTCCGGCACGTGTTCTGAATACCTACGCTCCGCCCTTGGTCCCCATTGTACCCTGAAGCGTTGCCCGCTGAATATATGGTAAACTTGGGTGATCCACCGCCGACGTTATAACTTCGCCAGCAATCGCCCATGGTTAAGCTCGTTCCTGATAGAGGAAATCTCCCAACACACGGCAAGTTCTAACAACTACCGGAAGTCTTCGAATGTGCTCGACATACTGCTCACTACGAACACTTTTGTGAGCCGCGTACGCGCGAAAAACGTTTATATCCATCCAATACATTGCTTCACGAGTGCCGCTCGTGACTATAATCGAGGCAACATAATGGTCTGTCGGCCACAAACACAGTCAGTATCATGTTCGCCTTCAATTTCTGTCTGGGACCCTAATCGAGCGCTGGTCGCGTTCGATGACCGTTGTACCTTGACGGTTGGCTGCCGTTTGAATCAGCCATTGGCGCGAAAATTTCGCGTTGGCGCTGGAGCACGGAAACTGATGCTCTTGTCAGTGCGATCTGATTCTTCGACGGCTATAGGGTAAACGACGAACATGACTCACGTTTTCGTCTATTCGTCGATCCATTGTGCCCTCATGACTGTGGATTCTCCTTGCATTGCTCCCTACTTCTCTTCTCGTCCGTCCTAAAGTCCGGACCGCGGAACACTCGACACTTCAGCACCTCTACTGTGACCGGTGCTGGGTCGGTCGACGAATGCGTTTTATTAATACATTTTTCAAAGGAGGAAAGAATAACTGACAACCATTTTTTATTTCGGAAAGCGCGTGTAGAAGGCATGTGCTAGTTCCAGATAGAGAGAGCTGTAGAAGGCGATTTTTGATGAGATAAAGGGACAATGATTTGAAAAAGCTCGTCCAGTAATGGTATTAAGAGGAACTGGACAGCGAATTAATGAAGGGAACTTAAAAGGAAGAATGGCTGTTGGAGAAACTGGTTTGTCTACAACATTGAACAAGTGGGATTTCGACATCTTAGTGACTCGTGTGGGAAATATCGCTTAGATGCAATACATGATAGCAACAGGAATTGCCTTTAAACGATGGGACTGATGCTCCCGTGCTGCGTTAAGCTTTGGAGGCGCCACGACTGACTAGAACATTACAGTGGTAGACTTGATTGATGGACATGCAATGTTCTGAGCAGCTGGAAGGTTTGTTATTTTCCTTGCTTTACGCGTATCATTGACATTTTAAGCCCCTTACTCCAAAGCACATGACGTAAGAACCCCTCAGAGACCATTTAGAACGCGTTACGCATTACTGGAGAACAAAGAAAGAGGTTCCAAAAGACGCTGAAAAGTGTTATCACCACCTCCTAATCTTTTTACAAAACTGACCAGCTTATATCCACTACTGCTCTGTTGAACGAAGACGGGCAATGAAAGACGTTTGACTAGAGGCCGGATTCATGATTGAGTTTACTTTGGGTTATGTGGTAGTGGGTAGAAATTTGAGCATTTCTTGTGATTCACAAGAGTGAAGCGGTGGGTAAAGAGCAGGGTAGAATTTTATCATTCAGCTATTGATAGCTAATATCACTACACGTTCCAAATTGATAAGCTAATCTTCTGAGGTCGACGAGGGTGAGGGGTAAAATTTCATGCGCTACTCAGCACTCATGAAAACCGGTTTAGAGTAAAGGGTAGTGAGAAACTCTGCCCGACTCTAGAGATAGGTAGAGCCCTTACCAAACAGAATAGTTTTACCAATCTTGCCGTTAATTCCTTTCTTTTCCATGATTTCGTCTTTATACCCACATCCCAATATCTCGGCCGCACTGACGGCTTCATGGCGGCTTCGCCGTGGTAATAACTTCTCACAATCAATTGTAGCTGCCATCTATGTCACGGTTTCCTCAGGAAGAATATCTTAAATACCTCGATTGGGGCAAGTTAGAAAAAATCGAAAAATGAACGACTTACTTACTTTGATACTTTGATGGTCCTTTTGTCGGCTGGAGGTCTTCTCAGCGGGGACCACAACTCTTCCAGACCGCTCGATCTGTGGCTGCTTGCATCCAGTGAGGCAGACTCCGTTCCCTGAAAAATCTTGAGAATGAGTCTGCCCATCGCGTTGGCGGTCGTCCCAGTTGTCTCCTATGGTCTCTCGGGAGCCGTTCTGTGACACTGAGACTCCATCTATCGTCCTTTCGTCGAAGCAGGTGTCCGGTCCAGCGATATTTGGACTTCTTCGTGTACTGCAGCGGGTCTGCTAATTGCGACTTCTCCCGTAGCTTCGAGCTTCGTAGGCCTTCTTGCCATTGCTGGCGAAGGCTTCTCCTCGGAAGACATCTCTCCAGTGCACGATGCGTAGTTTGCATCGCTCTGGCGATTGTCTTGCTGTCGGGCCAGGTTTCCGTCGCGTAGCACGTCGCAGGCAGTACAAAGGCGTATAATATCAAGGCCCTGAGGCCGGCATTCTTGACCTGATCGGTGACTTCGCGAATCGAACCGAAGGCTGCCCATGCTGCGCGTCTCCTGCGGGCGATTTCAGGAGCAAGGTCGTTATCCATGTTCAGCTCTCTTCCCAGATAGACGTAGGAGTCGACCTGTTGTAGAGCGACTCCATTCAACCTTACGAGTCCCGTGTCACACCACTGGTTGACCATAAATTGCGTTTTGGACATATTCACGTCCAATCCAATCTTCATACCTGCCACATTAAGTTCGTTCAGTATTTCCTCGACTTCTGCCGTGCTGGTAGAGATGAGAACGATATCGTCGGCAAAGCGAAGGTTGCTGATCCGTTTACCGTCGACAAGGTAGCCTTTATCGTCCCAGTTCAATTCTTTCATGGCATCCTGGAGTGCCTCTGTGAATAGCTTGGGAGAAATCGTGTCTCTCTGCCGTACTCCTTTCCCTATAGGAATTTTAAGCTTTCGATCGAACAGCTGGATGGTAGTCGATGTGTTCGAGAAGCATTCGTCGAGAAGTCGGATGTAGGGCGATGGTATACCAGCGTGCACAAGTTCGTTCAGAACGGCGTTGATTTCCACAGAGTCGAACGCTTTCCGATAATCCACGAAGACAAGAACAAGTGGGAGGTGGTATTCGCGGCTCCTCTCAATGAGCTGTGAGACAGTCTGAATATGGTCCATGCAGGAGAAATCCTTGCGAAACCCTACTTGCTCCACTGGCTGATACTCAACCAAGCAACGCTCCATGCGGTTAAGCAGTATCTTGGTGAAGATCTTGTACACAACCGAGAGAAGACTGATGGGTCAG
Source organism: Heligmosomoides polygyrus bakeri (assembly GCA_947359475.1). Taxonomy (NCBI): domain Eukaryota; kingdom Metazoa; phylum Nematoda; class Chromadorea; order Rhabditida; family Heligmosomidae; genus Heligmosomoides; species Heligmosomoides polygyrus. The sequence goes on along the minus strand of OX375867.1, from coordinate 59,025,654 downwards.
AATGGGAGGTACTTCCTCAGCTGGTGATATCCTCCTGCTGACCTTTTTTAAAGAGTAGAACTGTTTTCGACTCCTTCCATGAGTCCGAAATCCTACCAAGTCGAAGGTAGTGGTTGAAGTGCTTGGCAAGAAGTGAGCAGAAATGCCGTCCGGTCCGGAAGCAGTGCCCGGCTTCATCCTTCTGATAGCATGAGCAACTTCTGATTCCAGAATGGAAGGTACTTCCTCAGCTGGTGACATCAAGCATTTTGGGACAGTGCTGGAAGAACGAAACAGAACTGTGTAGAATTCTTGAACGATCTCTTCAAGACGTTTGTGTTGTTCCATTCTCATCCACAAGAGCTGACATTATTGCCTTCTGATCGCAGAGATCTCGTTTGCAGCGCATTGTACTTGAACCTTTCCCAGCGGCTTCTAACGGCTTCAATCTTCTGCAGGGTTGAATGGACTCCTTCACTGCAATTCGGCAGGCCTTCGAGATGGTGACTCTTTCCAAATGGAAAACATAAGGATCCAGTTTGACAGCTCTCCTTTGCTCCAAAAGTTTAATCACATGTGCGTTGGGTCTTGAAGCAGACGGAGATGTGGCTTCGCAAGAGCTACTAGCACATTTCAACAGTCCTTTGGAGAGAAGATCGTAGTCTTCCGATGGATCTTCAAGAAGATTCCAATCATACGGCTTTATTGCATATTCGAACTCCTCAGACTTGAATGTGGGGATCCTCACCGGTGCCGGTTTATGGGTGTCACGCTTGAACATCCTCTTTTTGAAAGTCAGCTTCGCACAGACAAGGCGGTGATCCGAGCCGGTGTCAAAAGAAGGCAGCACAGAGATGTCGAACAGACTCCATTGTCTGTTTGTAAGAACATGGTCGATCTCCGAACGTATTTTCCCATTTGGGCTTTCCCAGGTCCATCGTCGGTTTGAAGGCTTCTTAAACATAGAATTTCCGTGGAAGAGACGGCACGCGGATAGGAAGTCTATCAGGCGCTCTCCGTTTTCGTTCCTTGAGGAAGTTCCATGTGGTCCAAGCCTCCATTCGTCGTGATCACTCGTACCGACTATAGCGTTAAAGTCCCCAACGACAACTTTGTAGTAGCTCTTCTCGTCGTTGACAGTCCTTTCGAATAGCTTGTAGAATTCCTCCTTTTCTTTGTCTGTGGCCGCAGATGTTGGAGCATATCCATTTATGATGGAGATGGTTCCTTGATCTTTGGTTTCCAGACGCAGAACAGCTACTCGCGGACTGATGATCTTGTAAGAGTCTACTAGGTGGTGCACTGTCGAATTGACGAGAAATCCAACTCCGCCAATATTCTTTCTGTCCACCTTTGCTCCGATAATGAGAAGCTCGTTGTGGTCAGTCCTTCTTATGGTTTCCGTTCTGCCTTTCGTTTCCTGCAGGGCGATAACGTCGTATTTGATGTTGCAGCTTCTGTAAAGCAGTGTCCGAAGATCCTGCTCAGATGCGATCGAACGACAGTTATAAGTGCAGACGAATAGGCAGTTTCCGTGTCGTGCTGAGAGGGAGTTTCTGGTAGTCCGATTCCAATGACGTCCTGATAGTTTAACTCCGAGATTAGATGGCCCCTCGCCGGAGATGGATGCAACCGAAGTCGTAGAAGTCCACCTCCGGTGCGCGGAGGACTGGGGCGCGGGTTTAGTTGTTTGAGCCATGGCGGTGGTCTGGTTACTCACATGTTCCTGGCCAGGGATAAAGGAGAGCCTCCCATACACGACAAAGCGTCGCGTACAGCGTGACTGTTTGTGCCGTTAGCCATCACTAAGTGATGTTCACCCATTCACCGCGATGAGGTGGCACATGAAGGGGAAATGAACGACATCCACTAAAAACGATTATTTGACCAATATAATTGGAGATCACTACTTGAAAGATACTCTAACGTTAACGACAAGTATGAGTTTTTCTTATCTAATTTGCATGAATGTATTGAGAGGTTCGTTCCTATTGGAAAAATTCCATTAAACTATGGGAAACTTCCACCAGACCTTGTGAGGCTTTTTGAGCAAAAAGAAAAAATGTGGTTGAATTATCACTGCTATCCTTCTTCTAATAATTTCGATCGTTTTAAAATCTTAAGCGATAGATTTGATCGTCTTTTGAACAGGTACCAAAAATACGTTGAGAGAAAAATTCTTGAAAGTCCAAACAAATCAAAGTTCTACACATTATTACATTCTGTGCTGAAGCAACCTGAAAGGATTCCTACTTTGAAGGATGAAGCAGGTAGATCAGCAATAACTGCGTTATCAAAGGCGACGATGCTGGCTAAGCATTTCCAAAAATCATTTTCGGAGTGCCCAGCCAGTGATGATCGATGGTGAGGAATCTCCATACGTTATGGAAAGCTTAATTTGGTTCTACAAAGAGGAGATTTTCAAAGAACTATCTAATTTGCTCGCGAACTACACCATTACTCCAGATGATGTACCATCATATTTTATTCGGAAAGTTGCCATTGCCATCTCTTACCCGCTTGAGCATATATTTAATGCCAGCTACATGCCAGGAGAAGTACCAGCTCGTTGGAAACATTTGTTCGTTACTCCTATCCCAAAGAAAGCACCCTACCATCTTGCCGCAAACTATCGTCCTATAAGCATTACATCGGTTTTTGCAAGGACATTTGAAAGAAAGCTCAAAACAGCTCTCGCTGGTTATCTTGAATTGAATTCGCTTATTCCCAAAAGTCAGCATAGCTTCCGCGCTGGTAGGTCTACTGAGACATTAATGCTGTCAGCATTGAATAACTGGACACAGGCTATTGATCAAAAGATCAATGTAGACGTTATCTACTTTGATTTTATGTAAACTTTCGACAAAGTTCCATTCAGCAAATTGATCGTGAGCCTTGAAAAAATAGGTGTTCATTCAAGAATAATTACCTGGATTAAAAACTTTTTAACAAATAGATCCTTCCAAGTTAGAGTCAACGAATCATTTTCTGAATCATTCGCGGTTACTAGTGGTGTCCCACAGGGCGGAGTCCAATTCTATTTACTACATATACCTCAGGGATTCCTTCCTTAATTGATCGACACGGTGTCACCTGTAAAATGTTTGCTGATGACATAAAAATATACAAAAGCATTGTGAATGAGGAAGATCAAAACTCCCTTCAATGTGCAATAAATTCAATTGCTGATTGGTCAGCTAAGTGGAATCTTCCACTATCTGGGCAGAAATCGAAAGTATTTCACATTGGAGGGCAGCTCAATAGAAGGGTCTATCATCTCGATCATCACCCACTCAGCAGTGCCCCTATTGTGCGAGACCTGGGATTCATTCTAGGCTCACAGCTTTCCTTCAAGCAGCATTGCGAAGATGCGGCTAAGGAAGCGGATAGAATCGTGCATAATATATTTAAATCACTGAAAACAAGTTCGGTCGTTCACATGGTTGTCGCTTACAAGACATATGTCAGGCCTGTACTTGAATATGGCACCGCAGTATTTAGTCCCAAATGTAAACGTGAAATCTCTAGATTGGAATCTGTACAAAATAGCTTTACAAGAAAACTCTGGATAAGAGTACATGGGTGTAATTACACCAACATCGGCTTTTGTGAGGAACAAACTCTTCAATTTACGCACCCTTGCCTCTCGTAGGAAAAGATGTGATCTAATCACTGTCTATAAGCTAATCAATGGTATGTTGGATCTTCCTCTTCATGAATTTTATTCACTATCTAACTCAAACACTAGAGGTGGTCAGATGAAGATTCAAATTCCAAAAGCCAGAAGTAATATAAGGTCGACATTTTTTACAGACCGAGCAGGAACCGAATTTCAAAAATTTTCGAAGAAAAACATCCTACCAAAATCGTTAAGGCAGTTCAAAAGACTTGTTGACAGGTATCTTCAGGATTTTCCTTAGTAGTTTACTTCCTACTGTTACTGCTGTCTGTCGTCTGTGGCTAACAATGTATGTTTTATTCGTTCTGTTCTGTTTTTAATGGCAATGTTTTGTTGTGCCATTTTTTGCGTGGACCTCCACGTATAGATAAATAAATAAATAACGACGGAACCACTTGCTCAGAACGAGATAATGCCAGGCGAAGACACTCAGACACAGGACGCAGGGCAATGAAGAGCAGATGGACGACATAGATCGTAGGCCGTAATCTTAGATCTTCTACTCTAATTTCATTCCTTCACAGACATATCGGTAAGTTAGTAACATTCATAGCCGTCACGTATAGCCTCACTCCATAGTCTACTTAGCCTACTCACTAGTTTTAGGTTTACTTCGTAATCATAGTCGTACCGCGTGTAGAACTATGTAGAGTTTATTGCCATGATTCCCGTAATGTCGTTCCTGCTCGCGTCACCCCAGGACGTCGAAGAAGTTGAAGAGACCATGAAAGGACCTTTCCACTGGCTAGTGAGTTTTGGACGCATAGGATCGTCGCGAAGCAGTACTAAATCTGCAGTGGAAAGTTCCGTAGGGAATACCTTATGCAGTTGGTCGTATCTTGATTTGTAGAGCTCCGTCTTTGCTGCAATTTCGCCTCTCGCTGAGACCAACAGTGAATTGGTCGGCGAATGCGTACACAGCAGATGCGAGTGTAGACGGCAAATTGGGGATGCTTTTACCCATTCTTCCATGTATAAAGAAAAATGGGCTATACCCTGTATAACAGTATAGAGGCATGAAATCTTCTATATTTGCTAATGTTACTTCCGAGTTTTTGAAGAGTTACGCAACTTTCTCTGAAAAAACTGCGGCAAACCAGCTCACTCAGAGTAGCATTAACTTTCCCGGATTTCATCGAAAGTAGCCTAATAGAATTATAACAAACCTATAAACACGGCAACGACAAATCGTCTTCGATGGTTTATTTTTAAAAATTTAAACAAAATTAATTTTAGAAGATTTTTTGAATAAAAATATTGAAATCTAAAGTTACTGAAAAGGTAAATTTAACTTTTGAGTGTCTATAGTGTGTTATAGTCTTATTACTAACTTCTATAAGAATCCAATGGCTAGATCAGTATTTATTACAATTTGGAAGAAATCCTGTTATTAAAAGTGTAGTCGAATGCGTGCAAAAATAATGTCATGGAAAGGTTACGAGCTTTCGTTATGTGTGGTCTTTAGGATTTTTTTTAAACGAATGAATTCATGATCACTTTTGCTAAATCTAAAATGTTGCAATTTGAACTTTTTTCGGCATCTACTTGTTAGAAATTCATTTAAATTTGAGGATTTTCACATGTGATTTTAAAAGTAATTAATTGTAAACACTTAAACTAAGAACAAATTTCTAAGTTTGAGAAGTTAGTGATGGTTATTTCCATCATTCATGTAAATTCTAAACGTTGGTTGGCTATAATCTGTTGTTAGGCTATTTAAGCTCAGTGCGATTTGAAAAGTGAACTTTGTTCATATACCAATTCTATTAAGCAGTTATTTTATCAAGGTCTTATGCATGCTATTTGGAAAACTTTGTCTAGGATGTAAATATTTTTTCTGAAACTGCAGATTTAAATTTCATGCGTTCAACTCTTGCTAGTTTATGGCGTTATTCGCTATTCATGAGCGCTGACTCTTCTTCAATTTATTCGAAGGTTGCATATGATGCAAGCTGAGTCTCAAATTTTGTAGTGGGCGTAGTCGCAAAAATTGTGCCCCTGGCGGGATCCGAACCTGCACAGTAAAATTTGCAGTCAGAAGACTTGCCAGTGCGCTAGTGAGGCATATTTTTCATATTTTTGTGTTTCAAATCACTTACAAGACAAGCAAAAATTTGTACCTGGGGTGAGATTCGAACCATGTGTAGGTTTCCAGTCACGCGTGTTTGCACTGCACCATCCTGGATCTTACTTCAAATTTCAGCTATTTTAGATCAGAATATAAATTATTCTTTGTTGTTGATTTAGTGGTTTCTGACATCTCATGGTCCAACTTTTCTGTAAATTCTTTCTGCCACAAACTTGAGCAGTTTCAAAATTAGTAAATTTCTCGAAAATTAATAATTATAAACAATAGTTCGGGATTTAAAATGATTTTAGTTCTTAAAAGTTTCGTAAAGTAGAAAATTAAGTGAAAATAGAAGTAAGGAAAGCTAAAATCATGGTTTGGAAGCGGGGCGCCAAATAGTGAAAGGATCGATTCTGCGTTAGAAATTGTTATAGGAGTACATAGTGCATTGCTACAAGGCGCTGCAGCGTTCGAATGGTAGCGGGTTTGAGTCGCTACTTAGGCAAAATGTTTTAGAAGCTTTGTTCCGTTCCACGTGTACTTACAAATCAGTTTTAGACCATTTTTAAGGGTTTATGAAGAAAATTTGCTTAGTAAATTGAAGAAAAATGCAAGAATGTTGCAAATGTTAGTATGATCTATACTTGTCTTAAGTATCTTTTTAAACTAGTGAGAAAGTAAACGTATTTTACAGAGACTATTTTATGTCTAAATGCTATGTCGTGCTTTTATTCTAACTTACGTTTGTTAAAAGATTTAATAAGTTTTTTAGGAAAGATTTCGAAATAGTGAAGTGTGTGGAACAAATTTGGTTTTTTTAAATTTAAAGTCTGATATCAAAACCTATTTCTAGTTCAAACAAAATGCAAGAGGTATTTTCTATAGCTGGAAGGCTGTTCGAAATATGCACTGTAGGTATGAGAAAAAGTCGATTTTTGATTTTAAGACATCTCTAGGCACCATAGCGAAGTGGAGTAAGGCGCCGTTGCGTGACTGTGCTTGGGAGTTGAATTCCACACCCAGGTAAAGCAAGAATATTGATGGCTAGTCTATGGTAGTACTTATGTATGATACAATCACTACTTGGTTCTACTATAAGGTTCCAGCCTGATGTTTTTTTTCTGAATTCCTTTTTTTTGTAGGAGAGTTGCAATCTTAAAAATTTTGAAAGTATTTTGAAGACCTTTTTTCATATATCTCTTCACTTCCAAAGACTGTATTTCAGTCTATGTTTCTTACTGCAAACACTTAACAGTTTCACTGTACTTTATATTGTTTAGTAAATAAACATATTGGTCCCTGGACTGCGTTATCAGGATATTTTCCTGGGGCAAGAGGATATGCCGCGAGGTGTCTGCGTACATGATGAACGGCGGGCAACGGTGGTGCCATGTCGCCAGCGCTATAAGCGGATTATGTAGGAGACTTCTGAGGTCAAGAACTACACAGTGGTGTCTCTGGTGCAATGTTTTTCATAATTCCCAGAGTGGCTACTACCAGAAATGCTGCGGCACATTGTAGGTTGGCTAGGCTGCAAATTAATGTGGTGGGTGCCGTGTAGTACGAAGTGTAAGACTCCACTATCGAGATTGACATGTTGTCATCTTGTGTAACCAGATTAATCTGCCATCTTCTTGGTCAGTGTAAAGACAGTGTCTGTCCTAATAATTTATTATCTGACCGGAGCGGCCAGTTGGTAGGTCAGTTGGTCGGACAGTTGGTCGGACAGTTGGTCGGTCGCCTCTGCACGCTGAATCTATGTGACGAGGAAATTTATGGGGTCGCACTGTAGTAGTGCGACTGCCAGCACAACCGATAGTACGACTGCCAGGACACCGACAGGCACACCCTGTCGTTTTAGAAGAGCCGTCCCTGATTCCACCTGGCCTTGCAACATGCGCAATTACGCGGGGCCGGGGTGGCAAGTCGCCAGCGCACTCTAATTAAACAGCAGACGTCTGGTGCGTATAGGGTCCGCTAGACGGGTTCTGCTAACCAGGTGCGTCGGAAACTTGCGCCGTTGAAAGCTGGATAACTTTATGAACTCCTCGGAATAAGCTTCGATTGCAAGAAATACTTACTGGATTGAAATTCGATATCCTTTTTTTCTACCTTGTGCACAGGCGTATTTTATTATTTTATTTAGAGTCATAACTATATGGCGAACGAGTCCTTATTTCACAGTCGGCGGAAATATGTGTAATGATATGAAGCAAATAACGTAGGCGCGATCCATGAAGCTAAAAATGAGTGAAAAACTAATATTATGGGAAGGACTGAGGTTGCAGGCGGAGAAGCCTTAGTCTCAGTCCGGTTGGTGAAGGAAAACTTCGAAGATGACGCTGTCATCCCTCTCAAGAGCGGACCTTCTTTAGATAAGCTGATCCGTTTGTCTCCCTAGAGTACCTTCAGGGGGGAAGATCTCTTCCGGCTTCTCGGATCTCGGATCTCGGCACGGCTAAGCAAAAACCATCAAAAATAATCCCGTGAATTGCATAAAAGGCCCACATCAGGACGTAGCCTGATGTGGCCGAAAAGTGAAGCCTACACTGTCCGTGCAAGCCATGTGGTCTGGTCGTTCTCTTCAACAGAGACGCCCAGACCCTTAACGTGAGCTTCACGTCAGGAGTCTGGCTGTCTGGGTGGAAAGCGAGCTTTGCCGCAATTGCCAGGCCAGCCTCGTCAAGACAATCGATTCTCACCTAGGTTCCAAATAAAGAAGATTTACCAAAATAAAAATAACAATGAATTATGCGAAGTACCAAGCTAGATATAAAGGGAGCCGTTGAAATGTGGGATCTCGTCGCCAGAACTATTAAAGAAATGAGAGGGATTACTATGCATACTAATGTTCTTAGGTGTTTCCCTGTGTACAGATCTTTAGTACAATATCCATTTGTGGGACAAACGTATCTAACCCCTTCCTGTATGGGAATACCCCTAGCCGCCTCTGAAACGGGAGTGCGTAGCCCACAGTGTACGGTCAAGATATTATTTACGCCAGCTCACGCTGATCTTGGGGCAAAGTCTCCCACGAGGCCCTCGCGAAAACTATATTGCTCACAGCTTAAGAAATGGATTTGTATGGTGTTATGCGCGCTTTAGCTTTGAATTTAATGTACTTCTTCTTCTTCTTCTTCTTCTTTTGTTCCGCTTCGTCGCGGGGTCCGCTCTTCTGGTGTTACGAGCCACCTTTCCCGATCCTGCGCTTGATCAGGGTGGACACCAGCTATTTTCATGCCCGTGTGTAACGTATCGGACCAACGCTGCTTCGGGCGTCCTCTAGGCCGCTTTCCAGATACTTCCAACTCAGGGCCTATCTTGCGGACGCTGCCTTCTTTCCCACGCAGAAAGTGGCCGTACCATCGCAAGCGAGCTTCGCGCATCTTGTCGGCTATCGGCGCGACACCGAACTTCTGCCGAATAGCATCATTTCGAATGCGGCCCATGCGCGTGACTCCAGCCGTCCAGCGCAGCATCTTCGTCTCCATGATGCTGAGGCGTGTTTCAACTTCCTTGGCCACCGGCCGCACGACGGCTCTGTAAATATTCGACTTCAGGTGCTCTGGTATCTTCCTATCGCAGAGCACGCCAGTCAGCGAACGCCACTTGGACCAAGCTGCACTCACGCGTGAGTTCACTTCAACCATTAGGTCGCCGTCAGACGCTATTGCTGATCCCAGGTATTTAAACACCGAAGTGCGTGCAAGCTCAGTACCGTTAATCTTAATGGAGCCGGACTCGTTCACGTCAATTGTTAGGTACTCGGTCTTCTTGACATTCAATTCAATTTGAGTCCGAACCTCGCTAGACGGTCGCACCAAGCTTGCACCTGCCGCTCGAGATCGTCTTTGTCTTCGCAAGCGAGCATTACGTCATCAGCATAAAGCAGCGTTCATGGTACAGGCTGCTGAAGATCTCGCGTAATGGCATCCATGACGACAACAAAGAGGAGTGGAGAAAGCGCCGAACCCTGGTGCACCCCAACAGAGATGGGAAACTCCACTGAGGTTCCAGCTGCAGCTTGCACTCTATTCTTTGGATAAGAATAGAGCATCCGCACCCACTCTATGAGTTCTACAAGTACGTTGTGTTGTCGCAAGGCGTACCATATAATCTCACACGGTACGCGGTCGAAGGCCTTCTCCAAGTCGAGAAAAGCTATATGCACCGGCTTCTGTTTCTCGCGATGCTTCTCCACCAGGAGGCGGGCGGCGTGTATAGCATCTATGGTCCCACAACCAGACACAAAACCGCACTGGTTCTCGGAGAGCTTGACGATTTCACGGATTCGTCTGTCGAGGATTCGCTCGAAGATCTTCATGCTGTGCGAAAGCAAGCGAATCGGACGGTAATTGAAGCAGTCCGCAGGACTGCCTTTCTTCTTCCAAATCGGAATCGTCGTACTGTTGTGCCAACACTCCGGTACCTTCTTCTCCTTTACTACCTGGTTGAAGAACTCAGCCAACCACTCAGCAGGATACCAGAGCTTCGACTTCCAAACATCGGCTGCCAGATCATCCGGCCCTGTCGCCTTACCGGGCTTCATCTTATTCAGAGCCGCTTCTGTTTCCTCCACGGTGATCTTGTGTACAGGACCGTGAACAGAAGCCACAGAATGGATGGCCGGATGAGGAATTTCCATAGTAGAAATTTCCTCAAAGTAATCACGCCATCGCTTCAGCGCCTTTTTGCGGTCTTTCAGGAGATGGCCGCTCTCATCATTGATGCCAACGAACTTTTCAATATCCTCGGTTTGGCGATGGCGGGTCTTAGCAAGTCGGTACAAATACCGCTCACCATCGCGCGATTCGAGCTTTCGATAGACATCACCATAATGAGTGGCTTTCGCAACAACCACGGCTTTCTTTGCAGCCTTCTTCGCCTTCTGATACTCCTGCCAGTTGTCGGTTGTTCTGTCGCCGAGAAACACATGATACACCGACTTCTTCTCTCGAACCTTCGCTTTCACATCGTCCGTCCACAGCCATGTCTTCTTGTCGACTTTGCGTCGTCCAGGCTTCGTAGTGCCGAGTTCCAGTCTTGCAGCTTGGCGTATCGCGTCGGTTGCTCTCTTCCAAGTTTCATCGACAGTCGTGACTGTCGGCAACCGTACGCGAGAAATCACAGCTGTTTCCTTCTCTTTCATTCGCCACCACTTGATTCTAGCTGCGCCGCATCGCTCTATCTGCTTCAGCCTCGAGGGGGCGATCTTCAGGGTGCAGATCAGCGGACGATGCTGTGGGGCGACCGTCTCATACGGCACGACCTTCGCGTCTGTGACAAGACTTCGATCTCGATCCTTCACAAGGACAAAGTCTATCTGAGTCCTGGTGTTCCCGCTATAATATGAGATGAGGTTGGAGTCGCGTTTTCGGAAGACGGTGTTCACAATGGTGAGGCTATGCGATTCCGCGTACTCAAGATGCGCTCGCCATCGGGGTTACGAGAACCGTATCCGAAACCACCATGACAACTATACCCGTCCTTCGCAGCACCTACGTGCCCATTAAGGTCACCAGCGACTATGATGACATCTTTCGACGGTACCTCCGCTGTCTTCTCATCCTCAAAACTCATCCTTGGCTTGATTGGAGCAGCCACTCTTCGGCGCATACGGGGAGAAGAAGTGGTAGAGTCGCTCCTTAGCAGCGACAACGATCTTCATCAATCGGTCGTCAAAGCGCTCGACGCTTACAATCGAGTCACGAAATCGTTCGGAGACGATTATTCCGACACCACTGGTGGTCCTGGGACTTCCACATAGAACGGCCTTGAAGCCACGTCCTATGTCCCTTGACTTGCGGCAGGCCCACCTCGTCTCCTGCACCGCACAGAAATCAACTCTCCTTCGCTCCAGTACTTCAACCAACTCGCACGAGCGGCCCGTCAACGTACCCACATTCAGCGTAGCCACGCGGGTCCTGCTTACGTTACGGGACTTTCGGACTAGCTCAGTTGCCCCCCCCCCGATGCCGTCCTCGCATCAGGGACCCTCGCACACTTTCCACACTGGCCGGGCTCTGCGAGTGCGCGTCGGCTCCCGCGGATGTCGTAGCACAATCTCGAAAAACATGAGTTATCATACACCATGTGATGTGACATGGGTCTTCGTAAGCCGACCTGTCACAAGGGCCTGTCGCCTGCTTTCGAATATCCGTGATTAGCTTAGCTCGCACAGCGAGCAGTTTCCAGTGGCACAACGTGGAGGAACGGACATCGCCACCTTTGGATTTAATATACATATTAAATATATTTTTAAATACGATCTACACCGCGCGGGGCAATAGAAAGAGTCGATCGACAACGGAAGTCGCTCACCTGTAAGGGTCTGGCTGTCGTCAGATCGTCCAAAGTGGGGTCAAGGTTGGGAGGGGTGTTAATTAAATTACTGGCTAACTAGGCTGTTAGTAAGTAAGAAGAAAAAACTTTTTGACTATCCTTACAAAGGAAATTTAATTTAAATAAAAAACTTTAAATTAATTATGTATCACAAGAAATCTCCCCGGGACCTCCATATCAAGTTAAAGGTTAATTACTCCTTACTTGAGAACTGGGAGTTCCCTTCTTGTGTACTAACATACAACTGGGTTATATCTTTATTATAGAACAGGGTGGATACGGTAGCGGACACGGAGACGGGTAACGGGCTGACGAGGCCGAGCCGAGCCGCCGAGGGCGAGCCGAGGTCGAGACTGACGAAGCCAGGCGTGGCTTCGTCTTCGTAGACGAGGTGCGGGTGTAACGCGACAGCTGGGTGTACCGACAGCTGTCTGTGACCCGACAAAGGTAAGCTGGCCGGGCCAGAGAAAATCTACGTTATATAGGGAGTCGCGTCTTATCCGGAGGCGTTATAATGGGAGGGGACTGTATTTGTACTTGTAGAAAAGTCGTGACCTCTGTCAAATGCAAAGAGGTACTCAAAAAAGTTTCACGATTTTTTTTGTGGCTCGTGTTCTTAGAACTTGCGATGAACTTCTTGTGTAATTTCTCAATTCTTTGTCGAGGACGTTCGATCACAGGTCAAAGTTCTTAAACGGAAAGGACGTTTAAGAACTTGACCACAAATTAGTTTAAAAAAGAATAAACGATGTTTTGATAGAATAATTTTTCAGTAAGTGAACTGCCGAGCCTCTTTGAAAAAAAGCACTTTTAGCGATGCGCAATTCATGGAAGAAATCGGTACCTTTTTGCAAATCTTTAGAAAGCAAACTTTCCCTGCAGTCTTTTGCGATCAACTGATTTTGTATCACTTTTAGCACACTAAATGTTCCATGTGTTAATGGCTAAGGTACGCAGCAGATACGTAGCAGCTGCTTGTAGCGCTTTGTTACAGGCCAGGAGCATTATAGACTTCTACGGGATGTCGTGGAGGCGACGTGAATGCGTATTTGGCGATACAATGACTTGCGGGGCCAGCCGATGAACAAGTCAGCGCTTTATCCTTCCCAGACAAGTCTGGTACCAATTCACCGACCCCGGAGGGATGGAAGGCTTGGTTGGCCTGGGCGGGAAGTCCAAACCAGGAACCTGGTATCGGGTGCACGCAACAGTCGCGCCTCCTCCGACTGCGTCACACGCGCCCATTGAAGGCCATAGCACCTCATAAACAATTTGCGTATATAATTGTTCTGAATGCTTTCCAACAAAGCAGTATCCTTCTTCTTGGTAGGGTTGAAGACGGTTGTGCCACATTCTACAATGGGCCTCACGAAAATTTTGTAGGGTCACAAGAGAGCCTGCAAGTCTTTCGTTTTCAATATTTTAAATAAGATGTAGGTAAATTTGCTTTTTTAACCAGCGCCCTATAGTGCTCATCAAACCTGAGATCAGTCGATATTGAAAAACCAAGATCCCGAACGGCAGAGACCGACTTAGTATACTTAATACTTAATACCGAATATAAATACAAAACAAATACAATTACTTCATTAACACTCCTCTTAGATTGTTCGCTGATTGAGGAACTTGACTCCTAGTTCCGACTGTGAAACTACAAGATTTTTATTTGCAAGAGGTAGCTCCCACATCAGTTCACAACTAGTCCGCTGTGGGTCCGATTCCACCAGCTGTCGCAATCGGTCGTTGTCAACATCGGATTCACGTCCCTGACCTGAACGGATGTTGAAAGGTAAACTCATCTTTGCGAAAGCGTGCGAACCATTCTCAAGCAGTGCGATCGGGACACTGGTGCCCTCCCCAAATGCAACATAGACGCGATGACAGGAAGCGGCTGCTGAGTCACCAAAATTTGAAGTGATACAAGTGATAGTGATAGTGACTCTTTGAAAGCTCCATTTTCCTAGGTGTTAAGCGAGAGTGAGTAGCTATCAGTAATAGTAAACTTATATATATATATATATATATATATATATATATATATATATATATATATATATATATATATATATATATTTATATATATATATATATATATATATACAAGTGCTCCGACACGCCTAACGGCGTGTCTCGCACTTGCGCGCTTCGCGCGACTTTGTAGCATCACTGACATATGGAAGGTAGTTTTTGTAAAATATAAAGTTCGCTAGCATCTAGGAACTTGGTGCGTACGTCATCGGCATCAAGCCTTTCACCATTTCGTACCTTCATCATAGACATTCTTTCCTGACTGGCAGTAATGTCATTGGTTTGTGCTGCGCAGTACTTCTGAGGTTGTTCCTCCGCAATCGTTCTCATGCTCAACAGCAAGCGTTTCAAGCTGTCGTTGATATGTCTTCCGAAGCTAGGTTCGGAAGACAAGTCAACGACAGTTCTCTCTCGATTCTTCTTACTGGATCTAATTGCTGGTCCGCCTTTAATGGTGTTCCCTCACCCCTCTCTAGTCCGCCACATTCCTGGTCCCAACTACTGGCCCACTTCTTTGTTTCCACTATTGACACCTACTGGTCTCTTCTTGCTGGTTTCCCGTCCTGGCACCTCCTCCAGGTTATTCCTTTCCTTCCTGGTCGCTCTCCTGGTCCACCATAGAGGTCCTCTTACCGCCCACCTCCACCACTCCCCTTAGTGGTCCTCCCATGCTCACGGCACGGTCGGTGACACGTATTCAGAATCAGGATGCTTGCTGCGCGACGTAGGGGACCCGTTTTCTGGATCAAGAAGCTCAGAAGCGCGCACAGTCGCCGCTGTGTCGAGCATGAAGAGGTTATGCATATGACAGATTCCCTGTTCTCCGTATGAATTCCCTTAGGGCTCTCTTCCTGTTGATTCCCCATCTGGTCCCGCCTCCAGCTCCCTTCTTCCAGGTAAATTCCTCCCCTCCTCCCCCTCGGGATACTCCTTCGCGACGACGGCGAGCGAACGCCCATTGTGTGACATCGGTGTCACAACCTCTAAATCCGGTCTCTCTTAATGGTAATGGATTCCCTTGCTGATCCTCCTTAGTGTCCCCCTCCCCTGATTGGTAACTCCCTTATGATCCCTACACATTGCCTGAACTGTTCTTGGTGCCACCTTATATCCTGCTTTATTGCTCTCCCCATCGACCATCACGATGCTCCTCCTGGTCGCTGCCTCCTGATCGCCGTCGGTTCTCCACCCTCAAAGTCCCCCTTCTGCCTTTACCCCTTTAGTAGTCTTCTCATGCTAATGGCACGAAGTCGGCTCCTGAATCTGGACGCTCAGAAATGCGCGTAGGTGCTGTTGTGTTAAGCAGTAGAGGGCTGCGTTTCCTCTGCTGCAGCAAAATCTCACTTTCAATGGCAAATTTTGCCCGCGTTTTAGATGATGAGGCGTACTTCATTCAGGTTAGATCATCGACCGCCCTCGTTGTGGATAATGCGGCGTATCTCACTTAGGTTAGATCACTCCACGGACAAACTCTTTTATATATAGGTGGTGAGTGGTGATGGTGATGGGGATAGGTGGTGATATCTCGCATAGGTTAGATCATTCGACTGTCCTCACTGTGGATGATGCGGCGTACCTCACTTCGGTTAGATCACTCCACGGAGAACTCTTTTATATATAGGTGGTGATATATATATATATATATATATATGTTCATATATTTATACATTTATTTATTTATTTTATTTTTATTTATTTGTCAACGTCAAGAAGAGGGGCTTAACAGTTTGGTGATAGAAAAGAAACAGCAACAACCATGGTAGAAAAAAAAAACATAAGCTTAACAAATCATCACATTAGCAAGTTAGCAAGCGGCAGCGATATCCGTTGGCAGCATAAAAGAGAAATATGTAGGGCACCCGGAGAACGATCACGAGGAGCCCCAAGGAAGAGGTGGGACCTCTTCAAGACAGAACTCGCCGAAGTCGGCGCAACGGCAGATGACGCTCCCGATAAGAAGGGGCGACGATAGATCGCAAGAACAGCGACTGCACAGAACTGAAACGCCCAGAAAATAAAGTAGAATAAATAAGGGATGGGAAGCGGTAAGGCCTATGTCATACCACCGCTCACCTCGAGCGGGCCTAATGATAGGCCCCTATATCGACTCATCGCTTCGCGCGACCGATATGGTAGCTTATGATTAGGCTTCGCTCGGGGTGAGCGATGGTATGACATAGACCTAATACGAGGAAGGCGAGAATAAGGACTTCAAGAAATTCCCATGGAACCCTCCGTAAATCTTCAGTGGTCCGCTTACGGAATCCTTGTAGGTAGTGAAACGGAAGTCGAGCGAACGCATAAGGATGCAAAATATAGCAACGTTTATTCAAATCATTTACATCGTAAGCGAAAACAAATATAAATCAATTGGTGGCCGGTCATTGGAATGAGGTTGTGTCCATCATACCAGCGAGGTTCTGCACAATATTATCGCTCAACATCCTCGTCACCTGAACACGGCACTCGCTTCATAAAAGCAGAAACCTTTGCGAAAGAGTTTCATCGAAGCAGCTCCATACTACATACCTCCTCCCCGAGATGCCTCTTTGGGTCCTGCTTTCCAACGTTTTTGATGGCAAGCTCTTCGTCGGTCATTTTCTCTTCGTCTTCGAGAGCCTAAATGGAAGAAGATGGGCGTGAGCTGCTCTCACCTGCGTTCCACCTATTTTGTACACAATTTGACCGGAACGAGCTAGTTTCAAGACCGGCTAGCTGTGAAACGCTGGGCTCAGCCACGATTAGATATGGAAACCCTACATCCCAAGGGTATAACGAAATATCCATTTATTACGGTGTCACCCCCCCCCCCCCCTCCCATCAAGCTTTGCGATTTTAGCATCGCTGTCTGTCGATCTCCTCTCAGTGCTTACAAATAACCATCGAGCCGCTACTGCAATGGAATCTAGGAGACGGCGCTTCTGCTACCTTTTTGTAGAGCTTAGCCAGTTTCAGCATTGCTTGCATGCTGTCCTTGTTCTTCTCGCTACAGCCCGTGTAATTCTGCACAGCTAGCGAGTCCATCCAGGATTGTTTGTTCAGATTAACAGCATCTAAAGATATGAACCACTGAACAAGTCATCTGAAATTGGGCTGCAGAGGCAGAACTCACCTTCTGCTCGAGATCGTGAGTGCGATATGCGATTGGAATTGAATAGTAGTGCGGTTCAGTCCGTGAATAAGAGCCTAAGCGGAACAAACTTCTATGAAAGGGGCGTCAATTTCACTGAATATAGAAATTTTCTAATCTTGGTGTTCCCGCCTCATCCAGCTCCCCGAAACGAGAGTGACGATAAATATTCTCTGACCATTTCCCACTATTTTCAATTTTATTCGTATTCTTTGATAGGCATGCGGCAGCGCAGTCGCAGAGGGCGCCGGCTGTCGCTTGTACCCGACCCCGTTTCTCGATTCGGGGTTCCCGCCAGGCCGCCCAAGACTTCTACATTTTCGAAGCCGCAGCATTGGTACCAGATTTGTCCAGGAAGGATAACGCACGGAAATGTACATAGGCTAGGCACCATTAATTCATTGTCTACCCCAAATACACACTCAAGCTGCCTCCACTACATCCCGCCCAGGGGGTGTGCGTAATTACGATTTACCGATTTTACAACTTACGTCGATTTTTGGGGATTTTTTTTACGATTTATGACATTTTGGGCCGTAAATCATAAAGTGTCGAAAATGTGATCTTTGATCGACAGACACTCACACCTAGCGGACTCCAGTTTGAGTAAACTTTTGCCTAATTTTTAACAATAGACATCTCACGCAGACGTTCAGAATTGGTGTGTGGTGTATTTGACGATCTTGCTTCTATCAATATTTTGAAGAGAAGACGAGTGGGACTGCCTCTATATTTATTTACTTATTTATTTATTTATTCAAAGCGTAAGGATGATACTAAAGCGTGAAACAAACGAGAAAAATGAACAAGTTCCACTAAAAACAGTCACAAAACAGCAAAACAGCAACCAGACGTAGATAAGAGGCATCTGTAATTCTGAACGCAGCTATAAACAGAATTTAGTTGACAGCAATTTCTTGAAAACATGCATGGATAAGGACAGATTTTCGTTTTCCGCAAGCAAAGAGTTGAGCTCCGGCAGTCTTCCATATGTCAGAAATAAAGACCTGATCATGGTTTTTGCAATGGGAACCTGCAGAGGGTCTACTTCCTTTTGTTCTTACTACTTGACCACCGAAAAGATGTGAAGGGCTTACGCGAATTTGCCCGTGAGAGTCTTGAACAGCATTTTGAGATCAGCAACCTTCCCTCTACACACCAAAGATTTTAGTCCAAGTATATTTCTTTGTCTGCCGTTTGGGATTTGCGAATAATCTACGCCAAAGCACACCATTGTGAGTTTTCGTGTAAAATTACTTTGAACGCTCTCCAACATATCGACGACTTTTTTCTTGACGGAGTTGAAGACCGTTGTACCAAACTCTACCACGGGTCGCACGTACGTATGTCTCGTAAGCAAAGATAAACGTTTCAGGATTCTTGCTTTTTAAAACCTTGAAAAGATTATAGTATGTACGACAGTTAGCCATTTTGACCACAGCCTTATAATCAGGGATGTGCGGAATTTCCGTTTCCGCGTTCCGAATTCCGGTTTCCGGCCATTTTGGACTCTTCCGTTCCGTTCCGTGTTCCGCCTGTTTTGAGCCGGAAGGCGGGAAACGGAAATGGGCACTGTTCCGCACTAGTTTTCTATTGAAAACATCAGCTTATCGATTAAAAAATTCTCCTTCATATAATTGTGAGAGAAATACTGTTTGACAACTATATTATTGATATTCTTGAAAATAGTTATACTACCAAAAGGAGGTACTCAAAAATGGCAACGTCCGAGTGCAGGGCAAAATTAATGTGCCAGCAAAGGCTATATGCATTGTATGCTAAGAAAATGCACTCAACATTTGAATTGTCATAAAATTCTTGATCCATTAGTTACAAATGGCTACAAAAACTTTGAAAGCGTAGTATCATGAAACAAAAGGTTCAGTAAAGGTTGTGGCAGATGTGCGCTCCTGTCTGCTCAAAGGTGCAAATTTCAATTTTAATTTGGTGTCGTATTCATACATATGGAGTTATGTAATTCATTTTTTAATGAAGCATCACGAATATCTACCATGACTTGTTATTTGATTAACTAGAGTGACTACTGAATTCTGACACAAAAACTATTGCCTCGGGAACCATCTAGGAACTGTCCAGCTGATTCACCTTGGGCGTAGGGTTTCTAGGCTGGCACAGACTGAATATTTCTTTGGAAGTGTGGACCTACCATGACTAATCAGTCATCAAGTTATCATCTTAGATACCAGACTGGATCCTGAGTACTGTTGTTGGTGGTTACAATGCAACTGCTAATCTTGAGCAGATATCTGTGCAGTTATCACGTCGTCCATGACGCCACAGGTTACTAAAAATGTTCAGAGGAATCTCTTTCCTGGTCGGAAAATGAACTAGGTGGCTACTCCAGTTTTAGACCTTACCGGAGTTGGTTTATACACGGTTCGCTTTCTCCGAGACCATTTTTGAATCTCCAGTTTTGTTACGGCTTACGATTTAGGATTTACGACGGTTTTGTCATAATTACGATTTACGAAAGTTCGGATTTCATTTACTCACACCCCAGATCCCATCCAAGTAGAAGGCACATGACATAAGGGGTCCGAGTAACGCCTTTCAGTACTCATTCCCCCTCAAAGTAGTATCGCTTTAAAAATCTCACTTCTTTCTCACCACTTCAGCGCCGTATCTAAACTAGAGAACAAACATTGAATGGAAGATTCCATGTTCGAAGGTTGCTGGTTCTGTATAACGTCCAGCAGTCGTCGCAATAACTTTAAAATGCTCCTTCGTGCAAGTACGCTCCCTAACTCCTGTTTTTTTTGCAAGCTCTGAAGGAGGTGGTTGCACCGAAACCTTAGCCGGATTATGTCTGATTAACAAACAATGTTGGTCCCAAGGCTTGAAGCAATTCTACGATCATTGCATGTAATACTTCGCAGCAGCAATCCGTTGACGGTGATAACATCCTAGACAAGCGGTTCGCATACAAGATTCAAACCAAAAATCTGAGGCAACACCGCTGCGACTAAATTCGTCATAAGCCACGACCTGAAATGAGTGGATCTGCCCTCCAGACATTTATTGATTAATTCCATTTTATGATCACGCTCAAGAGATCACATAAAAGTTTCCAAACGAAATTTACTGTCACAGATAAAAATCGATCAAATGTTTAGTGGAAATGACGGCATTCCTAATTCCGCTTCCCAACAAGCTAGGGAATCCGGCGGTGATGTCCGTTCCTCCACGTCGTGCCACTGCGAATTGCTCACCTTTGCGGACTAAGCTGAACACGGACACTCTGGTGCAGACGACAGGCACTCGTAACAGGCCGAAGACCCATGTCACATCACATGGTGTATGATGGCTCACGTATTTCGAGATGGTGCTACGGCGTCCGCGGGAGTCGACGCGCACTCACGAGTTGAGAAATATGCGAGGGTCTCTGATGAGAGGACGGCATCGTTGGGGGGGGGGGGGGGGGAGGCAACTGAGCTGGTACAAAAGCGTTAGAAGGACCCGCTCGGCAACGCTGAATGTGGGTACGTAGACGGGCCGCTCGTGAGAGTTGGTTGAAGCACTGGAGCGAAGAAGAGTTGATTTCTGTGCTGTCCAGGTGTCGAGGTGATCCTGCAGTAAGTGCTCGTGCGAGTTGGAAACAGTGCAGCGAAGAAGGTCACATACGCCGATGGTGAGCTAATTCAAGAGTATCGCACAACCTCACCATAGTGAACACCGCATTCCGAAAACGCGACTCCCCTTACCTCGTACTATAATAGTGGGAGTACCAAGACTGGAATAGACTTCGTCCTTGTGAAGGATTGCGACCGAAGTATTTTCACAGACTCGAAGATGGTGCCATGTGACACGGTCGTCCCACAGCACCGACCGTTGATCTGGACTTTAAAAATCGCCCCTCCGAAGCTGAAGCAGGTGGAGCGATGCGCTGCTGCAAGGATCAAATGGTGACGAATGAAAGAGAAGGAAGCAGCTGTGATTTCTCGCGTGTGGTTACCGAGACTCACAACTTTTGATGAATCTTGGAAGGAGGCTACCGACGCGAGATGTCAAGCTGCGCGGTCTCAACCCGGCACCGCGAAGCACGGACCAGACAAGGTTGACAAGTAGCATGGGTGTGGACAGATGATGTGAAGGAAGTGGTCCGCGAGAAGAATTCGTTCTACCACGTGTTTCTCGTCGAAAAGAAATCGCAAGCTGGCGGAAGTACCAAAATGAGAAGAAAGCTGCTAAGAAGGCCGTGGCTCTTGCAAAAGCCACTCAATATGGAGATGTCAACGAGAACCTCGAGAAACGCGATGGAGAGCAGTATCTGTACCGACTTGCTAAGAATCGCCATCGTCAAACCGAGGATATTGAGAATTGATTCAAATTAGTTTCTTTAAGCCTCAAGTGGCCGGTATCGAGGTTGTAAGCTGTCATAACGATGTTTTGTCGCGATCAAAACTTCTAGCGGCAGGCGGGACTCCAACCCGCACCTCCCTCTGACCGGGCGGGAATGCCCTACACCTTTACACCACCAGCGCCGTTTGGTTTGAACGTAACATCCACACCTCGTAGCACCGATCAGCACTCACCCGTATACCGGGATTATCCGGCCGCTGATACCAGCATGGAACCAGTTAAGCTGATGGTCGTGATATCGTTTCTATCAGCGGCCGGCTCATCCCAGTATAGGGGGTGAGTGCCTGATTGGTCCCACGAGGTGGGATGTTGCGTTCGATCAAGCGGCACCCGTGGTGTAACAGGCGTAGAGCATTTCCGCCTGGTCAGAGGGAGGTGGGGGGTTCGAGTTCCGCCTGGCGCAAGAAGTTTCGATCGTAACAAAACATCGTTATGACACATTGAGAAGTTTTTCGGCGTCAATGACGAGGACGGTCATCTTCTTACGGACCTCATGAAGGCATTGAAGCGCTGGCGCGATTATTTTGAGGAAATCTCTACAAAAAAAATTCCCCACTCATCCATCCCTTCAGCGGCTCCAACTCCGTGAAAAAGATCACCGTGGAGAAAATTAAAGCGGCCTTGACAAAGAAGGCCAGGCAAAGCGACTAGGTCCGATGACGTGGCGGCTCATTTGTGGAAATCAACTGCTGCATTGCAGAGGGATTGGCGAAGTTCTTTAATCAGGTTGTAGCGGAGAATAAAGTGTATGAATGTTGCATCAAAGTACAACGATTCTGATTTAGAAGCAAGCCTTGGAGATTGATCCAGTTGCCGTCCGATTCGCTTGCTTTCGAACAGCATGAAGACCTTTGTGCGAGTTGCCGACGGACGAATTTGTGACATTGTCCAACTTACCAACGATCAGTGCGGCTGGCTGTGGCACCATTGATGCATACCCGTGGTTCGTCTTTTGATAGAAAAACACCGCAATAACGAGAGGCCGGTGGATCTTCTCTTCCTGGACTTGGAGGAGACCCTTGATCGCGTACCGCGTGAAGTGATATGGTACACCCTGCGTCAACATGGAGTTCCTGAAGAGGTCATAGAGTGGGTGCGAATTCTCTACTCTTGTGGGAGTGCACCAGAGTTCAGCGCTTTCGCCACTCTCTTTGCTGTCGTCATGGATGCCATCAAACGAGATCTTCAGAAGCCCGGCCCCTGGACGTTGCTTATGCCGATGACGTGATGCTCGCTAGTGAAGATGAAGGTGAACTCGAGCGAGAGGTGCAAACTTGGTGTGATCGCTTGGAGCGGTTTGGACTCAAATTCAAGGTCAAGAAGACCGAATGTCTAACCACGGGCGTGAGCGAGACCAACTCCACTAATGTTCACAGCACCGAGTTTCCTCGTACTTCGGTTTTTAAGTACCTGGGACCAGCAATGGAGTCTGAGGGCAGTCTAATGATTGAAGCTAATTCATGAACCAAGTGGCGCTCATTACTGGAGTGTTCTGCGATAGGAAGATACCAGAGCACTTAAAGGCGAAAATCTACAGAGCAGTCAGTAGCTACGGCGCTGAGTATTGACGCGCGACCAAGCAATTTGAAATGCGTCGTGGAGACGAAGATGCTGTGCTGGACGGCTGGAGCTACGCGCATGGAACGCATCCGAAACGATGCCATTCGGCAGAAGTTTGATGGCACGCCGATAGCTGAACAGATGCGCGAAGCTCGCTTGCGATGGTATGTCCACGTTTTGCGTGGAAAGGAAGATAGTATCCGCAAGATACGCTCGTATCCTGCAAAGCGGCCTAGAGGGCACCCGAAGCAGCGTTGGGCCGACACGTTCCACATGGACTGAAATTAGCTGATGTCCATCCTGACCTTGCGCTGGATCGGGAAAGGTGGCGTGATGCCACCAGAAAGGTGGATCCCGCTACGAAGCGGGACAAACGCTGAAGAAGGAGAAGAAGAACCGGCTAGCGAATCTAATAGTAGGCCATACGATACGAAATATCACATTATGTGCAAGCATTCCCTGAATGATTTGACCTCACAAGGGAACCGCCTCAACGGTACGCCGGAACTGCAAGTACGATACGAAGAATTTCCAAATAGTAAGAAAACATATCTTGTTTTTGCCGAATCATTGGGAAGCGAGAACTATTCCTACGATTAGATTGGCAACCTTGTTACCTGAATGCTTGGCTTTTGCAAATGGCCGAGATTACTAGTCGTTTGGCGCGGTTCCTGATTTAGCGCCATTGTCTGCGGATTGATGGTACGAAATGCGTCAATGACTACCTAAATGGAACATAAACCAATAAACAAAAAATGTTCAGGAAGACAGCGCGGCGTGAGCGTAATACGCATGACACAAACCTTTCCTTTGACGGACTGGATGGGGTCAACAACGACAGCCACCGCTCTGTTTGACAATGCTTCGAAGGACTGCTGTGTATTCACGTCAACCCCAGAAAGCCAACAGCCAAATCCAGGATGGGAGTGATACCTAGAAGGAACAACACTTCAAAAATGACCTCAAAACAGTTGTAAGCCTCTTAACCAGACACAATTTGAGCATCTTGAAAAATCGTGAAAAATGTAGCGGTCTTGGTCCAATTAGGAAGAAAGGACACCTTTAGAAACCGGGAAAAGAAACTGTTTGACGGGAAATCAAAAGGTTATTAAGGAATGCAACAGCTTGTAGCGAATATTAATGAGGGTAGAAGGGAGGTGGGAGAGGTAGTAGAAATTGCTTGAAGTGGAATATTCTGCTGGCTTTTTCGGCCGAGAAAGCGGGCAAGAGTAAAGTAAAAATTTTATGACGGTTTTTCAAATTTTGGCTTTACATTCATTTTACCCACACTAGTCCGCTTCTAGTTCGCCTACGTGGCATGAATTTGCATTTATTATACGCTTCAGCATGTTGAAGACAAATGAAAAAGCAACACATCACAATACTGTAGGCAACTAAAATAAAAGCAAACAGAACAACATGTCAAACGGAAAGATCAGGTAGTTATCATAATCGCTCTTGCAAAATACTTGAGCGTTTCAAAAACTGAACGGAAGCCGTCCCTTTTCGATAAATTTAGCATATTCCAGAGCTTCCCGAGTGGCAAACAACTGCCTCCTAAGTAGCCTGGAAAAACTTGCCTTAAACCTGTTCCCTCTAATGAAAAAAGGCATCCGCTTAGAAAATTATTAAATCTGGTAACAGCTGCCAAACGGTGCATTACCAGACCAGAAACAGAACATTCCTTACCCTACTAACCTCTAATGACTGTAATCCCATTTTCTTATTTCTGGCAGCACTACTAGGAAAGTTACCATAACGGAAACTCAATGAGGAAAACCATCCCAGTCAAGCTTTTTCTGGACACGCTCCATGGGTTTCGTTTGTTTAAACACGGATTCGACTCTAGTATACATTCCTCTCGTAGTGAACGACGTCAAATTTTTGGACGCGCTATCACAGCTTTTTGGAAGGACAGTCAACACTAATTCCTACATAAGGTCATTCTGGTCGTTTTCCCTACAGTGCGTCTCTTTCTCCCTTTAGCTTTGGAAATTGCTGAAACCTGATAAACTGTTATAGTGAACTCGAAATGAGCAAATGGTGTGTAAGGAGCACATCATAAAATTCTCCTCCAATCGCTATTTTTCATATAGCTTAATGCAGAAAACTCTTGTGGTGGACCACTCGCAACATAAGGCGTTCTACATGACGTAGCATGATATAAACATCAGCTGAATATTAATCTACCCGCAACACAGTTACGATACTCACTCAGTCTTTCTGAGATCACATCCAAAGAAAGAAATTCAAGGTGAACCTCAAACAACATTTCATCGCACGGAAGACCCGCTTAGTGTTTACAAATCATAGTAAAAAAAGGCTTGAGGATTACCTATTCATCCAAAAACATGGAGTAAAACTGAAACCAGCGGCAAACCAAAAACGAGAATTGGACACATACCATCCCACAACCATTTCTGGTCGTCCAGTCTGCTTTAACATGTCCAGCATTTTGGCTTGAAACACTGGATCAACGGCTTCAACAGACACTCCCTTAAAGCAAGATGTTGGGGTACATGTCGCGTAGGTGAGCAGCATTGATAGGTAGGAGCGCGCCAGCCAGTAGTAACCAAACAGAGCACAGGCCGACTATATGTCAGCCCATTCGGGTACCAACTGTACATGTCCTCTCTGAATGGCATGCCCATTCAATGCGGTCTGATTTGTTTAGGCGTTTCCATGTACCAATGCTGCTCACCTACGCGACATATACCGATGTTGGATTGCCTGCTGACAGGGCCAAAACGAAGACTTTCACTTACAGTCCCAGATTGAGGCATAGCGAAAACATCAATGACGTTGACTGTGTATTCGTCGACAAATTCGCCTAGCATCAATCCCATCACCTTAAAGTTCACAGCATCGATTCAAGAGAAGCTATAGGTAGCAGAAAATGACCAACGCTACCTCCATAGGCACACCAGCTCTGCCGTGCTTCAGCATCTTGAGCAAAGCAAGGGATGATATGTAAACAGTCTCCGATGTGTCCACTTGATTGGAGTCGGATGGAGGACCTCCGCCAAACTGAACAATAGAAGAATTGAAGGCCACTTTGAGGGATCAAGTCTGCCAAAGAGAGACTTGGAACGAAAATCTTCAGCTATTAGGGGAACCTTTATCACTACATTAACGACACTTGATGCCAAATTGAGACATGAGACAACTAATGCTGAAATGTTGTAAGGATCGCTTTCGTTCAAAAAATGTTTCTGACTTAGGGCACTACACGCAATGATTCTCCACTCCTGATGTGATTGTATTTTTTCAAGCACTATACATTTACAGTAGCAGAACACCACCAATTCCCTTGAGCTTATCAGGCTCAGGAACTGGAGACTCCGAACAAATTCAAGCGAAGGATGACTATGCCTAACACACTGTGCCTCCATTCCCGAATAGCATAGTTCCCCTAAGCGCTTCACTTCAAAAGTTCGGATAAATTTATAGAACATCCTGAAGGAAAAAGGCAGTGACCCCTTTTTAGACTTGCACCAAATCAGACGCCACTAGTTAAAAAGTTCCGACTCCACCGAGACAACTTCGGTCGAAAAAAAATTCCGCTGAAACTTTGTCTAAGATGGTTATTTGGGGTGCTGATCACGAATCTGACATCCGTTTTTCACGATTCGATCACCCATTACATTCTTAAAGTTTCTGCCGGTGACGGCAAGTAAAGGTTGGTATGGGTAAGTGGTCAGTTCATCGAGTTACAAAAACCGCGATATTGGTCGGAAAAAGAAAAGGAGTGACTGCTGCTTCGAGTCGTTCGTTGAATACGCTACAACCATGGCACTTCAAACTCTCCAAAGGAATCGACGTCAAATCGAGCTGTGTCACTTCAGATCGAAGGATTTGTACGAGAAGCTAGACCTGGACAGCTCTACTTTCTAAGAATGGTTGAGAAGTATGGGATTGTTGCCGACGCGATGACGCTTAGTCAGACGGCAGACCGATGGAGATTCTCACCACCGTACCTCTTCCAGCTTATCTTTCAAAGTGAGAAATCCTTTATAAGATATTGACGTTTATGAAACGAATGCCACATTCGTGATCAGCACCACAAATAACCCCCCCCCCCATAGACAAAGTTTCAGCGAATTCGGTGTCTCTACCTGGACCTCCCTCGTATACGGTATGGGAGGTCTCCGACCGAATTGTGAAAAACGGATGTCAGGTTCGTGAACAGCACCCCAGATAACCCCCCAGACAAAGTTTCAGCGAAAAAAAATTACTTCGACCGAAGTCTTGTCGGTGAAGATGGATCTAGTGCCAATCAGACTGTAACTATTTAACATTTGAAAAAGTTCTAAGTATTCTTGGAGACTACGAAAGCACAATGTCAGGACATATGTGATCTACGCACCTGCCCAATTCCACCTCCAAGGCCTCCAAGTCGAAGAAACCGCTCCATTATTTCTGAAATTGTGTATGAATGACGAGAACCTCCTTGCAGTTGAATGCAAGCGAAATACAACGAAGCACGGCCTAGGACAGAGAGTTCACAGGGAGCTCTTACACATGCTGCTTGCGCCAAATACAAGGACTTGCATGAAGCGGCAGGCAAGAGTGCCCCAACATCGATGATTACAAAACTCCTTTGAAATAATGGAATACGGTGGCACGCTGCCTGTGCATCATCCGCATTTCTGCAGACCGACGGGATGTGCGCTGAAGTGGACCGTTGCAGAACTGGTCCGCTTGGCATAGTGCCGAGGCGGCGCGCGGTTTTTCGTCGTGTCGTCTCGTGCACTCCACGCCTCCATGCTCGCCACACCCTTCCCTAGCCCAATCTGGAGACTCACTCTGCTCGTCTGACTCTCGCCGCTCGCGCGTGACGGAACTTTTCGGGGACCAGTTCACATGTAATCCTCCGGGGTGGCCCAACTAGCGCACCCGTGTTAGAATTACAAGCGCGATGCTGGCGGCCGGCGAACGAGTGTGTACCGTACTTTTTAAGCGTCGAAAAACCGCGCCGCGTGTAATTGCACGCTTTCCTCAGAACGTTCCGCATTTAAGGGCAAGACGTTCTGACTACTCAGACACTGGGTCTGGAGCCACGATTGCTCGTCAGCTACAGAGAAAGTGGCAGATTTACAGATTTTCTTGTACAGATGTCCGATTTACGGTGAATTGGTGGGACTTTGTACTTGTTTTACCTCAGAACCAGGAAATATTTGTGAGCGCAACTCATATTTGCGAAGACCAGCAGGGGGTTTGGTTTGCCATTTCTTCTCGGAATTTCCTCGAGAGCCCAGTAGTCGCGGTGAGATGACTTTACGGGCGAGATCGGTAATGGAGAACAGAGGGAAACATCTGCCCCAATTGGGGTCCTTCCTGAGACTAGGTTTGCCCTGGTTTGCGTTAAGCATTTTAGAGTGATAGAAACAACATTCCAACAAAAACACCAACAAACTATTGTATAACGATGGCTGTCAACAAAGAACATCAACAAGATGCATTACAAGCAGCATTAGATTAGTCATAGAATTACCGAAGATGTAGATATAGTAAAGGTCTTCGAACTGCTCTAAAGAGCACAAGAACTAAAATCCTGCGATGTGCTACAAGTCTTGCATTCACCCACTAAAAAGCGATGTTAATTAAGACCGGACTCTTAGGTGCTTCCTTCTGTCCAAGCTGCTCAGAAGTGATTTCTTATTTATGTTCCCGCGCTTCTGAATGGCTGAAAACACTAAAGTTTGGCCAAATTGCAATGCATAGTGACGTCATGTTGTTTTTTCTTCTACGCAATTTAACTGTAACTGTTCGGTTTGTTTCTTCAAGGTCCTGTTTAATGTGCGCACCCTTGTGCAGTTTTAAATGAATGTTAGCTTGTTAGATACTAAAAATGTCACCTGAAATTTTTCAGTGAAAAACACAGTTTCTTACGCATCCCTTACACATCCTTCAGGCTGAACAGCAATTTTGATAAATAGGAATATTAGCAATGTTTTGAGCAACAGTTGGGTTAAAATTCATCTCTGTCAATTCCTCGTTTTACATCGGCGACGCAGTATCTGCCTACACTTGAGATAAAGTTTAGTTTAATTAGTCAAGTCCCCTCTTCAAAAAACCGACACGTAGGATTTGCCTGGACGACTGATCGTTCCTGTCGCTTCCATCACTGAGTATGAAAAGGCCTTCAGGCTGAACACGTCCGGTACAAAACTCGATCTATTGGTCCATAGAGTGGTTCCGTAAAGTTCCTTGACAGTCACCTGCGCAATGAGTTTTACTCTTTATCCTGGCTGAACGCAACAGAACACACGTATATTTCTTACAAACAGACAACCGCACTAATGAGTAACCACTGTACTGCAAGCATAGGCCTGATCCAAAGCAGTCAGACTCATCTCCTGGGACGCTCATTTCTAATTTTCCCGCTCGATGTCCTAGAAGGCACTAGACATGCGATCAGAACGTCTTGCCGTCAAATACAGAACGTTCTGAGGGAAAGCGTGCAATTACCCGCAGTGCGGTTTTTGACGCCTAAAAAGTACGGTACACGCTCGTTCGCCGGCCGCCAGCATCGTGCTTGTGTTAGAATTGCCTACATCCCTTCGCTTGCCAAAAATTGAAAATAGATGTGTGACCGCGAAGAGGAGATAGCAGTGCAATAAAAGTCGCCCAAGGTCGCTATGCATCATGACATGCCACGGTGACCCAATGCCATGCTATAATGCTCCTGGCCTGTAACAAAGCGCTACAAGCAGCTGCTACGTATCTGCTGCGTACCTTAGCCATTAACACATGGAACATTTAGTGTGCTAAAAGTGATACAAAATCAGTTGATCGCAAAAGACTGCAGGGAAAGTTTGCTTTCTAAAGATTTGCAAAAAGGAACCGATTTCTTCCATGAATTGCGCATCGCTAAAAGTGCTTTTTTTCAAAGAGGCTCGGCAGTTCACTTACTGAAAAAGTTATTCTATCAAAACATCGTTTATTCTTTTTTAAACTAATTTGTGGTCAAGTTCTTAAACGTCCTTTCCGTTTAAGAACTTTGACCTGTGATCGAACGTCCTCGACAAAGAATTGAGAAATTACACAAGAAGTTCATCGCAAGTTCTAAGAACACGAGCCACAAAAAAATCGTGAAACTTTTTTGAGTACCTCTTTGCATTTGACAGAGGTCACGACTTTTCTACAAGTACAAATACAGTCCCCTCCCATTATAACGCCTCCGGATAAGACGCGACTCCCTATATAACGTAGATTTTCTCTGGCCCGGCCAGCTTACCTTTGTCGGGTCACAGACAGCTGTCGGTACACCCAGCTGTCGCGTTACACCCGCACCTCGTCTACGAAGACGAAGCCACGCCTGGCTTCGTCAGTCTCGACCTCGGCTCGCCCTCGGCGGCTCGGCCCGGCCTCGTCAGCCCGTTACCCGTCTCCGTGTCCGCTACCGTATCCACCCTGTTCTATAATAAAGATATAACCCAGTTGTATGTTAGTACACAAGAAGGGAACTCCCAGTTCTCAAGTAAGGAGTAATTAACCTTTAACTTGATATGGAGGCCCCGGGGAGATTTCTCGTGATACATAATTAATTTAAAGTTTTTTATTTAAATTAAATTTCCTTTGTAAGGATGGTCAAAAAGTTTTTTCTTCTTACTTACTAACAGCCTAGTTAGCCAGTAATTTAATTAACACCCCTCCCAACATTGACCCCACTTTGGACGATCTGACGACTGCCAGACCCTTACAGGTGAGCGACTTCCGTTGTCGATCGACTCTTTCTATTGCCCCGCGCGGTGTAGATCGTATTTAAAAATATATTTAATATTATATATCTCCGAACGATTTCGTGACTCGATTGTAAGCGTCGAGCGCTTTGACGACCGATTGATGAACATCGTTGTCGCTGCTAAGGAGCGACTCTACCACTTCTTCTCTCCGTATGCGCCGAAAAGTGGCTGCTCCAATCAAGCCAAGGATGAGTTTTGGAACCTGCTTGATGAGAAGACAGCGGAGGTACCGTCGAAAGATGTCATCATAGTCGCTGGTGACCTTAATGGGCACGTAGGTGCTGCGAAGGACGGGTATAGTTGTCATGGTGGTTTCGGATACGGTTCTCGTAACCCCGATGGCGAGCGCATCTTGAGTATGCGGAATCGCATAGCCTCACCATTGTGAACACCGTCTTCCGAAAACGCGACTCCAACCTCATCTCATATTATAGCGGGAACACCAGGACTCAGATAGACTTTGTCCTTGTGAAGGATCGAGACCGAAGTCTTGTCACAGACGCGAAGGTCGTGCCGTATGAGACGGTCGCCCCACAGCATCGTCCGCTGATCTGCACCCTGAAGATCGCCCCCTCGAGGCTGAAGCAGATAGAGCGATGCGGCGCAGCTAGAATCAAGTGGTGGCGAATGAAAGAGAAGGAAACAGCTGTGATTTCTCGCGTACGGTTGCCGACAGTCACGACTGTCGATGAAACTTGGAAGAGAGCAACCGACGCGATACGCCAAGCTGCAAGACTGGAACTCGGCACTACGAAGCCTGGACGACGCAAAGTCGACAAGAAGACATGGCTGTGGACGGACGATGTGAAAGCGAAGGTTCGAGAGAAGAAGTCGGTGTATCATGTGTTTCTCGGCGACAGAACAACCGACAACTGGCAGGAGTATCAGAAGGCGAAGAAGGCTGCAAAGAAAGCCGTGGTTGTTGCGAAAGCCACTCATTATGGTGATGTCTATCGAAAGCTCGAATCGCGCGATGGTGAGCGGTATTTGTACCGACTTGCTAAGACCCGCCATCGCCAAACCGAGGATATTGAAAAGTTCGTTGGCATCAATGATGAGAGCGGCCATCTCCTGAAAGACCGCAAAAAGGCGCTGAAGCGATGGCGTGATTACTTTGAGGAAATTTCTACTATGGAAATTCCTCATCCGGCCATCCATTCTGTGGCTTCTGTTCACGGTCCTGTACACAAGATCACCGTGGAGGAAACAGAAGCGGCTCTGAATAAGATGAAGCCCGGTAAGGCGACAGGGCCGGATGATCTGGCAGCCGATGTTTGGAAGTCAAAGCTCTGGTATCCTGCTGAGTGGTTGGCTGAGTTCTTCAACCAGGTAGTAAAGGAGAAGAAGGTACCGGAGTGTTGGCACAACAGTACGACGATTCCGATTTGGAAGAAGAAAGGCAGTCCTGCGGACTGCTTCAATTACCGTCCGATTCGCTTGCTTTCGCACAGCATGAAGATCTTCGAGCGAATCCTCGACAGACGAATCCGTGAAATCGTCAAGCTCTCCGAGAACCAGTGCGGTTTTGTGTCTGGTTGTGGGACCATAGATGCTATACACGCCGCCCGCCTCCTGGTGGAGAAGCATCGCGAGAAACAGAAGCCGGTGCATATAGCTTTTCTCGACTTGGAGAAGGCCTTCGACCGCGTACCGTGTGAGATTATATGGTACGCCTTGCGACAACACAACGTACTTGTAGAACTCATAGAGTGGGTGCGGATGCTCTATTCTTATCCAAAGAATAGAGTGCAAGCTGCAGCTGGAACCTCAGTGGAGTTTCCCATCTCTGTTGGGGTGCACCAGGGTTCGGCGCTTTCTCCACTCCTCTTTGTTGTCGTCATGGATGCCATTACGCGAGATCTTCAGCAGCCTGTACCATGGACGCTGCTTTATGCTGATGACGTGATGCTCGCTTGCGAAGACAAAGACGATCTCGAGCGGCAGGTGCAAGCTTGGTGCGACCGTCTAGCGAGGTTCGGACTCAAATTGAATTGAATGTCAAGAAGACCGAGTACCTAACAATTGACGTGAACGAGTCCGGCTCCATTAAGATTAACGGTACTGAGCTTGCACGCACTTCGGTGTTTAAATACCTGGGATCAGCAATAGCGTCTGACGGCGACCTAATGGTTGAAGTGAACTCACGCGTGAGTGCAGCTTGGTCCAAGTGGCGTTCGCTGACTGGCGTGCTCTGCGATAGGAAGATACCAGAGCACCTGAAGTCGAATATTTACAGAGCCGTCGTGCGGCCGGTGGCCAAGGAAGTTGAAACACGCCTCAGCATCATGGAGACGAAGATGCTGCGCTGGACGGCTGGAGTCACGCGCATGGGCCGCATTCGAAATGATGCTATTCGGCAGAAGTTCGGTGTCGCGCCGATAGCCGACAAGATGCGCGAAGCTCGCTTGCGATGGTACGGCCACTTTCTGCGTGGGAAAGAAGGCAGCGTCCGCAAGATAGGCCCTGAGTTGGAAGTATCTGGAAAGCGGCCTAGAGGACGCCCGAAGCAGCGTTGGTCCGATACGTTACACACGGGCATGAAAATAGCTGGTGTCCACCCTGATCAAGCGCAGGATCGGGAAAGGTGGCTCGTAACACCAGAAGAGCGGACCCCGCGACGAAGCGGAACAAAAGAAGAAGAAGAAGAAGAAGAAGTACATTAAATTCAAAGCTAAAGCGCGCATAACACCATACAAATCCATTTCTTAAGCTGTGAGCAATATAGTTTTCGCGAGGGCCTCGTGGGAGACTTTGCCCCAAGATCAGCGTGAGCTGGCGTAAATAATATCTTGACCGTACACTGTGGGCTACGCACTCCCGTTTCAGAGGCGGCTAGGGGTATTCCCATACAGGAAGGGGTTAGATACGTTTGTCCCACAAATGGATATTGTACTAAAGATCTGTACACAGGGAAACACCTAAGAACATTAGTATGCATAGTAATCCCTCTCATTTCTTTAATAGTTCTGGCGACGAGATCCCACATTTCAACGGCTCCCTTTATATCTAGCTTGGTACTTCGCATAATTCATTGTTATTTTTATTTTGGTAAATCTTCTTTATTTGGAACCTAGGTGAGAATCGATTGTCTTGACGAGGCTGGCCTGGCAATTGCGGCAAAGCTCGCTTTCCACCCAGACAGCCAGACTCCTGACGTGAAGCTCACGTTAAGGGTCTGGGCGTCTCTGTTGAAGAGAACGACCAGACCACATGGCTTGCACGGACAGTGTAGGCTTCACTTTTCGGCCACATCAGGCTACGTCCTGATGTGGGCCTTTTATGCAATTCACGGGATTATTTTTGATGGTTTTTGCTTAGCCGTGCCGAGATCCGAGATCCGAGAAGCCGGAAGAGATCTTCCCCCCTGAAGGTACTCTAGGGAGACAAACGGATCAGCTTATCTAAAGAAGGTCCGCTCTTGAGAGGGATGACAGCGTCATCTTCGAAGTTTTCCTTCACCAACCGGACTGAGACTAAGGCTTCTCCGCCTGCAACCTCAGTCCTTCCCATAATATTAGTTTTTCACTCATTTTTAGCTTCATGGATCGCGCCTACGTTATTTGCTTCATATCATTACACATATTTCCGCCGACTGTGAAATAAGGACTCGTTCGCCATATAGTTATGACTCTAAATAAAATAATAAAATACGCCTGTGCACAAGGTAGAAAAAAAGGATATCGAATTTCAATCCAGTAAGTATTTCTTGCAATCGAAGCTTATTCCGAGGAGTTCATAAAGTTATCCAGCTTTCAACGGCGCAAGTTTCCGACGCACCTGGTTAGCAGAACCCGTCTAGCGGACCCTATACGCACCAGACGTCTGCTGTTTAATTAGAGTGCGCTGGCGACTTGCCACCCCGGCCCCGCGTAATTGCGCATGTTGCAAGGCCAGGTGGAATCAGGGACGGCTCTTCTAAAACGACAGGGTGTGCCTGTCGGTGTCCTGGCAGTCGTACTATCGGTTGTCCTGGCAGTCGCACTACTACAGTGCGACCCCATAAATTTCCTCGTCACATAGATTCAGCGTGCAGAGGCGACCGACCAACTGTCCGACCAACTGTCCGACCAACTGACCTACCAACTGGCCGCTCCGGTCAGATAATAAATTATTAGGACAGACACTGTCTTTACACTGACCAAGAAGATGGCAGATTAATCTGGTTACACAAGATGACAACATGTCAATCTCGATAGTGGAGTCTTACACTTCGTACTACACGGCACCCACCACATTAATTTGCAGCCTAGCCAACCTACAATGTGCCGCAGCATTTCTGGTAGTAGCCACTCTGGGAATTATGAAAAACATTGCACCAGAGACACCACTGTGTAGTTCTTGACCTCAGAAGTCTCCTACATAATCCGCTTATAGCGCTGGCGACATGGCATCACCGTTGCCCGCCGTTCATCCTGAACGCAGACACC
The DNA here is from genome assembly GCA_947359475.1 of Heligmosomoides polygyrus bakeri. NCBI lineage: Eukaryota > Metazoa > Nematoda > Chromadorea > Rhabditida > Heligmosomidae > Heligmosomoides > Heligmosomoides polygyrus. The sequence continues at coordinate 58,990,313 of OX375867.1, read as the reverse complement.
TCGCGGCATATCCTCTTACCCCAGGAAAATATCCTGATAACGCAGTTCAGGGACCAATATGTTTATTTATTAAATACTAAGGTACATTACAACTGCTTAGTGTTCGCAGTAAGAAACATAGATTGAAATACAGTCTTTGGAGGTAAAGAGGTATATAAAAGAAGGTTTTCAAAATACTTTCAAAATTTTTAAGATGTCAAAACTCCAAAAAAAGGAATTTAGAAAATAAGACATCAAGCTGGCATCTTGCAGCAGAACCACGTGGTGATCACACGTAGGTACTACCATCGATCAGCCAACATATTTCATGATTTGCCCGGATGCGGAATAACTAGCAAGCGCATTTATCCCATGGCGCCTTACTCCACTTCGCTATGGTGCCTAGAAATGTCTTAAAATCAAAAATCGATTTTTCCTCATACCTACAGTGCATATTTCGAACAGCCTTCCAACTATAGAAAATACCTCTTGCATTTTGTTTTAACTAGAAATAGGTTTTGATATCAGACTTTAAATTTAAAAAAATCAGATTTGTTCCACACACTTCACTATTTCAAAATCTTTCTTTAAAAATTTATTAATTATTTTAACAAACGTAAGTTGGAATAAAAGCACGGTATAGCATGGATACATCAAATAGTCTCTGTAAAATACGTTCACTGTAGCCACTCTTCATTTGGGGACTACTGATGCAAGTTCGTTTCCTACCCCATTCACAATTTTTGCGATTACGCACACTTCCATATTTGAGACTCAGCTTGCATCATAAGCAACCTTCGAATAAATTGAAGAAGAGTCAGCGCTCATAAATAGCAAATAACGCCATAAACTAGCAAGAGTTAAAGTTTTCGCTTTCGCATATACAAAGGAGTAAGCGTTTGTGTGTGTGTGTGTTTCCGTCACAACTAGAGTGGGGGAAGGCCGTATTGAGGATACTCGACGATTGATGGCGATCAAACAGCGGCACGAAATTTCAGCCCTGGGGTAGCCACGTAACTGAACACAAATCTGAATTTCGCTTTGAAGTATCGATCGCCATCAATCGATATTGATCAAATTATCAATTTTCTGTGGATGTCGTTCAAACAGTCCGAAACTTCAGCTCTGGGGTAGGTTGCTGAACATGAATCTGAAGTTTGTTTTAAAGTGTCAATCGCCGTCAATCTATATTGGTCAAATAATCGTTTTTAGTGGATGTCGTTCATTTCCCCTTCATGTGCCACCTCATCGCGGTGAATGGGTGAACATCACTTAGTGATGGCTAACGGCACAAACAGTCACGCTGTACGCGACGCTTTGTCGTGTATGGGAGGCTCTCCTTTATCCCTGGCCAGGAACATGTGAGTAACCAGACCACCGCCATGGCTCAAACAACTAAACCCGCGCCCCAGTCCTCCGCGCACCGGAGGTGGACTTCTACGACGTCGGTTGCATCCATCTCCGGCGAGGGGTCATCTAATCTCGGAGTTAAACTATCAGGACGTCATTGGAATCGGACTACCAGAAACTCCCTCTGAGCACGACACGGAAACTGCCTATTCGTCTGCACTTATAACTGTCGTTCGATCGCATCTGAGCAGGATCTTCGGACACTGCTTTACAGAAGCTGCAACATCAAATACGACGTTATCGCCCTGCAGGAAACGAAAGGCAGAACGGAAACCATAAGAAGGACTGACCACAACGAGCTTCTCATTATCGGAGCAAAGGTGGACAGAAAGAATATTGGCGGAGTTGGATTTCTCGTCAATTCGACAGTGCACCACCTAGTAGACTCTTACAAGATCATCAGTCCGCGAGTAGCTGTTCTGCGTCTGGAAACCAAAGATCAAGGAACCATCTCCATCATAAATGGATATGCTCCAACATCTGCGGCCACAGACAAAGAAAAGGAGGAATTCTACAAGCTATTCGAAAGGACTGTCAACGACGAGAAGAGCTACTACAAAGTTGTCGTTGGGGACTTTAACGCTATAGTCGGTACGAGTGATCACGACGAATGGAGGCTTGGACCACATGGAACTTCCTCAAGGAACGAAAACGGAGAGCGCCTGATAGACTTCCTATCCGCGTGCCGTCTCTTCCACGGAAATTCTATGTTTAAGAAGCCTTCAAACCGACGATGGACCTGGGAAAGCCCAAATGGGAAAATACGTTCGGAGATCGACCATGTTCTTACAAACAGACAATGGAGTCTGTTCGACATCTCTGTGCTGCCTTCTTTTGACACCGGCTCGGATCACCGCCTTGTCTGTGCGAAGCTGACTTTCAAAAAGAGGATGTTCAAGCGTGACACCCATAAACCGGCACCGGTGAGGATCCCCACATTCAAGTCTGAGGAGTTCGAATATGCAATAAAGCCGTATGATTGGAATCTTCTTGAAGATCCATCGGAAGACTACGATCTTCTCTCCAAAGGACTGTTGAAATGTGCTAGTAGCTCTTGCGAAGCCACATCTCCGTCTGCTTCAAGACCCAACGCACATGTGATTAAACTTTTGGAGCAAAGGAGAGCTGTCAAACTGGATCCTTATGTTTTCCATTTGGAAAGAGTCACCATCTCGAAGGCCTGCCGAATTGCAGTGAAGGAGTCCATTCAACCCTGCAGAAGATTGAAGCCGTTAGAAGCCGCTGGGAAAGGTTCAAGTACAATGCGCTGCAAACGAGATCTCTGCGATCAGAAGGCAATAATGTCAGCTCTTGTGGATGAGAATGGAACAACACAAACGTCTTGAAGAGATCGTTCAAGAATTCTACACAGTTCTGTTTCGTTCTTCCAGCACTGTCCCAAAATGCTTGATGTCACCAGCTGAGGAAGTACCTTCCATTCTGGAATCAGAAGTTGCTCATGCTATCAGAAGGATGAAGCCGGGCACTGCTTCCGGACCGGACGGCATTTCTGCTCACTTCTTGCCAAGCACTTCAACCACTACCTTCGACTTGGTAGGATTTCGGACTCATGGAAGGAGTCGAAAACAGTTCTACTCTTTAAAAAAGGTCAGCAGGAGGATATCACCAGCTGAGGAAGTACCTCCCATTCTGACCCATCAGTCTTCTCTCGGTTGTGTACAAGATCTTCACCAAGATACTGCTTAACCGCATGGAGCGTTGCTTGGTTGAGTATCAGCCAGTGGAGCAAGTAGGGTTTCGCAAGGATTTCTCCTGCATGGACCATATTCAGACTGTCTCACAGCTCATTGAGAGGAGCCGCGAATACCACCTCCCACTTGTTCTTGTCTTCGTGGATTATCGGAAAGCGTTCGACTCTGTGGAAATCAACGCCGTTCTGAACGAACTTGTGCACGCTGGTATACCATCGCCCTACATCCGACTTCTCGACGAATGCTTCTCGAACACATCGACTACCATCCAGCTGTTCGATCGAAAGCTTAAAATTCCTATAGGGAAAGGAGTACGGCAGGGAGACACGATTTCTCCCAAGCTATTCACAGAGGCACTCCAGGATGCCATGAAAGAATTGAACTGGGACGATAAAGGCTACCTTGTCGACGGTAAACGGATCAGCAACCTTCGCTTTGCCGACGATATCGTTCTCATCTCTACCAGCACGGCAGAAGTCGAGGAAATACTGAACGAACTTAATGTGGCAGGTATGAAGATTGGATTGGACGTGAATATGTCCAAAACGCAATTTATGGTCAACCAGTGGTGTGACACGGGACTCGTAAGGTTGAATGGAGTCGCTCTACAACAGGTCGACTCCTACGTCTATCTGGGAAGAGAGCTGAACATGGATAACGACCTTGCTCCTGAAATCGCCCGCAGGAGACGCGCAGCATGGGCAGCCTTCGGTTCGATTCGCGAAGTCACCGATCAGGTCAAGAATGCCGGCCTCAGGGCCTTGATATTATACGCCTTTGTACTGCCTGCGACGTGCTACGCGACGGAAACCTGGCCCGACAGCAAGACAATCGCCAGAGCGATGCAAACTACGCATCGTGCACTGGAGAGATGTCTTCCGAGGAGAAGCCTTCGCCAGCAATGGCAAGAAGGCCTACGAAGCTCGAAGCTACGGGAGAAGTCGCAATTAGCAGACCCGCTGCAGTACACGAAGAAGTCCAAATATCGCTGGACCGGACACCTGCTTCGACGAAAGGACGATAGATGGAGTCTCAGTGTCACAGAACGGCTCCCGAGAGACCATAGGAGACAACTGGGACGACCGCCAACGCGATGGGCAGACTCATTCTCAAGATTTTTCAGGGAACGGAGTCTGCCTCACTGGATGCAAGCAGCCACAGATCGAGCGGTCTGGAAGAGTTGTGGTCCCCGCTGAGAAGACCTCCAGCCGACAAAAGGACCATCAAAGTATCAAAGTAAGTAAGTCGTTCATTTTTCGATTTTTTCTAACTTGCCCCAATCGAGGTATTTAAGATATTCTTCCTGAGGAAACCGTGACATAGATGGCAGCTACAATTGATTGTGAGAAGTTATTACCACGGCGAAGCCGCCATGAAGCCGTCAGTGCGGCCGAGATATTGGGATGTGGGTATAAAGACGAAATCATGGAAAAGAAAGGAATTAACGGCAAGATTGGTAAAACTATTCTGTTTGGTAAGGGCTCTACCTATCTCTAGAGTCGGGCAGAGTTTCTCACTACCCTTTACTCTAAACCGGTTTTCATGAGTGCTGAGTAGCGCATGAAATTTTACCCCTCACCCTCGTCGACCTCAGAAGATTAGCTTATCAATTTGGAACGTGTAGTGATATTAGCTATCAATAGCTGAATGATAAAATTCTACCCTGCTCTTTACCCACCGCTTCACTCTTGTGAATCACAAGAAATGCTCAAATTTCTACCCACTACCACATAACCCAAAGTAAACTCAATCATGAATCCGGCCTCTAGTCAAACGTCTTTCATTGCCCGTCTTCGTTCAACAGAGCAGTAGTGGATATAAGCTGGTCAGTTTTGTAAAAAGATTAGGAGGTGGTGATAACACTTTTCAGCGTCTTTTGGAACCTCTTTCTTTGTTCTCCAGTAATGCGTAACGCGTTCTAAATGGTCTCTGAGGGGTTCTTACGTCATGTGCTTTGGAGTAAGGGGCTTAAAATGTCAATGATACGCGTAAAGCAAGGAAAATAACAAACCTTCCAGCTGCTCAGAACATTGCATGTCCATCAATCAAGTCTACCACTGTAATGTTCTAGTCAGTCGTGGCGCCTCCAAAGCTTAACGCAGCACGGGAGCATCAGTCCCATCGTTTAAAGGCAATTCCTGTTGCTATCATGTATTGCATCTAAGCGATATTTCCCACACGAGTCACTAAGATGTCGAAATCCCACTTGTTCAATGTTGTAGACAAACCAGTTTCTCCAACAGCCATTCTTCCTTTTAAGTTCCCTTCATTAATTCGCTGTCCAGTTCCTCTTAATACCATTACTGGACGAGCTTTTTCAAATCATTGTCCCTTTATCTCATCAAAAATCGCCTTCTACAGCTCTCTCTATCTGGAACTAGCACATGCCTTCTACACGCGCTTTCCGAAATAAAAAATGGTTGTCAGTTATTCTTTCCTCCTTTGAAAAATGTATTAATAAAACGCATTCGTCGACCGACCCAGCACCGGTCACAGTAGAGGTGCTGAAGTGTCGAGTGTTCCGCGGTCCGGACTTTAGGACGGACGAGAAGAGAAGTAGGGAGCAATGCAAGGAGAATCCACAGTCATGAGGGCACAATGGATCGACGAATAGACGAAAACGTGAGTCATGTTCGTCGTTTACCCTATAGCCGTCGAAGAATCAGATCGCACTGACAAGAGCATCAGTTTCCGTGCTCCAGCGCCAACGCGAAATTTTCGCGCCAATGGCTGATTCAAACGGCAGCCAACCGTCAAGGTACAACGGTCATCGAACGCGACCAGCGCTCGATTAGGGTCCCAGACAGAAATTGAAGGCGAACATGATACTGACTGTGTTTGTGGCCGACAGACCATTATGTTGCCTCGATTATAGTCACGAGCGGCACTCGTGAAGCAATGTATTGGATGGATATAAACGTTTTTCGCGCGTACGCGGCTCACAAAAGTGTTCGTAGTGAGCAGTATGTCGAGCACATTCGAAGACTTCCGGTAGTTGTTAGAACTTGCCGTGTGTTGGGAGATTTCCTCTATCAGGAACGAGCTTAACCATGGGCGATTGCTGGCGAAGTTATAACGTCGGCGGTGGATCACCCAAGTTTACCATATATTCAGCGGGCAACGCTTCAGGGTACAATGGGGACCAAGGGCGGAGCGTAGGTATTCAGAACACGTGCCGGAGACTTTTTAAATTTCAGTTATGCACACGTTTCTTTCACGTTGGTGTATAGCATTCTGATGGAATTATTTTGGTTTGATAAGCACAAGTGGTCCGACACGCCTAACGGCGTGTCTCGCACCTGCGCGCTTCGCGCGACTTTGCAGCATCCCTGACTTATGGGAAGTAGGGTTTGTAAATCATAAAATTAGCATAGCACCTAGGACCTGGTGCGTGCTTTATCGGCATCAAGCCGTTCACCACTTCAATACCCTTATCATAGATATAGATCCGAACCGGCCATTAACGTCATTGGTTTGTGCTGCGAAGTACTTCTATCCCTCAGGTTGTTCCTCCGCAACCGTTCTCATGCTCAACAGCTAACGTTTCCAGATATCGTTGACATGTCTACCGAGGCCAGGTTCCCCTGACTCGTTTCTTCTTACTGGATCTAATTGCTGGTTCGCCTTTACTGTCTCCCTCCCCCTCTTTTGTTCCCCACCTTCCTGGTCCAACTCCTGGTCCACTTCTTTGTTTCCACTACTGACCCCTACTGGTATCCTCTTGTTGCGCGACGTAGGGGGCCCGTCTTCTGGAACCAGAAGCTTAGAAAACCCGTCTTCCGATCCAGAAGCTCAGAAGCGCGAAGTCGCCGCTGTGTCGAGCTGTGTCAATCGTCAATCAGATCGGATCGCGTGCGGCTGCGTCTTCGCGCTCGTTAATAGTCGTGTTTGGGTAGTCTACCGTGGCGAGCTCAGACGAGTCCTAGACCTTCCCCAAATAGGGGGTCTCAATAAACGTCTAGCTTGCCGTGGTAGCCCTCCAGGCATCGCATGCTATCTTTTAAACGCTCGAAGCTTAGTTAATACGGTTCATCATCTACATATGTTTCTGAATTTATATGAGCATGATATAATGTTCGTTACTGAGTCATGGCTCTCTACTAAAATCTCAAATAGCGAATTAACTGGTAGCCTTCCCTACAAAGCCTTCAGAGCTGATCGAATTGCTTCGAAAGGTGGTGGTGTCTGCTGTCTAGTGAAAAATTCAATCAACATGACTGAGGTTTTCCTTCGTTCTGGTCTCAAGTCTGACATTCTCTGCCTGGAATGGTTTGATCAAACTTACTCTTCTTTTATATAGAGCACCGTATCAACCATTAGCGAGGACGAAGCTCTCTTAGATCTATTGCTTGATCTTTGTTTTTCGAAAAAATGTCTGCTGATGCTAGGAGAGAGATTTTAATCTTAATATTGATTGACAGTTAGAGAAGGGTTATGATCAAAGGTCATCAAGATTTTTGGAATTCTTTGAGTTATGCGGCCTCTCTCAGTGGATCATGAATCCTATGCGTGGTGATTAAATACTGCACCTTGTTATTTCATCAGCCCCCATACTTAGCGATGTTTCTGTGCATTCTCCATTTGCGAGTTTAGACCATAACATAGTCTTTTTTCATGGTCAGTCCACCAAATATCCAGAAATATCCTACATTCTTCTTCCTGACTTCAACAGGGCAGACTATGTTTCATTGTCATCTTTCTTCGGTTCTATTGACTGGTGGAAGACTTTCGAAGGGTACGCGACTATTGATGACGTCTACAAAGGTTTTCTGACGTAGTGTACCAGGGGTTAGCCAAATTTGTTCCATTCCGCACTGCGGAGCCATTACCAATCCGTTATCCCAAGCATATTTCAAACCTGATTGCTCAAAAAAAATCGTCTATTCCATTCGGTACAAAATTTTTTGACGCATCCTCAGTACAAACAGGTGTGCTCTGAGCTGGACCGCCATTTGAAGAGAATCTTAGCTAATAAGGAAAAACGAAGCACAAGCTACATAAACAAAGGTACTATATTTCTCCTAATGCGAAATAAGCTTAAGGCCAAGAATAAGCTCCCTTTGCTTTGGGATGATACTGGGAAGCTGTATGTGCGTGACTACGGTAAAGCTGAAGCTTTAGCCAAATTCTTTGTGTCAACTTTTAACTGATGCTCCGGAAATGTAGGTCACAACTCGTTTGAGATTCCAAGAACTGAAAGTAAGTCGTTTTTACTGAGACGTTTACGGAACGCCGTAATGGTAGGAGCCTCCAGAACATTTTCTGGTAAAAACTGAAGCCATCTAACACCGCGGAAGAAAAGGGAATTATTCATATACTTGATGGTGATGTCTATGGTTTATCTTAGCGCAATGTAACGAAATACTATGAGTTCGTCCATGAGTGGGCGTGAAAACCCAGTACTTACTTGCACTGAGTTTCAATTCTCCTTTAAGCATCTTGAAACAGAAAACAATCTCATCGAACACACGTCTATACAGCAAGCTTTTCATATTAATGAGTCGAATTCTTTCCACATAGCTGAGATTACCGTACTTTAAGAATAGCTCTGACTATAGCTTTCTTCCAAATTGACGGAACTTCACTGAACAGAACAGATATGTTGAAAATCGTAGAAAGAGGCTTGCAGAACGAATAAGCACATTTTTTATATAGAATTTGGGGGATACCGTCAAATGGTATGGAAGTTGAATTTTTCAGAGCTTTTAAATATTTCAGTACATCGCCCGGAGATATAATAAACCCCTTTC
>OX375867.1:58914077-58981262 GCA_947359475.1 Heligmosomoides polygyrus bakeri | reverse complement strand
AATTTGGTTCTACAAAGAGGAGATTTTCAAAGAACTATCTAATTTGCTCGCGAACTACACCATTACTCCAGATGATGTACCATCATATTTTATTCGGAAAGTTGCCATTGCCATCTCTTACCCGCTTGAGCATATATTTAATGCCAGCTACATGCCAGGAGAAGTACCAGCTCGTTGGAAACATTTGTTCGTTACTCCTATCCCAAAGAAAGCACCCTACCATCTTGCCGCAAACTATCGTCCTATAAGCATTACATCGGTTTTTGCAAGGACATTTGAAAGAAAGCTCAAAACAGCTCTCGCTGGTTATCTTGAATTGAATTCGCTTATTCCCAAAAGTCAGCATAGCTTCCGCGCTGGTAGGTCTACTGAGACATTAATGCTGTCAGCATTGAATAACTGGACACAGGCTATTGATCAAAAGATCAATGTAGACGTTATCTACTTTGATTTTATGTAAACTTTCGACAAAGTTCCATTCAGCAAATTGATCGTGAGCCTTGAAAAAATAGGTGTTCATTCAAGAATAATTACCTGGATTAAAAACTTTTTAACAAATAGATCCTTCCAAGTTAGAGTCAACGAATCATTTTCTGAATCATTCGCGGTTACTAGTGGTGTCCCACAGGGCGGAGTCCAATTCTATTTACTACATATACCTCAGGGATTCCTTCCTTAATTGATCGACACGGTGTCACCTGTAAAATGTTTGCTGATGACATAAAAATATACAAAAGCATTGTGAATGAGGAAGATCAAAACTCCCTTCAATGTGCAATAAATTCAATTGCTGATTGGTCAGCTAAGTGGAATCTTCCACTATCTGGGCAGAAATCGAAAGTATTTCACATTGGAGGGCAGCTCAATAGAAGGGTCTATCATCTCGATCATCACCCACTCAGCAGTGCCCCTATTGTGCGAGACCTGGGATTCATTCTAGGCTCACAGCTTTCCTTCAAGCAGCATTGCGAAGATGCGGCTAAGGAAGCGGATAGAATCGTGCATAATATATTTAAATCACTGAAAACAAGTTCGGTCGTTCACATGGTTGTCGCTTACAAGACATATGTCAGGCCTGTACTTGAATATGGCACCGCAGTATTTAGTCCCAAATGTAAACGTGAAATCTCTAGATTGGAATCTGTACAAAATAGCTTTACAAGAAAACTCTGGATAAGAGTACATGGGTGTAATTACACCAACATCGGCTTTTGTGAGGAACAAACTCTTCAATTTACGCACCCTTGCCTCTCGTAGGAAAAGATGTGATCTAATCACTGTCTATAAGCTAATCAATGGTATGTTGGATCTTCCTCTTCATGAATTTTATTCACTATCTAACTCAAACACTAGAGGTGGTCAGATGAAGATTCAAATTCCAAAAGCCAGAAGTAATATAAGGTCGACATTTTTTACAGACCGAGCAGGAACCGAATTTCAAAAATTTTCGAAGAAAAACATCCTACCAAAATCGTTAAGGCAGTTCAAAAGACTTGTTGACAGGTATCTTCAGGATTTTCCTTAGTAGTTTACTTCCTACTGTTACTGCTGTCTGTCGTCTGTGGCTAACAATGTATGTTTTATTCGTTCTGTTCTGTTTTTAATGGCAATGTTTTGTTGTGCCATTTTTTGCGTGGACCTCCACGTATAGATAAATAAATAAATAACGACGGAACCACTTGCTCAGAACGAGATAATGCCAGGCGAAGACACTCAGACACAGGACGCAGGGCAATGAAGAGCAGATGGACGACATAGATCGTAGGCCGTAATCTTAGATCTTCTACTCTAATTTCATTCCTTCACAGACATATCGGTAAGTTAGTAACATTCATAGCCGTCACGTATAGCCTCACTCCATAGTCTACTTAGCCTACTCACTAGTTTTAGGTTTACTTCGTAATCATAGTCGTACCGCGTGTAGAACTATGTAGAGTTTATTGCCATGATTCCCGTAATGTCGTTCCTGCTCGCGTCACCCCAGGACGTCGAAGAAGTTGAAGGACTAGATTCGCGAGACCAGTGAATCCCGGTCGACGATGTCTTTGACGGACTCCAACAAACTCGATCGACGATACCCCAATTTGGTCGAGGACAACAAGGTTCATCCAACGCTTAGTCCTTAAATGTGTGTTTCTAGAAACATCACGGAGGTTGAGCATTACGGCTCACTTTATGAGCTGATGGGCTGGAACAAGGTTCCGCCGACACAAGACAAATCGCGAGCCAACCAACGATCAGTGGCATATTGTGCCTCTTGGGTCAGATGTTGGCCCTTGGCAGTATCGTTCAGGTCACTACGCTGGCAGATGAAGTGGTCAGAACTTGTTAAGGGTAAAACCGGTGACACGCTTCTTAGATAGCTTCACGAGTAGACTCTCTATCGAGAAGTCGACAAGCTCGTCGATCCGAACAGCAGCATCGAGCCAGGGGCAACGAAAAACGCCCTCGGAGGACGAAGCGGGATGAGTTGCTTAAGTTTCGAGCGAGCGTCAATTTCTCGCTTTATTCTTTCCTTTTGCTCACTCCTTTACCGTAGTTTCTGCACTCCACTTGCTTGGTTTTCCCAGTTGAGTAGTCATTTAGTAGTTCTTTCATCCTCTTCTGGTCCACACACCTCTCCTTATCAAAGTCTCTATCGAACTCTACCATCTCTACCCTCTTCCCGCCCGGTTTAATCTTTTTTCAATAGTATCTTCTTTTCTCTTCGTTGTAGTCGTAGTTCCTCCTATTTTACCCTCGTTTAGTCTTCACAATCTCGTAGTTTGGTAGTTCTCTTACGTCTCCTTAGCTAATACAACTTTCTTTATCGTAGTCTTCATCAAATCTTCTTCCTCTCTCTATTCGTCATTCTCTCGGCTAGTCTCTAATAGTTTCCTCTTCTATTCACATCTATCCCTCGGCTCTACTCTCCCCACTTCGGCCTGCCATAAACGATCCAGAGGCTTCACTGAGTGACCGCGCCAACCGATACAACATCTCCGGTCACAGAGATAGTCAGTCGCGCCCATCCAGCGATACATGCTCACACCTTCACCCGCATTGACGCTCAACCAGCTCTCCCACTTACACGCTTCACACCTATTTAGCACCATTAGGGTGCGCGATCCAATACGTATTCATCTTCAGACCTCAATACGTTTCACCTACTTAAGCCTACGTTCACATGCGCTCCACGCGCAAAGAATCTCCTTCCTTAAGCTCTTTTCAACCCTTACGTCGCCCCGCTGCAGGCAAAGTCATCGGACAAAGGCTGCTGTCAGGCCGAGCGCAACGGGTCCTGCAACGAAACGCCCCTGACAAGCACAACCCTGCAGGCGCATTACGAAATAGCGGCGTTCCACACTCTCCTTTCATTGTTTATTTTCGCCCTCCTTGTTTCTCGCTCATCTCCTTCCGATGTTGTCCTCGCCTCCTTATGCTTTCTCGTTCACCTTCTTACAATTTCGTCCTTCTCCTTCCTCCCTCTCGTCTTCTTCATCCTCTTACCCTATTCAATCCACTCAATCAGCCGGTTTATCATCGCTTCGTTCACCACCTTCCTTAAATAAGTCAACTCTTTGTACTTTCTCGCGCTCTTCCTCTCTTGCTCGCAGCTCCTCCAAATTCATATCTTCTCATTTACACATCGCACCTTCATTCAATTCCTCGCTTACACACCCAACCTCAGTACTCTCATATTTTAGCTTCGTCTTTCCTAATAAGCTCGTTCTTCTACTTCCCTCAATCATCCTCTCCTCATCTTTCCGTCACTTCGCTTCTTTTCTCTCTTCATCCACCTCGTCACTCTCTTCTTGCCATCTTCTCACTCCCCTCTCTTCTATGAGCGTATTCTTATCCAGTCGTTCGCAATAGGTTTCCTCCGTTATAATCTCAGATCTTTCATCATCCCTCGTTCACTTCGTCAGGTATCTCGTCTAGGTATCGCCGCTCCTGTATATCATTGCCTGCAGTGCCTATCTCGTCGTCCTCATACTTAATACGGTTCTAAAATCCTGCTTCTACATCAAGCGTCGGGTCCCGCCACGAAGCGTCCTCTCCGATAGCCATAGCGCGCGTATAGCGAAATAGCGGCCTTCCACACTTCATTGTTCGTCTTGTCCTCCTCTCTCACATCACTCACCCTCTATCTCTCGCTATCTATCATTCTTCTTCCACCCCTTTTATCTTTCTCTCCTTTAGACTATCCTATCGACAGTCAGTCTGAAGCGTCTCTCCCTTTGTAATCCTTCTTCCATCTATCGTTTCTCGTCATTACTTAGCGCCTTTCCGGACTTATCTAATCATAATCTCCTCATCTTCTCCTATTCTCTTCAGTCTCTCATCATCCCAACTTCAGACAACGCTTCTCTATTTTTTCCTTTTCCTCCTATTTCTTAGCACAACGCTTCCAGAACGCAACGTACTAGTCTAACTTTAGTATCCTCTCCTTTCCAGAAGCAGTTTTCCTAGCGCGCTCACTTTAACATGGCAAGGCGTTCACGCGGAGACATTTCTCGTGGCCGGGAGTTCGTTACAAGTAGCCAGCGCGGAGGAGGCGGCAATCCAAGCAGCCCTAGGAGCTGCAGCGGACGAGGGCGAGGATTCAGAGGCAGGTCTGATCCTGATGGCGGACTTTCCGCGAAGTTATCCTCAACTGCTGTGTCTCATGTTTTCGCCACTACGAGCAATACGACGCCGACGCAAAGCGTCGCCGCAACTTGTGCTACCACTACGATTTCCTCGGGTCCTACCACAGCTCCAATAGCCCACTTGAGCACCTCTATTTTTAGACCACCGCAAATTCAAGGCTCGTGGTCGGGATACATGCAGTCTGAGGCTGCAACCAATACTTCAGCCAATACGAAGGCAAGCGAAGCCCCCACACTGCGGAGTCAACCCTTTCTTAAGGGTGACTCCCAGTCCACCCCGGGGTCAAAAACCTTCTCACCGTTCCAAGGACGCCTTCCTCGGGAGGCACATCAAAACCAACTCGACATAAGTCCGCAGACCCCAGGTTTCGCAGGTCCCTCTCATCCAAAGCCCTGTCCTGCAGCCACAGCGTAGGAATCCGCTCGCCAGCCGACAGCCCCACTCCCGCAGGGAAGGTAATCGCGGACTGATCAGAAGGCTGAGCGGACGAATCCGTAGGCGCAGCACGAGAGGGAACAGGACCAAGTCCGTTATCGGACACTACTGGACGCAATTCGCGGCCAGACCCAGGGTTTTGCGTCTCCCAATACCCCCTTCAGCGGGGTCTTGTGGTGCAAGCGAAGGGGTCTTCTTCCCAGGCCCCTTCGCTTGCACCACATCTGCAGTCAATGGACACGGTTGAGGAGCTTACGGCTTCGCAGTTCCGTACCGTGAACGACTATATAGTGTCCAATAATGCTTTGCGCGACCTCGTCGAGCACCTTCAAGTTCCTCCTAGGGAAACCACCCAAGTGAGGATGGAAGATCACGAGGTGGCCGCGCAAATTATTCATACACCACGCGTCACCCTCAATGCTGCCATGGAAGCCACGCATTCCGTCCATAATCTGGCCGTTCTTCTTGGCCGTGGCAGCCCACTACGATATTCCCATTCTGTTCTGATGGGCTGGAACCACAAACTGACGTACCAGATCACTTCCATTAACGTCCAGAGGGACCAGCTCACGGAACTAGTCTTACCCCGTCTCTCGACCCCTCTACATATCAGGACTATTTCCGCAATACGCTACAACTCTTTAATATTACAATGGACCAATTTAGAGAGGTCCTTCAATACGCATCCGGGGTCTCGGCTCACGCCACTCGCATGATTAGGGTCCTTGAAGCTTATCAGATGCATCAGGCATCATGATATTATAGTATAAAATATAAAACATAAGAAAATGTAAAAATCGAAGATTGTGAAGAAAGGTGTAAAATAATAGATTTTTAAAAATTATAATTAATTAAAGAATGGTATGTCACAAAATATGAAACATATAAACAGGTTCGTTTCGCCACTGCCTTCAGATGAACCTTTGCGTTGTACTCCTCCCGTGGCTCTTCAGTGGAGAAGAGGAGTATATTTTGAGATTTCTTTAAAATCTGTCTATAAACGAAGAGAGATAGGAAAACGAAAATGGAAGAGAGAACAGATAAGAAAGATGAGAAAGAGTGAAGAAGGAAAAATAAAGAACTAGAGGCATCTGAGAGAAGTAGAATTAGAAAGTGAAAATAAATAAGGAGTAAAAAGGTAAGTTAAATAAACTATGAGGTACAATTCAAAGAAGTAATTAAATATGATTTTATAAGTTCAATGTGACTACTTAAAATGTATTACTATGATGTTTATTGTAAATCATTATTATAAAGATTTATCATTATTAAGGAGTTTATTTATTCATTTACTTATTGTTTTATCTTATTTTTATTTATTTTGTTTTATTATTTATTTATTTAATATTTTATTACTTTTATAATTTTATTTATAACAAGAACAGCTTTTTCTAAATTGAAAGACTTAGCGTATTTGACCACCGCCGTACTCCGTAGCTGTGAATAATACAAAACATAGAAAATTATAGAAGTTCGAAGACGTAAAGAAACGTGTAAAGTGCTAATTTTTAAATAATAAAATAAATATTACTCATTATAGATAATATTAAAAAGGTTCGTTTCGCACTATCTTCAGAGGAACCTTTGTGTAATAAGGAACCTTAAGTAAGTGTATATCATTCGACTGTCATATATATATATATATATATATATATATATATATATATATATAATGATATCTACATTAGTTCTCATTAATAATTCAAATATGGCAAAACTGGTTGTATCATTGAGGAGGGTTATCCGACATACACCAGCGTCAAATGCAAAGTGCAGTAAAACCAGCAACAACACAAGACGGTATCACCTTCACTGCTAAGGATTTTTCATTTTCATTTTTTATTTTATGGTAAGATTAGTTTTGTCATAAAACAGTCTTAGCAAATAAAATATGACTCCTCACGATGAGGAGGACACTGAACACACCCACCTCATGCAGGCGAACATGCCGGAGACGCTCGACCCTAGCTCCTACATTGAGACACTACGTTGGTGGCGCGAGAACTACTCGGACGCCCTTATGTTCACAATACGTCCTCAGGATTCACGAGGTAGATCGCGCCCTTCAGGAGCAACAGGGAAAGCAGTCCACAACGACCACACGCACTACGCATCCCCCTTCCCCAGTACGTCAGACCCAGGCCCCAGATTACACGGGGTCATTAACTTCCATTTCAGATCCCCTGCTCCTTTCGGCTCGACAGGATCCACGACGTCCGCACAGCTGCAAGTTGCCATCCCGCAGTTCGTACGATCTCAGCAGACAGCCGCGACGCAGACCAATGGACTCCTTAGCTGCACGAGAACATCGCGGACAGCGACGAACGAGACCCACATCGCCGGAGCAGAGAAGTCAAGAAGCCTGTCCTGCGAAGAAATCCCATGGCAACACGCAACGACAAACAACCTGGCAGTCGCAGCAGGACTTCAAAGTGAGAAGTCGGGACAGGCGGTCACCTTTAACACCTCAAGAAGATGCCCAGGACCAAGCCGACGACGATCACCAACACCATCAGCGGACGACGTGGTGCCGACCCCTAACACGTACCAATGGGAGGAATCACCAGTGGCTCATCAAGACCCGCCGCTGCCGCAGCTACCCAAGGGTGTTGCATGCGTGTCCTGCATCCACCTCAACCTCTCGGGAGATTGGCCGAAGCAAACCAGCCTTACAGATCGAGTCGAGCTTCTTAAGGATCGCATGATGTGCTGCAACTGCCTCCGTCAACATCGAAGAGAATGCGTCCGCCAAGACCCCTGCAGTCAGTGCAACAGAGAAGGCCACCACCGAGCAGTCTGTATCGATAACCCCACCGTCGTAATCGACGTTCGTGGGACGAAAGACCACATCTACAGACAGATGGCCGAGTACACCTTTAGACCATATCCTCGGGGCGTAACACCACCGCCGAAGCACCCTCTGCCATGGAGACTCGCCGATCGAGCCCGTCAGGACACCAAGCGGACTACAAGATCTCCAAGGTCACCTACTCCGCGTCATCGTCAGGAGCCTTCGACTCTCAGCTACACCCGTCGTGCGGCACCAAGAGCATCCACCGAAAACCGTCGTCTGGAGCCTCCTACACCAGCACCCGTCCGCCGTGAATCCCGTCTACGGTTCCGCCAAGGAGAATTCTCTCCTCCTCAGGAACCCAGAGACCACCTAGGCACCACGTGAAGATCGGCCGTCCTTCCATGGTTTCCGCAGGTCTCCTGAGAGGCCGCAGCTTCCTTCTACTGCTCGCCGGGAGGCCTCGTCCAAGGACGAGGACGAGCTCATAGCGGAGGCGGCTCGTGATAAGCAGGGGCAGAAGCCGTCGGAGCAGTCAGTACGTCACACCGATTCAATACGGTCTCCAACGAGACATACATACTCACAACGGTAGCACGATAACTTAGAGTCATTACAGGGAAGTTGAAGCGGCAGAATTTAGTGTTTTAGGACAGGCGGACGGCAGAGAACGGCCACGAACAGCAGAAATAGCGCTCAGGTAAGTTGAAATGTAGGAATACTGCAGTATTGCAGGTTACGCCATGTGCTCGTCGAGATAGCCGGTCAACAGCATCGACCGAAAGCCGTCCAGCCGCGAATGGCATCAGCAAACGCCAGCCCGTTTCTAGTAGGGCTATATTCTTCCCTTAGTCAATACGTTGGCGATTTTGCTTGAAGATTTTTGTTAATGTGGCCTGCGGTGAATCCGCGCAGAAGTCGGCGCATGGCAACCACCGCGACGAATGTCGCCAAGGTATAAGGCCACATGACGCCGTAGCAGTTTATTGAGTCCGGACGTTAGGTATCCCTTAGATACCTCGACTGGGTGCGCCTCCCTGGAAACCCGCCCACGTGGACGAGTTGTTATTCGCTGACACCGCGCCCGATTTCAGGTGACCAGCCACCAGCTGTTTTGTCCGATGCAGTAACACCGTGTACTTTCCCATTTCAATTGTCTGCAAGTAATCACTTGCTATTTCACGAAGGTTTTCTTGTGCTTCTGGCTATAAGAACCCTTCTCGATAAGCAAGATGATGCTTTGTCCTTCAATGGGTGGTCAGGTAACAGATGAATGATCTACAAATTTGTAAATCTAGGTCTGAACTTCTCAAACTTGTCTATTGATTTATTTTAATTATCTAGTGTCTTTTGTGTGCTGACATGTCTCCATTTGAGGCCCTACGTTTGTTAAGGTTTACTATCCTTATCATTTGTTTTGTTAAATCTCGATGTTTTTAATACCCTGTGCACCTTTTCCAAATGTGTAACCATGATTTCCGTTTCGCATCAATGCCAAATCGGTCCCTCAGTTCTGTGCTGTTCCCATTCTAAGTTATAGTCGCTTGTTCTGGGTCTGCGCTCGCAGGATGACATGACCTCCTATGCTCCTCGCATCTTTTAGGGTCACTCGCACCCACCGTTTCTAGACTGGTCTAGGCGTTTTCTGGCTGACGTGCTAGGTGTAAAATATTAGGGATCGAAGTGCTGAGCGTAAAAGGAGAAACCTAAACCGGGTAAAAAATATTTCTGGGGAATCAGTGATTTCACAGCTAATCAAAGATGACGAGGTGCACGCATAATTCGCTTCAAAACTGATTTCCGACATCGTTGCTTGTACTTCTTCCACAAATCATATCATTAATGAAAACAAGATTTTCGCAAATTTCAGACAGCGTACCAAGTAGGATTTGTTATACTAAGAGAGAGCACCGCTGTTCCTCGGTAACGGTTTGATAGCGTGGTACCGTGGTAGTGAAGACGTCTCGTCACGATGTCTGATGCTTGTTTTCACGTGCTCTGATCGCTCGAACAGTGAACTGGTGTAGTGTTATAGCTGCTCACTTTCCTTCCTATAAGAAATACTGAGAAATACTGCGGTACCACATCACCTATTTTTAGAGAGGGAACTTCGGTATGCGGTGCATATGGCTTACACATGTTAAACCTGCACCCACCCTGAAGCTCCTTCCCTTACCCAGCGCGCGTGGGACCGAAACAGATGTGATACCACAGACAAGACGTTCTTACTAGGCTGCCAGTTTTCAAATCGTTAACATAACAACAATCGTTGCGGGACCACTACCTGTTTGAATCAGTGCTGGCACCGTGCCGACTCCACGTTAATCAATAATGAAGCTCCAGAACTACGGAAAGGAAATGCTTCCTACTATTGGACGCGATTCAGGATGAAATATTTTGGGAGGAAGTGACAGCTTTACAGGGCTAACCTCTAAGAGTGCTCAGAAGCGTCATCTGGACAATCGAATAGGTCAAAGAACCTATTCGAACCTGATGCAGAACCTGGTGATCATGTTTTTGCAAAGCATTCCTTTCGGCCAACCACTCTTACGTCCGCTGTCTTCACAGAGAGTTCTCGAAACATTGAAGCAACAGTTTCCTCAGCAGAGGTTAAAACAGTCCATCAAACAGCTTCTTCTCCTCTGTTTGAACTACTGAGCATATTTTCTCTGCGTTGACCGTCGGGAACAAATGCGTTGTTCTACTCCTAGAGAGTTGCAGTGATGAAAATGAGCTTGCGTTACATTGCTGCTATCATCCATACCTTTGAGAACATAGCAAATACGTTTTAACCTTTAGACGCGAGGTCTAACTACACTTGTGTAGTAAACATGTTGCTTGAACATCTTAGCTCTACAATACTCGACGAACTAGTAGACATTCGAGGTGATTATTACTAGTAATCGCCTTCGATAGGCGATGAGCAAGAACAGGGATGCCTGAGGAGGATGAAGACTGATTTATATGATTATATCCACTGATTGGAAACGACCCATCGTGGGTGGCTATTTGACCATAATGTTTCGTCCCTGTGGGTCAAAGAATCCCCACACATTCTGTCGGCTAAGTGTTATCACGATCTGTTTAACATAACGAGCATATCATAGTGAGTTTTGTTGACACAACATGAAGACTCTTACCGGCCAGCAATATAGACTCGTCAATCAGTAATTCTTCCCCAATGTTCTATCCAGAACCGTATCAAACATTATAAGGCTTTCCCATTTCGTCCTTCCGCAGCTCCGTTACTGATTAGCGCCCAGATGGCATGGTGCCAGCACTGATCCGAAGGGGTGGTGGTCCTGTGGCGATTGTGGCTACGGTAACGATTTGAAAACGTGATACCCTGGTAAGAACGTCTTGTATATCACAGTTTTCCTTATAGAAACTAAACAACATGCAGGTCTTCAGCATGTTCGCAACAGGGGCGCTGTAGACATCATGAAGTTTTCGGTGGTCGATATGCAGCTAGATCATCTACGCTCTGAATAAATATATGAAACTTTAGGAGAATCTTCAACAAGAATGTGCTAACCCCCTAGGAAAACAACCGTCTCTTTAACAAATAATAGCTGATTAGTAATGCTTTCTATGGAGTACTTGAAATTTGCAAAGCGCAACAGTAAATTCCGAGTCGCAATTATACTGCGAAGGGTAAACTTGCATCTAAAGCGACACAGTAGACACGAGTTTTCCGGGTGGGCTGGACGAGCTCTCGCACCGTATGCAGGCGATCGCCGATCAGCGACCGGCTGGCGGCTGGGCGCAAACCAGAGCCTCGTCGAACTGAGCTGTTCCGTGACTCACTCGATCAAGGGTGGGAATGCTCGTTCTTTTCAGCTAGTAGTGCTAGAATGTGGAGCTCCGATAAGAAGGATTATCAGTAGAACTAGCCCCAGAGAGTACTAGAAAATGATTTCTGAAGCTGAAAACCTAAGAAGTGCAGATTTTCACCTTTGACTTCCACTGTGCTTGCTTCTTACTATTATGGCTATACAGAAACATTTGTTGAGAGTGACTTGCACGTGGTGGTGTTCATTGGAAGTAAATACAATACAATATTTAACGAAAAGGGCCTTCTTCATCAATGAACGATTATAGCATTTTTTATTCGAATTGGACGAAGAATCTGCTGATGTGTTCCTTGCAGCGACCTTGTACTGGCCAGAGACGCAGGTGAGATGCAGGGGTGGACTCCTTGCTCCTGCTGTGTCGGGTCGACGCGTTCCTTGTGCGTAGGAGCGGCATGTTCATGCACAGTGTGCGTGGATGTGTCCGTGACTGTGCGGATTGTAACTGTGTCGGCTCGGCCAAAACCTTGCACTCGGTAGACTGGGAGTACATGTAAGGCGATTCGAGGCCGCCTTAAGTTTCGCCCCGTCCCTTCGGGTCTGGCTGGTTGCCCGGAGTTCTTCGCCCGCATAACAGAGCGTGTGTACTCCAGTCAAAAACAGCAGCACTAAAGGGCCTCATTCCCCTGACCCCGAAAGAGCCCCCATTTCTGCAGCGATGGGAAGGACGAGTACGGAGAGGCTGCTAAAATCTCAGGGCGTAACCAGGCTGCGCAAATTGAGAAGGACTAAGATGACGATCTGTACTTACAAAGCCATGACGCTCGCATCGGAAACATCCGTCGAGGACCTGATGATGCAAGCCAGGAAGATCAAGTACGACGTCGTCGGACTGACCGAGACGAGAAGACACCAACCCCTACACGCCGCCTGCGATTCCGGAGAGGAACTGTTCCTCGAAACATGCGACAGCAGAGGAGTAGGCGGCGTAGGTGTCCCCTTCAACACGCACTTGGCCATGAACATAGATTCGTACGAGTCTCTGACAACCCGAATCGGACGTCTGCGACTGAAGCGATGTGGCTCCGTGCCAGCTTTGACTGTATTCGTCGCGTATGCCGCAACATCCGGCTACGACGACGAAGAGGTCGAAGCCTTCTATGTGGAGCTGGAGAAGTTCTATAAGGAAGATCACACCTTCTACAAGATGATCGTCGGCGACTTCAACGCCAAGATCGGACCGCGAATGTCGCCGGAAGAACCTCACATCGGAACCCACGGTTTGGAGTGGAACAAGCAAGGTGAAATGCTGTCTGAGTTTATCATGTCGACCAAGACCATCCATGGAAACTCACAGTTCTAGAATGCTTCCTCCCTACGATGGACCTGGGAATCCCCCGGTAGCCAGTTCCACAACGAGATCGACCACATCATCTTCAACCGCAAATATTGCCTGACCGATGTTTCCGTTCTCCCCAATTTCTACACGGGACCACCGCCTCCTTTGCGCAAGGTTTTTCGCGTCAAGGAGAGAAGGCCGTGAAGTTCATGAAGAGGAGTCCCAGAACGACCATTACCTGGGACCTTTACACCTCTCTTGTCGGTCTTTGGCTCTCGAGTTGATACGTCAGCGTGAAGCAGCACGAGGGTCAGGCAACTACCAACGTCCAAGCTTGCGAAGCTATGCAGAGCGGCGATAAAGGAGGATCTTAAGTAGAAAAGGGCGGAAGTGTTGGCTGAAGCAGCAGAGGCAGGTTTGAGCATCCGCAATGCCCGCCGGAACTTCGCCAACTTCAAGACCAAGATGACCGCTCTCTGAACCGTCACCTTTTCCAGAAGGACCACGGAGAAGGTCATCCACAACTTCTACTCCGATCTCTTCGATAGCCACGTCCACCTGCCCCCATGCCATCTTCCGCAGGATGGATACATCGTTCCCTCTGTTCTCCCTTCCGAGGTCCGACATGCCATCTCGTCGGTGAAGAAACGGACAAGTTTCTGATGCCCCATTCTCGCTCAGCGGAACGTACATCTCCGAATGCTCCAGCTACGTCTATCTGGGTCGCGAAGTCAATATGGCCAACGACCTAGCGCCAGAGCTGAGCAGGAGGAAACGAGCGGCTTGGGGAGCTTTCAAGAACGTCGAAGAAGTCGCGAAGAAGACGAAGAACGTCCGACTCCATGCTCACCTAGTCGACTCCACTGTTCTTCCTGCCCTAACATATGCCGCAGAGACCTGGGCTATACGAAAGCAGGATGAACACGCGATCAGCGTCGCACAGCGTGGAATCGAGAGGACGATGCTCGAAGTGACACGACTCACGCAAGTGAGAGAAGGCCTCCGGAGTTCCGAGCTTCGTCGACGTTCGAAGATCAGAGACG
This sequence comes from Heligmosomoides polygyrus bakeri, assembly GCA_947359475.1. Lineage (NCBI taxonomy): Eukaryota > Metazoa > Nematoda > Chromadorea > Rhabditida > Heligmosomidae > Heligmosomoides > Heligmosomoides polygyrus. Next base: position 58,967,231 of record OX375867.1, on the reverse strand, counting down.
CTGTCGCGTGGGCCAAGTTGTCGAAAACTAGGTGGGCCGGCCACGTAATGCGCTTCGCAGACACCCGCTGGACGAGAGCCATCCTCGACTGGATTCCGTGGGATGTCAAGAGAACACCAGGACGCCCACCAACGCGTTGGTCGGACTTCTTCGTGAAAGCTCTGAACGACCGCTATGACGCTCTTCCTGTCCCTCGAGCGAGGAGGATCCCTTGGAGCACTCTAGCACGCGACAGGGACAAATGGAGACGCTGCTGGCGCCCGCTCGAGCAAGTCGATGATCAACGGGACGACAGGTGATACAGGTTCCTTCCAGTTACAACTTCGTGCGTGATGCCAGCACAGAAGGAAAGCGTCTGCCACAAAAGGTTTCAAACGTTGCTTCGAAGCGCAAAAGACCAAATCCACTGTTATTTGGACTAGGCTATTTAATTTTTGGCTGCTCTTGTAAGCTTTGAACCAAGTTATGAATCAGCGTCAGGCAATTGAGATTCCTGTATTTAAAAAATAGTTCGGGCGCTATGGTAGTTAGGGGAGGGGTCACCATTGCATACCGTGGGTGCAGTAGTGGCGAGTAGCTACATACAGCGAATATAAATGCAGTCTTATCTCCTATTTTCGATGATAGATCCGTATTTTGTTCGGTTTCGTATTGGGCAAGGGAGGGAACTCCAGGATGTAGGCAATTTTGACATGGGTGCGTCTCTCCAGCCACATCTTGGAGTCCCTTCCTCTGCCCAAATCTAGAGCACAGAACAGAGCTGTAGCATTGTTTGTTTGTTTTCTTTATTACCAGTCGTTCGGCGGCCTAGCGGCCGCCTACGACTGGTTGGGGGCTTCGCCCCCAAACCCCGAGAATAGGAAGCCATGGCCGCTACGGGTTTCCTATTCTTTCCTAGGCCTTCTGACCATTATGTTAATCGAGATGGATCGGCTGATCTTCCTCAACGTGATCCTCAAAAAATCGATAATATCGATCGATATCGATTGGTCGACTTCAGATTCGTGTTCAGCGACCTCGATTACCCCCAGAGCCGAAGTTTCGTGCCGCTTGAACGCCATCCTCAAAAAATCGATAATATCGATCGATATCGATTGATCCGACTTCAGATTTGTGTTCAGCGACCTCGATTACCCCAGGGCTGAAGTGTTGTCCCGCCGACGTGTTCGGCACGTCTGCGGCTCGCCATGCACGGTTGCCGATGTGTTTGGCACGTCTGGGGCTCGCCATGCACGGTCGCCGACGTGTTTGGCACGTCTACGGCTCGCCATGCACGGTCGCCGACGTGTTCGGCACGTCTGCGGCTCGCCATGCGCGGTCGCCGACGTGCTCGGCACGTCTACGGCTCGCCATGCACGGTTGCCGACGTGTTCGGCACGTCTACGGCTCGCCATGCACGGTCGCCGACGTGTTCGGCACGTCTGCGGCTCGCCATGCACGGTCGCCGACGTGTTCGGCACGTCTGCGGCTCGCCATGCACGGTCGCCGACGTGTTCAGCTGCCGCGCCCCAACTCAAGTGTGACGGACAGACCCACGCACACACGCACACACACACGCTTGCTGCTTTATATATAGTAAGGATAAGCGTGCCATCGTTGCTTTTTTTCGTGTTAGCGACACTTTTTATAGGGTGATCCCCCCACACACAACTACCATAGCGCTGTAGATCGCACTAAAAAAATCGTTCAACCATCTACTGCAGAACTCCGCTTAAATGGAATTCCCACCATCAATGAACAATGTGGACAGGTGTATGGCAGACGGTTCCTCAAAACAAATATAACATGTGAGCCATAGACACTTCACTTCTTCTTCTTCAGGGTTTGTCCCGCTTCAGCGCGGGTTCCGCTCTTCAGGTGTCCTGACGCCATCATTCCCGCTCCTGCGCTTGATCAGGGTGGACGCCAGTTACTTTCATGTCCGTATGTGACGTATCGGACCAACGCTGATTCGGGCGTCCTCTAGGCCGCTTTCTAGTTAACTCGAAGTTAAGGCCTATCTTGCGGTCGCTGTCTTCCTTTCCACGCAGAACGTGGCCGTACCATCGTAAGCGAGCTTCGCGCATCTTGTCCGCTATCGGCGCGACACCGAACTTCTGCCGAATAGCATCATTTCGGATGTGGTCCATGCGGGTAACTCCAGCCGTCCAGCGCAGCATCCTCGTTTCCACGACGCTGAGGCGTGTTTCAACTTCCTTAGTGGCAGGCTAACACTCAGCGCCGTACATAGCTACCGGCAGACGACTGCTCTCTAGATCATCGATTTCAGGTGCTCTGGTATCTTCCTATCGCAGAGCACGCCAGTCAGCGAACGCCACTTGGACCAAGCTGCACTCACGCGTGAGTTCACTTCAACCATCAGACCGCCGTCAGACGCTACTGCTGATCCCAGGTATTTAAACACCGAAGTGCGTGCAAGCTCAGTACCGTTAATCTTAATGGAGCCGGACTCATTTACGTCAGTCGTGAAATACTCGGTCTAATTGACGTTCAGCTTGAGTCCGAACATCGCCAGGCGGTCGCACCTAGCTTGCACCTGCCGATCGAGATCATCTTTATCTTCGCAAGCGAGCATCACGTCATCAGCATAGAGCAATGTCCATGGGACAGGCTTCTGAAGGTCTCTTGTAATGGCGTCCATGACGACAACAAAGAGGAGTGGGGAAAGCGCAGAACACTTGCACTCTACTCTTTGGCAAGAGTAGAGCATCCGCACCCACTCTATAAGTTCCTCAGGTACGTTGTGTTGTCGTAAGGCGTGCCATATAACCTCACGCGGTACGAGGTCGAAAGCCTTCTCCAAGTAGAAAAAGGCTATATGCACCGGTTTCTGTTTCTCGCGATGCTTCTCCACCAGGAGTCGAGCGGCGTGTATAGCATCAATGGTCCCACAACCAGACACAAAGCCGCACTGATTGTCGGAGAGCTTGGCGATTTCACGAACTCGTCTGTCGAGGATTCCGTAGAAAATCTTCATGCTGTGCGAAAGCAAGCGAATCGGACGGTAATTGGTGCAGTCTGCAGGACTGCCGTTCTTCTTCCAAATCGGAATCGTCATACTGTTGCCAACACTCCGGTACTTTCGTCTCCTTTACTACCTGGTTGAAGAACTCACTTAGCCAACCACTCAGCAAGATACCAGAGCTTCGACTTCCAAACATCGGCTGCCAGATCAACCGGTCCTGTCGCCTTGCATAGCCTCGTCTTCTTCAGAGCCGCTTCTTTCGTCCACGGTGATCTTGTGAACTGGACCGTGAACAGAACCCACAGAAGGGACGATCGGGTGAGGAAATTACATAGTGGAAATTTCCTCGAAGTAATCACGCCATCGCTTCAGCGCGTTTTTGCGGTCTGTCAGAAAATGGCCGCTCTCATCATTGATGCCAAAGAGCTTTTCAATATCCTCAGTGAGGATGGCGGGTTTTAGCAAGTCGGTACAAATTCCGCTCACCATCGCGCGACGCAAGCTTTTCGTTGACATCACTATAGTGAGTGGCTTTCACAACAGCGACGGCTTTCTTTTCAGCTTTCTTCGCCTTCTGATACTTCTGCCAATTGTCGGCTGTTTTATCCCCTAGAAACACATGATACAGCAAGCTTCGAATTCACATCATCCGTCCACCGCCTTGTCTGCTTGTCGACTTTGCGTTGTCCAGGTTTCGTAGTGCCGAGCTCCAATTTTGCAGCTTGGCGTATCGCGTCGGTTGCTCTCTTCCAAGTTTCGTCGACAGTCATGACTGTCGGCAACCGTACGTGGAAAATCTCAGCTGCTTCCGTCTTTTCATTCGCCACCACTTGATTCTTGCAGCACCGCATCGCTCGATGTGCTTCAGCCTCGGAGGAACGAGCTTTAGGGTGCAGATCAGCGGTCGATGCTGTTGGGCCATCGTCTCATACGGCACGATCTTCGCGTCTGTGACAATGCTCTGGTCGCGATCCTTCACTAGGACAAAGTCTATCTGAGACTTGGAGCTCCCACTATAGTATGAAATGAGCTGGGAGTCGCGTTTTCGGAAAACGGTGTTCACAATGGTGAGATTATGCGATTTCGCATACTATTACGCTCACCATCAAGTAGGGAAAAGCGTTACGTGACCATCGGCGTTACGTGACCCGTATCCGAAGTCACCATGACAACTGTAGCCGTCCTTCGTAGCACCTACGTGCCCATTAAGGTCACCAGCGACTATGATGACATCCTTCGGCGGTACATCTGCTGTCTTCTCATCAAGCATGCTCCAAAACTTATCCTTGGCTTGATCGGAGCAGCCAGTCTGCGGAGCATACGCAGAGAAGAAGTGATAGAGTCGCTCCTTAGCGGCTACAACGCCATGAGGACGGGTACAGCTGTCATGGTGATTTCATCAACCGATCGTTAAAGCACTCGACACTTATGATGGAGTAACGAAATCGGAGACGATTATTCCGACACCACTGGTGGTCTGACACTTCTAAATAGAACGGCCTTGAAGCCACGTCCTATGTCCCTTGACTTGCTGCAGGACCACCTCGTCTCCTGCACCGCACAGAGATCAACTCTTCTACGCTCCACTGCTTCAACCAGCTCGCACGAGCGGCCCGGCAACGTACCCACATTCCACGCGGGTCCTGCTTACGTTACGGGATCAGGGACCCTCGCATACTTTTCACACTCGCCGGGCCCTGCGAGTGCGCGTCGGCTCCCGCGGACGCCGTAGCACAATCTCGAAAAACATGACTATTCATACACCATGTGATGTGACATAGGTCTTCGTAGGCCAACCTGTCACAAGGGCCTGTCGCCTGTATTCGAGTGTCCGTGCTTAGCTTAGCTCACAAAACGAGCAGTTTCCAGTGGCACGACGAGGAGGAACGGATATCGCCACTATAGCCACTTCTGTAGTGGAAGCCAAAAGAGAAGCTCATGCCCATCTCAACAGTGCAAACTTTTGCAAGCATTTTTAGGGAATTAGAGATTTCCTTTGCTTCCACCTCTCTGCTCCTCTTGTGGTTAGCGCCCATCCCTAGCATCCGTCTCCTTTTTCAATGCAAATTCCATAGATACCTGCTGAGCGCAGAAGCCTAATCGTAATAATTGCGCGTAAGCGGTATTAAATATTACCCACCAGCGAAATGAAGGTTGATGAGCGTTCGCTGAATTCTTGGTGATTGATTGGAGCATTTGGGTCCTGCAACGATCGCCTGCATACTGTGCGAAAACTCGTCCAACCCCGCCCCAGAAAACTCGTCTCTACTGTGTCGCTTTAGGGCCTGTTCATACTTCGCGACAAGAGTGACTTGTCGACCGTGTAAAACATGCGAACCGATTAAAACAGAGCGCGCGCCGCCGAAAAGTGTTCATACTCGAGCGCCGGCGTCGTCGCTTCTACCGCTCTTGTCACCCTGGTCGCTGCTGTCGCCTGTTCATACTTCCGCACGCTGCGCTCTTGTCGCTGCTGTCGCGAAGTATGAACAGGACGAGTGAAGGGTAACAAGTTGTTCGCCACTTTTTCCTTCAATTTATTTCGTGTCAGGCCGGATTACGAACAGGCCATGTCGCATCATTTGGTTGATGGTGCTGAACGCTCCTCGTGATAGTGCTACGGCGTCCACGGGAGCCGCACTCGCGAAGCCCGGCGAGTGTGGAAACTGTGCGAGGAGGGCATCGGGGAGCCTGGTTAGTCCAAAAGTCCCGCAACGTAAGCAACACACGCGTGGCAGCGCTGAATGTGGGTACGTTGTCGGGCCGCTCTTTTGAGTTGGCAGAGGCACTAGAGCGAAGAAATGTTGACTTCTGAGCAGTGCAAGAGACGAGCTGGTCCTGTAGCAAGTCAAGGGACATAGGCCGAGGCTGCAAAGCCGCTTTGTGTGGTGGTCCCAGGACCATCAGCGGTGTAGGCATCTCCGAACGGTTCCGAGGCGCGATTGCAAGCGTGGAACGTTCCAAAGACCGCTTGATGAAAATTTTTATCGCTGCAAAACGGTGGCGGTATCACCTTTTCTCTGCATATGCTCTACAGACTGACTGCTTTGAGCGAGCTAAGTAGAATTTCGAAGCCTCCTTGATGAGAAGACAGCAGAATTGCCGTCACAAGACGTAATCATTGTCGTAGGTGATTTTAACGGGCACATTGGCGCTGCGAAAGACGAGCACGGCTGTCATGGTGGTCTGGGTTTTGGCTCGCGTAGCGCTGATGGTTAGCGCATCCTCGAGTACCCGGAGTCGCGCGACCTCACCGTCGTGAACACCAGGTTCCGAATACGAGAATCCCACCTCATCTCACTCTACAGCGGGAATTCTAAAATGCAGATTGACTTTGAACTTGTGCGAAATTGTGACCAAGGGCTTATCACGGACGCGAAGGTCGTGATGTATGAAACGGTCGCGACACCAAACCGCCCACTGATCTCAGTATGAAGATCACACCAGCGATGTTTAAGCAGGTCGATTGGAGCGGTCCGTCAAGGATCAAGTGGTGGCGGCTGAAAAAGAAAGAATGAAGCAGCTGTGAATTCGCGCATTCGGTTGCCGACGGCCACGACCGTCGACCAGATATGGCAAAGTGCGACCGACGTGATACTCAGTGCTGCGCATTCGAAATCGGCACTACGAAATCGGGACGGCGTAAGGTCAATAAACAGGCTGTGGACTAACGAAGTTAAGAAAAAAGTCCGAGGGTAGAAGAGATTATACCACGCATTCCTCGGCGATAAGACAGCCGCGAAATGGCGTCTGTATCAGGAAGCTAAGAAAGCCGCTAACAAGGCGGTATTCGTTGCAAGAGCCACTCATTACGATGATGTCAACGAGAAGCTTGGGTCGGACGATGGCGAGCGATTCCTTTATCGACACGCGAAGGTCCGTCATCGCCAGGCTGAGGACGTTGAGAAGGTCTTTGGCATCAGCGATGAGAACGGTCTCCTACTCATGGACCGCAAGATGGTTTTGAATTGATGGCGTACCTAGTTCGAGGAAGTCTCGACAGTAGAGTTTGCTCATGCGAGCACCCCATCTTCTCCTCCTGTATACGGTCCCTCCCGTTAAAAAATCACCGTAGGGGAGACAGAAGGGACGGTCAGGAGGTATACACTTCTCCTGGTGGGGGCGTGCGATCTTCCTCTCGTCCCCCTTGCTCAGCCACCCCCAACCCCCTAAGCTTCCCTGAGAGTATAATAGCTACCTTATGATACCTTTGACACGCAAAACAAAAGTTTCCGGTCCGCAAAACAGTGGTGTACCTCCTGACGCCACGCCCCCAGCAGGGGCGGATGTACCTCCTGTCGCGCTGCCGAGATAGAAGCGGCTTTGAAGAAGATGAAGCCGGGCAAGACAACGGGCCCCCATGATTTGGCGGTCGACTTATGGAAGTCGAAATCCTGGTATCCAACAAATTGGCTGGAGACGTTCTTCAACCAGGTTATTGCGGAGAAGAAAGTGTCCAATATTTGGCAGAGAAGCACGAGATTCCGATTTGGAAGAAGAAGGGCAGTTCGACAGACTGCACAAACTACCGTCCAATCCGATTGATTTCGCATAGCATGAAGATCTTCGAGCGGATTGTCAGCGGGCGCATTCGTGATATCGTCCAGTTCCCTACCTTCAGTGCGGCTCCGTAGCTGGTTGTGGCACAGTCATTGCCGTACACGCCGCTCGTCTACTTATAGACAAACACTGCAAGAAACAGAAGCCGGTGCATCTTGCCTTCCTTGATCTGGAGAAGGCCTTTTATCGCGTTCCGCGTGAAGTGATATCGTATGCCTTACGAACACGGAGTCCCCAAAGAGCTCATAGATCGGGCTCGAATTCTGTACTCTTCTCCAAAGGGTCGAGTACAAGCTGCAGCAGGTACGTCGGTGGAGTTTCCCATCTCTGTCGGAGTACATCAAGGGTCTGCGCTCTCCCCTCTACTCTTCGTCGTCGTTATGGATGCCATATCGCGTGATCTTCAGCAGCCAGTTCCTTGGACGCTGCTTCATGCTGATGATGCAATGCTCGCTAGCAACGACAGGATTGGACTCCAGAAGCAGGCACAAGCATAGCGCGATCGCTTGGGGAGATTTGGGCTCAAGCTTTACGTGAAAAACACCGAGCACCTGACCACCGATAAAAATGGGTTTCACTCCATTAAGGTGAACGTCATTGAGCTACCACGTACTTCGGCGTTTAAGTACTTGGGATGCGATGGTAATGTACTCGTTGAAACGAACTCGCGCGTGAGTGCAGCTTGGTCCAAATGGCGCTCTCTCGCAGGTGTGCTCTGCGACAAGAAGATACCAGAGCGCCTAAAGTCGAAGATCTACAGAACAGTCGTTCGACCAGTAGCTATTTACGGAGCTAAGTGCTGGTCCATTACTAAAAAAATTTGAAAAACTCCTCAGCGTAATGGAAACGAAGATGCTGCGGTGGACGGCCAGAGTTACGCCTTTGGATCGAGTACGCCACGATTCCGTACGGCAGAGGTTCGGTGTCACCCCGATGTTTGCGAAGATGCGCGAAGCCTGTCTGCGATGGTGCGGCCACGTCTTTCGCGCAAAAGATGACACCGTCCGAAAAACTGGTCCCAACCTTAGTGTGCCCGGTAGGCGGCCACGAGGGCGGTGGCTTGATACGTTGAAGATGGCTAGGTTGCACTCTGATCAGGCATTTAATCGAGAAAAGTAGCGCCAATATTCCAGGAAAACGGGCCCGCAGCTAAGCGACACAAACACTGAAGAATGAGAAGAAGTTAATATTGCAGGAATCACACCCCTCCTTACTAGGACTGCGTCTGGAAAACTTGAAATCAGCTAGAATTAGGCAGAAACAATCAGTTTTAGCACAGCAGTAGAGGGCAAGGGATATCGAGCCTATCTGTTTGAGTTTAATCCGGGGCTTGCTCCCGTGGCGTGCGAATCCGTTGTGTCTCGCGCCGAAAGTCACTTATTTATAATTTAGAAGCTATAAAATTCTTCGCCGAGTCGCCAACCTCGTCAACGAATTCACTAAGATAATGTAAGGTCTGACTCCACCTAAGATCTTCCTAACCAAATTTAGCAGCGCTTATTCCATAATACTTTTGCTCATCACCTGCAACTACCGAGATGGGAGAATGCTTTCGACCGCTGGACGTATTTTAAATGATTTGCGCAAAACGCTAACAACAGAAAAATTTGGATAGCTATATTTTCTGAACGCCAACATTTGTGTTTAATTTGTATGAGTTCTTCCGGTACTTAGCGGGTTAATGCCCGCATCTAGATTGTACATGCTCGTGGAACAGTCACACAACACGGTTTTCCACAAAACTAGGGAAGGGAGGGAACTCACGACTCCGTCAAATGACTGCCTGATCTAACTCATTTTAAGATGGTGCGATGCGAGGACCAGCCCACGAAGTACCGTTTCCTTGAATGATAATTCAGTACCTTTTACCCTCTAAAGACAATTTGTTGGTGGAAGCTGGTTTATTTGGCTGTCCAACCTTTGTTGATAGTGAGTTGTCCATGTTGCGTTGTAGTGTGTTGCACCTCGTTTGTTGAACTTTAGTAGCTGTCCTGTTGAAGTTGGGACATAAAACGTTTTTTTCCGATTTTTGCATTCGAAGTAATAGCTCCAGCTTAATGTATCTTTTAGCTAAATTTAACGTCCTACCGGATAGTTACGGAAAAAATTCCTTCAAAAAATTCGTCTAAAAAAATTAACGCCCAAACCTCTGTGCACACCTGACCCAAGCGTGTCGAGAACTGCGGCTATGTGAACTTTGACGATGAACGCTTGAGAATTTTCGTCATTTTTTAACGGTTGTATAGCAATTCGTCGTCTTCCACGACTTTCCGAGCACGTCTCCTCGCACATTAGGTTTTCGTATAAAAAGTTAAAACCACTAAACACAATCGTCCAAAAGGCACAACAATATAGCACTTCTTCACCTCCCCAACCCGAACCCGCTATTTAAGAGCAAAATGCACTCCCCGGTAGAACAGCAGCTCTAGCAGCAAAAGGGAAATGATTTTTGTAGCTGTTTTCCGTCCATGTGCCCAACTTCCTACTCGCAAAAGGGTAACCGCACGAGTCATCGAACTATTGATTCCCGTTCATCTACCAGCTTATAGAAAATCCTGTTCTATATAGCACAGAAGAAAAGAAAGTCCGATATCGTCTTTGAAACAAATGAAAATTCTTCTTCTTCTTCTTCTTCTTCTTCTTCTTCAGCGTTTGTCCCGCTTCACCGCGGGTTCCGCTCTTCTGGTGTCCTGACGCCATCATTCCCGCTCCTGTGCTTGATCAGAGTGAACGCCACTTACTTTTATGCCCATGTGCAACGTATCGAAGCAAGGGTGCTTCGGACTTCCTCTAGACCGCTTTCTTGACACTTGCAACTCATGGCCTATCTTGCCGACGCTGCCTTCTTTCCCACGTAGAACGTGGCCGTATCATCGCAGGCGAGCTCCAAGCTTCTTGTCCGCGATCGGCGCGACACCGAACTTCTGCCGAAGGGCATTATTTCGGATGCAGTCCATCTGCATTGCATCAGCTGCCCAGCGCAGCATCTTCGTCTCCATGACGTTGAGGCGCGTTTCAACTTCCTTAGTCGCAGGCCAACACTCAGCGCCGTACATTGCTACTCTGTAGATTTTTGACTTCTTGCGTTCTGGCACCTTCTTATCGCAAAGCACACCAGAGAGCGAGCGCCACTAGGACCAAGCTGCATTGAAGCGTGAGTTCACTTCAGCCTTCAGACCGCCGTCAGACGCTATTGCTGATCCCAGGTACTTAAACACCGAAGTGTGTGCAAGCACAACACCCTTAATCTTAATGTTGAGGGGGGGAGGGCAAAACTAATGAGACTCTCCATGCCGTGTCCATATATCTCGTGACTGCAGTCTGGTTTCGTGCTTATCGTATTTGTATGCTACCTACTGAAGGCCACCAGAGAAGTCACCACTTCCGCCCTTTCCAGAAGCATGCCAAAACCGCAGTCTATCTCATGCCGAAACCCCAGCTTGACGAGTCGACCTGTGTCGCGCAAATCTCTCCCGATTCCCAACCCCGAGCAGCCTGGACTCAATCTTAACGCAGGATGAGAAGTACGTCTTCTACCTTATCTCTGCCAAGCAGCCAGTCTGGGTGAGGCCTGATGACCCGTTACCGACCTTCGTTCGGCGAGATGTTCACGGCGAGAAGCACCTTCAGAGCTTTTGGGTCTGCGCCCATGGACCGGTATACTGGAAGCTATTTATCAAAAGCACGACGATGGACTCCAAGACCATGGTGAACGAAATGGAAGAGATGGAAGAGACCTGAGACTCGAACTTATTCAGTCGCAGTGCGGCAAGAAGGTCCTCCTCTTCGACAACGCCGCACCCCATCGGGAACAAGTGACCACGGATAAGCTTGCTCAGCTGGGCTATGTTCACATGCCTCACCCGCCGTATTCGCCGGACATCTCTCCATGCGACTACCACCACTTCTTGGGCCTACGGGTCTTCCTGCTCGGAAGGGAAACAAGAACCCAAGCAGTCCTTGACAACCATATCGAGCAGTTGATCAACACCAGGCCCAGGCACTTCTGGAAGGATGGGATCAGAAAGTTGGCTGAGCGATGGCAGCAAGTCATTGACCTTAATAGCATACACATTCCTCAGCATCGTTGATTTGTAATTGAGTTATAAAGAAATAAAGATTTTTTTCAATTTGTCTCATTACTTTTGCCCCCTCCCCCCTAATAAACCCGGACTCGTTTACGTCAACCGTTAGGTACTCGGTCTTCTTGACGTTCAATTCGAGTCCAAACATTGCCAGGCAGTCGCGCCTTGCTTTCGCCTGCCGCTCGATACCACCTTTGTCTTCGCAAGCGAGCATCACGTCTTCAGCATAAAGCAGCGTCCATGGGAACAGGCTGCTGAAGATCGCGTTATGGCGTTCACGACGACAACGAAGAGGAGTGGAGAAAGCGCAGAACCCTGGTGCACCCCAATAGAGATGGGAAACCCCATTGAGGTTCCAGCTGCAGCTTGCACTTTACTCCTTAGGCAAGACTGCCTTTTGGTCTTTAATAGCGGGTTTGGGTTAGGGAGGTGAAGAAGTGCTATATTGTTGTGTCTTTCGGACGATTGTGTTTAGTGGTTTTCACCTTTTCGAAAACCTAATGTGTGGGGCGACATGCTCGGAAAGTCGTGGAAGGTGACGAATTGCTGTACGCAGCCAATCTTTGTGCGCCTACGGATTTCTCAGAACTAGTCCTAAGCGTACCGCTGTTCGCTGACAACTTCGGATTGGCTCTTCTATGAGAATTCTTCTTCAGAGGAACGGTGACTGGATGCCCAGGTTGCAGCGCGCTGGAGCTACGCTTACACATTATCCTACGTTCTTGTACGTAAAGCTGAGTCCTTGCACCATTCATTTACAGTAGAACTTTCTGTGTGGTTTTCCTAAAACGATACACTGCATAGCGGTACCGACACAGCTGAACAGTGAATTTGTTCCCTTTCGTTGCTGCACTGCATGTGATCCTTAAATTAACGGCGTTTTTGAACTGAAGCGCGGTTGCAGCAACCGCATGTTCACTCTGGAGAAGGCAGAAGAGTGCGCTACAGTCGACCATGACACGGATTGTTCAGCGATGAATGTTCAGTAATTTGGCCACATTGAAGTGGCAGTGTTCCAGTGTGGCTCGTGGTAAGACAGTCGGCCGTTTTAATTGGGAGCCTACTACATTCTAATACGAGGAGCAACAACCACGTTAATTGTAAGAGCATGGTAATAATCGTAAGGATATGCTAGATGGCAGCTATTTCATGGCTCTTGCTTCCTAATAAATGTCTGCTAGCATGATCGCCTAATTTTGTAGCAATACTTATGGGCTACCCTGTACAGTAATACAATAGTCACTTTTTTGTTGCTAGAGGCGATTTCCTGTTGATTGTCTGTTTTCAAAGTCTTTCGTTGTTCGCGAGTGTACACGTGTTTCGTTAGTTTTGAGGTATTTTGAACAACTGCAGGGAACGGACGTGCTCGCTGCACCGCGATGCGCACGCGCTCCACTTCTTCACGGCTGATTTCAAAGAAGTCCAACGTCTACAGTGAGAAGAGGAATGCCCGTGTAACGAAAGTACAGCTGTTATAGCGATGTTCGTTGCGATGAAAACTCTAGCGTCAGACGGGACTGGAACCTGCACCGTCTGCTTACCGGGCAGGATGCAACGTCATAACATCACCGGAGCGGTTTGATGGAACACCACATCCAAACCTCGTGCGACCTCAGCACTCACCCGTATATCGGCATGAGACGGTCGCTGATAACCAGCTAAGCTGGAGGTCTTACAAAACTCAAGGCTCAAGTCGTTTTGTTTGGGGGTGAAGTAGCTGGTTGTGTAAAGCTTTTTGCAGCAAATAGAAGCATATACAGTTTACGCATTTGAAGGAAGACGCTGCGTTTTAGATCTCCTCCTAGTCGAACTTCCAGCACAGATATACAAATTCGCGTCGTCCGATTTCCATTCTCATTATGCGTTGTACTATGAACCCTTACACTCTCGTAGCATCCAATGGACTTCTCGGAAATATTCGTCTCGGCTCGAGCAGGTGCAGATCGTTCGACTGTCATATTCAGAATCTCTTCCAACCTTCTTCAAAAGTTTCCAGTTTTCCAGAGCTTTCGAACAATGCTTAGATTGCCATTTGAGGATCACAGAGAACTCTAAAAACAGAAAACCGACGGAATTTTCGCTTCAAACTAGGAAGGTGTCGATCGCGACAATTATCAGCAGCGGAATGCTGAAGCTTAGGCTTTCGTCGTGTCGCACGGAGAGTCTGGAGTGTCAAGGTGTAGTGGAGTCTAGTCCTATGCCTTTCTTGAGAGGCATAACACATCGGAGCCATGTTCTGCAGCAGGGCAGCGCTGCAGTCCGACAGTTCAATGACGTGGTGGTAATTTTGATTACATGGGACAACAGCAAAGACAAAATCATACAGAACCTTGTCAATACAATGAATAATACGACGCATGATGTTATAAGAAATATTGGCGGTTTGATAGACTTTTCAATTTAGTGAAGTTTGCTTTTCACAAGTGGATACATACTTTTGAAACGCCAAATTTCAATCAATTTTCTTCAAAAAATTCTGATTCTCGTGTGAGAGGGAAAAATTCTCTGAAAGTGAGTGGTTACCTATATTCGACTACGAAGAATCTAGCGGAGCTAGTGCGGCCCTGCAGAAGTAAACGCAAAATGAGATATGGGCAAGTTTTAGAGTGGATACATACTTTTGAAACGCACTGTAGTATTCAATGACCTTTCGAATGGCATAGGTCTTATTTCCGAGTGTTGGTTTGAGTTGAAGCGCTTTTCGTGTGAGATGCCTGGAAATACGTAGTTGAATGGCTGGCAAGCTTAGCTGCCGATGACCTGCCAAATGTCCAGGAGTCGAGACAAGCATGACCGATCTCGGAAACAGTGATTTGTCTCGGGTATAGTGCTCGAAAACCTTAATGAGAACTGTTGGGAGGATGTTGTTCACCAGCCGGGCGGAACTCCAAGCTTCTAAGTTCTATCCCAGCCGCTCTAGATATAAGCGAAAATGCAAAAAGCAAAAGGAAAGTAGTTGTTTCTGGTGCTCGCTCATTTGGGCTGTTAGATGTGTGGCTGTCTTAGACTTAGGCGTAGAAAGAGCTCTTGTGCAGGAAGTGCTATCGTTGAGAAGACGGCTGCGATGCGAACGCACACGATTCGGTCAGATTTATTGGAAGGCACTTGTCGTACATGTCGATGGTGGCGGGTGCTGAGCAGAAAGCAAGCAAGGAGGAGCAGTTGGGTATCTGAGAATCCTAGCAGCAGGTGTTCGACTATGCCGACGTCAAAAGGCGTCGTAGCGCGGAGTCGGTCACGGCATGAGTTCGTCCAATCGCCGGTGGCAGGATACGGTATCCGCGGGTTCGCTTCCAGGTCCGGGAGGGTGAGCTGCTGCGGCTCCGGTCACACCCAGAACGGAATGACGTGTTTCCCGGTGCGTGTGATATACTGGTACTCCTCGTGCCAGTAGTAGTGCCAGAGCACGTAGTCGAAGATGTGGTTGGTGCAGGTGCCAAGGCCGAAGTAGAGGATGAGCAAGCTGAGGTGCGGATTGACCGGATGCAGTATGGAGACGAGCAGCTTGTCAGCGGTAGCGATGGTCAGGATCACCAGGCCGAAGCAGTACGCGTTCTGTATGATCAGCTGCGGCCACAGCAGCAGCGGATGTGGGTGCGAGACACCCAGACACGTCACTGAAATTAGGAAGGCTCAGTCATGAAGGAATCCGAGAGTACAAGGACAAGTAGCGAATGTCCCATTTATTTTCTTCATCTTCATTTTCCAAGTTCAAAACGCTCTCGTGAGTCCTAGAGTTGTATTAAGGACTTCGGACAAAGTGAGTTTCTGTTCGCTCTTACATTTTCCGTGAATTTCCATTGAAACGCTTAAAAGAGAAAACAGCGTTTCCTCTAGATCGTCGGTTCCCTGAGCTTCATATTCGTAGCTTCATCTTCCCAGCGGTGAGACTCGAATTTGTCAAATGTGAATTGACAACGTTTTTTTTTGCCTTAAGCCACTGTTGAGGAGTGAAATAAGTCCAGAGACCCTGCATTTCATTTACAATAACACCGCTATACAGAATGTCCCTCCCTCCTTTTTCCCGTGAGGCTCATGTCTGTAATGCGACAGCTGTTCTTTGTGTAGGATTTGTAGCATGGTTATTTTCGATCTGAGGTAGGGCTTAGGGCTCGAAACGTTGTCAAAAATGTTTGACTACTTCGCCTTTCACCATCAAGAAGACGAAAGAAATAGTCCTGTCCGTGCTGTCCTGAGCTACATTTAAAGTCATCTCAATCCAACTCTTAGAACGAGAAACGAAATTACGTGTGAGATAAAGAACTCACCTATTGTTAAAACCAGAGCTGCCATCTGTCCTAAGCACCAAAGACACCGCATGTAACCGCCGTCCAGATAGTTTGCAATGCATTCTTGCACCTGCAATCAAAGCGCTAGGTAGAAAATAGAAAAATAAGAACCGCATTAGTTGCAAGCTGACCGACCGCAGTCGCAAGATCAGCTGCAGCAAATGAAAAAGTTGGGAGAGGAAAACGCATTGCTGGGAGGTTCCGCAGAGGAGGACCTGCTGAACTACTGTTCTATGGAACTCCCCTATGAGTGACCAATAGCAACCGTGTCGCAGAGGACGTCTGCTGACTCTCTCCACTCGAGTCCTGCTTCACTGATCGTTCTCAGATGGGCCCAGTGCATTTTTTGGAGCAGATAAACTTCGGCTTCTCTATGTTCCGCTGCTGGTCACTCTTTACGTCGTGTATGCCTCTCTGTTCGCGGTTGCAACTTCTCCTCCAGCTCCTGACTGGCCACTACCAGCCTACGTCGTCCGCGAAGAGGATGATCCTAGCCGGGCCTTCCCGATATGTTTCACTACTCGGACTCGGGGTCGATCGTGGCCCATCTGCGCTGCAGTGTCCACCAAGGGTGTGCGTAAGTGAAATTTTAAATTTCGTAAATCGCAAATCGTAATTGCGAAGAAACCGTCGTAAATCGCAAGTCGTATGTGCGAAAAAATCGTCGTAAATCGTAAATCGTAAGAGTGTCTTGTCGGCTAAAGCAGTGCAAATAAATTTTTAGAATTTCACTTGCTAATGTTAATCGAAAGTGATGCATTATTTACATACTTATTGTGTTGTTTTCAGCTCACTGTTTTTGGAACATTTTTAAACTTTTCTTTTTCTTTTTAGTAGGACACCTCGCATCTTAATCATTACACTTTTAAGGAAGTCCATATAGAAACTATGTCGAATTCGTAAAATTCGACATATTTGTTACGCTCTAGACACCACAATCTTCACATTTCACCCCTGGTTGCAGCCTCGTCTTGGGTTTGCTGGAGAGAGCTAAGGTAAGATCGTTACCAAAAGCCTATGCTGTGTTATTACATCCTGAAAGAGCCTTCACATTATACTTGTGTCCTTCCAAAATTTTTTCGAATAAACGAATAATCGAAAATATTCGGTTTCATGAAAAACCGAATATTCGAATAATGAATATTTTCGAATTTTGGACCTTGTCGAATATTCGAATAATGAATATTCAAATATTCGAATTTATTCGAATATTCGTTTGAAATTATTCGATTCAGTCCGAAGTACATATAATACATATGCCTTCATGCCAGGGCTGAGAACCACTGAGTACCTTGTGACCCACCCCCTCCCCGAGTCAATTTGCGCCTATAGCCGGGTTCGTAGCGTTCGTATCGGCTGGTTGTAGGCGCCGCCAGGGGAAGGTGAGCAGGGGGGAGGAGAGGAAGATCGCACGCCCCCAGCAGGGGCGGGTGTACCTCCTGACCGTCCCCATTCCTCTGCTCGCCGTCTCCGCTCGCGCCCCGTCACGCGCGCGGGGACGACGGCCCGACGGAGGCCGTCGTCGGCGACCCCACGACGGCGGTCCGATGGACGAGCGGGGACGAGCGGAGCATACAGGTCGACCAGATTTTCCGGGACTGCAATCAACAGGATGCTCAGAGACCAGTGTAAAGTTATATGATGGTGTGAAACAAACATAGCCCTACATCAGAATTTCGAGCTCTATTTAATGAGCTCTACTCAAGCTTATCAATGCTGCCGTTGATGCGATATTCTTCAAATTTTAAACTGAAAAACAATTCTTCGCAAACCTGCGACGAAACTGTGAAAGACGATTCTGTGTGGAATTCTGTGTGAAAGCTTAAATTTCACACAGAATTCAACTACGTCGTCCAAATAACTTCTAGAGGAGCGCTTTTTAGAAGAAAAATCATGTGTGTCACACCGTTTAGGACATGCCTCCAAGCCAACAGTCTACGCAGAATTTAATCACGGAGTTGATATCGTATCCTATTACATATAAAAGAGTTGTATGTATTTTTTGTGTATGTCATTCAAGCGGTCCGAAACTTTAGCCGTGTGGGTAATCGAGACCTTTGAACATGAATCTGGAGTTCTCTTTTCATGTTTCTGTCGCCATCAATCGATATTAATCAAATTATCGATTCTTTGTGGATGTGATTCAGCGGTCCGAAACTTCAGCCCTAGGGGTACTCGATGTCGCTGAACGCGAATCTGAAGTTCGTTTTTGAAGTATCGATCGCAATCAATCGATATAGATCAGATTATCGAATTTTGTGGATGTCGTTTTTTCTATATTCGGTGTGATACACACAATTTTTTCTTCAAAAAAGCGCTCCTCTAGAAGTATTTAGACGGCGTAGTTGATTTCTGTGTGAAGTTTTAGCATGGAAATATACCTTTCACAGCATCGTCGCAGGTTTGCGAAGAAATATTTTTTAGTTTTAAATTTGAAGAATATCGCATCAACGGTAGCATTTATAAGCTTGAGGTAGAGCTCATTAAATAAAGCTCGAAATTCTGATGTAGAGGTATGCTTGTTTCACACCAACATGTATCTTTACACTGGTTTTGTAAATCCTCTGAACATTCCATTGACTGCAGTTCCAGCAAATCTGGTCGATCTGTGTGCTTCGCTAGTCCCCGCCCGTCCATCGGGCCGCCGTCGTGGGGCCGCCGTCGTGGGGCCGCCGCTGTTCCGTCAGGCCGATGTCCGCCGCGCGCGCCACGGGTGTCACAGCGTGAGCGGAGACGGCGAGCAGAGGAAGGACGCCGTAGGTATGGCCACCTGGGCGTGTGGCCTCGGCGCCTACAATCAGGTGATACTAACGCTCCCCCCCCCCCCCCCCCTATAGCCGTGTGCCATAGGTTACCCAAGATCCTTACAGATTCACAAACGCCTCGAATGAACCTCGTGAAATACCTGAGAACGCCCAATACTCAAAGCATACCATCTAGCAGACTCATCTTGTGGAGGGGCTCCAGCCCTCGCTATAAGTTTCTCGAATGAGTTCTGTTTGAAAATTTACAAAACATCCTTGGCGCCAGTGCGCTTGCAATCATGCTAAGTTAAGGCCCAGTGTTAGGTCTCAGTTGACCATCAGGACAATGTACAGGGACTTCCATCGAGGAAGCCAAAGTATTCGAGATCCGTTCGACTAGTCCCAACATGTACCCCGCACCACTGCTCGGATTCTTCAAGATGGTAGTAGGATGCTCGAAGCGCAGTCGATAACCGCTCCAAACTCTGTGATTACATCACGAGTTTAAAGGAACGACAGCGCCCCAATCGAACGCCGGGTTACGGTGTCAAGGTCAGGAGTCGGATTTTATAATGCTGTGCTCGATGTCGCAGTATAAACAGAACCTAGGACGGTGACCCCCTTCACCCAGAAGCAGTTAGAGACATTCACGTCTATTTCTTTCATGGACATTCAGTCCACGAATAAAGAAAAAAGAGGACGGACGCATACTTGGCGAAGAACTAGTGGCTGGCATAAAAGGCGGCGTCGCACGCGCTCGCACGCGCTTGCGACGGACGACCTCCTGAGCTCAAATATGTCTTTGGTTTTTCATAAAGTTGACTTTTGGCGAGTTATATCCAGAAGACGCAAAAACTGACTCCCAGTAATCTACCCTGTTAGCGTCTAATATATTCGAATTTCGGGCCATGTCGATTAGTAGAATAACGAATATATTCGAATTTTGGGCCACGTCGAATAGTCGAATAACGAATATATTCGAATATTGGACCTCGTCGAATAGTCGAATAATGAATATATTCGAATTTTGGGCCTCATCGAATATTCGAATTTATTCGAATATTCACTCGAAATTATTCGATTCGGTCCGAAGTATACTTCACATTCTCAGCGGCTTTCAGGGCAGGTCTTCGCACCCGGATGTGGTCGATTACCATCCTTCCTCCTCCGCCAGCATGTGGTATCTTCTGGCTCTTCCCATTCGCGATGACGGTGCTGCATTCAGCTAGGTTGTAGACGATAGCCAGATCGAGGGTTTATCAAACCGGAGCCTTCACCTTCATTCCTCTTCTGTCACATGGCCGTCCATGACCCATGCCATGGAGAAATAGTGATCCTCTGGTGCGCACCGCATGGCTTCCTCGACACAAGTTCTCACGGTGCTCGATGCATCCAGCCTGCAGAGCGTTGGCCGACAGGATGGTCCAGTAACTGCCGTTCGCGTCTCATTGACATGACTCAGATGTTTGTTCTTTGAACGATTATTAAGGGACTCCGCCACAGCTATGCCGACTCCACTGCTCTTGGTCTTCTCTCCAATGTAACAGCTTGACCCCTCATTCAATCACCCTACACTTCGCCCCTTTCCATTGCGCTTCCTGTAGGCATAGGACCTGTAGCCTTGTACTCTTCATCGGACCAGCCACTTTCCTGGATCCTCGGTCAGTGTTTCCGCAGTCGCTCGGGACAGCTTCCTTAGCCAATATCGTCCGCTATCGGTGGCCCTCTCACACTGACAGCATAACTCAGGCGCGGGTCCTCTGCGTCACTTCCAGGTGACGTCCTGGCCTTTACAATGATGCTGCTGCAACTTTGCGCTCATCAAGTACCGCGATTTCCGACGATTTTTGTGCAGGACGGATCGACGCTGGAATCGCTGTTTACAACTGATCCAATGCATGTCGTGGCGGACCAGGAAGTCAAATCTGTGACCCTTTGTACGCGAGGCTGCAGTATTAACCATCGGACAATCTCGATCCCTATTTGTCCTTTCCATAAAGCTGTAATTTTTAGGGACGTCTAGAAGCTATTCGTTCCTAATTTATTGCTTTCCCTAAATTTATCTTTGAGCTCCTGATTAACTGACTCTTTCGGGCAGTCGAACTGTCCAATAATACCAGCAATAAGTTCCTATTTAGGTGGCAAATTATATCTCTCGCCTCTTCTCCATTCCCATACATGCATTTCTATAAAGTCAATACTATGCAAAGATCTTCACCTGAATCAGTTCATGGAATAATCCGAAATCGAAGATGATGACGTCGGCGCTGAGAAAATTTCCAGCATTCGGAGAGGACTCATTGAACGAACAGAGGAAAATCTAAAAACACGTCGTACCTTGATGTTTTCAGAGAGTGAGTAGCAGCAAAAATACCAGCTCCCGAAAAGGGCAACTGGTCTACGTCAGAAGAATGAAAAGATCCGCCATGTCCATTTCACAACTGACTCAAGGAAAAGGGGGAATTCATTAGAATCTGCAGTGCATTTGTGCGTTGCAGACGGCTACCGTGGGCACTCAGCCTTTTAGGGTAGGTGAATTGGCATAGAACTTGTTTTGTGAAAAAAGACACTAACTTGTCGATTGACTAACTCCCAAAAATCAGGCCTATCTCGATCAAATAAGTCATGCATTAGTACTGTACACCATTTTCAATTAAACAGGACAATTTTCCAATTATGCTAGATGCTTTATAGAATGGTAACCTATGAGAATATCGATTTGAAAGTTGAACTAAAATCTTATTTCAGAAACTGCTGTGCTTTGACTGCCATGAATTACCTTGCTTAAACAGCAATCATAGTCTTGCCTTGCGGCTCCAGTATGTCGCATGGTCAGAGGAGTCGGAGGAGGTGTCTGCTGCCGTGTGTAACATAACAGTTGGTTCGGATTTTCCGCACAGGCCAGCCATGTCTTCCATCCCTGGTACCAGGCGTCTCTGGGAAGGAAAAGCACTGACTTGTTCATCGGTTATCCACCGCACGTTTTTGTATACGTCAAATGCGCATTCAATTTGACTCCACGACATCCAGTGAAAGCAATGCGGAAGTATCTCAAAGGGAATTGAGTAACGGCATTCTTTATTCTTATCCTTTATATTGCAGGGTTGACTAAGTGCTAAAAGGGTGGCGATGTCCGTTCCTCCACGCGGAGCCACTGGAAACTGCTCGCTCTGCGAGCTAAGCTAAACACGGACACCGATTGCAGGCGAGAGGAACTTGTGACAGGCAGGCCTACGAAGACCGATGTCACATCATTTGGTTGACGACGCTTAAGAGTTCTCGAGTACGACGTCCGCGGGAGGTGTCAAGCCCGGCGAGTATGACAAGTATGCGAGGGTTTCTGATGCGAGGACGGCATCAGGGGCAATTGAGCTAGTCCGAAAGCCTCGCAACGTAGGCAAGACCCGCTTAGCAACGTCAAATGTGGGTACGTTGACATGCTGCTCGTGTGAGTTGGTAGAAGCATTGGAGCGAAAAGATTGATTTCTCTGTGGTGCAGGCTCGAGGTGCTCCTGCTGCAAGTCAAGGGATATAGGACGAAGTGTTGTTATTTCTCTCATTCGGTTGCCGACGGTAACAACTGTCGAACTCATGAAGCCTGGGCGGCGCTGGGTCGACAAACAAGCATGGCTGTAGACTGACGATGTCAGAGAAAAGGTCCGAGAAAAGAAGCGGCTCTACCATGTATTTATCGTTGATAAAACAGCCCATAATTGCCGGAATTATTGAGAAGCGAAGAAAGCGGCAAGGGAAGCAGTGGCCGCTACTAACACCGAGCACTACGCCGATCCAAGCGATATGGTGAGCCGTAAGCCGCGTTATCTGAGCTTTAACGCGGCTTATCGCTCACCATATCGCATGATAAGCTTACAACTCCCGTTAAAGTTACGTAAGTCGTTGATGAATTCGGCCCCTGGAGACGCGCGTTGGTGAGCGTTATCTTTCCCGAATCGCCAAAGCTCGCTATATGGACAAAGCCGCTTCTGATTATGGTAAAAGTTGTAAAAGACTATACTACCACATAATACAAACAGAGATAGAAAGCATGAATACTAATTGCTCCAACATATACCTCCTAACACAGATTAGAGTGAACATATTATTGGGAAACACAATTGTAATTTTCTTCATAGTAATTTGTTTAAGCCTAATAAAGGAAGCATTATCCCCCTAATTTATTGTATTCCTAAGCTGCACAAGAAACCCTTTTAAATTTAGATTCATAACGGGGGCCTCCAACAGCACTGTTGAACCTCTTGCTATTGAACTTTCTATAATACTTACACATAACAAAAACCACTTCAAGAATTATACGACAAGTAGTTGTAATAGTAAAGTTTGCATGAAAACCTTTTGGTCAATAAAAGATATTAACATATCCAATGAAATTTGTTCTATACATGATATATATGGCGGTGATCGTAAACTTTATACTGCTGACTTTGTGGATATGTTGACTAACATTACTCATAGTATTATTATAAACATATTACAAAGATAATCAACATATGCTTTAAGAATTCTAACAAAAAGTTTTATCGGTAAATAAATATAAATGCTTTTATAGCGATACTGCTTCTAATAATGCCTATAGAACATACAGGATACAATATATTATCTATATGCTACACTATCTGCTAGACAATTTTTATTGTAGGGTAGGTAATGACATTTATAAGCAAATTAAAGGTGTTCCACACGGCGGCAGTGCTAGCCCCGTTATTGCAGACTTAACTCTATCATATTTCGGATACAAATACAATTGAGCAATATGCATTTAATAAGGAATTTAATCCGTCCAGATATATGGATGATATATTAATTATATATAATTTTACAAATAAGTATGTGGAAGAAATGATAGTGAACGTATATCAAGACTGCACAGATTAGTCGGACTAACGATAACACTAATGAATGTCGTTTCTTAGATCTCACTAATAGTATACAGGAAGACAGGATATACACTAAGCAATACAATAAAACGAATTATTTTGAGTGGAAGGTTATTAGATTTCCACACTACAGTTCCTACACTAGTGACTGTTTGAAAAGATCTACAATATACACAGAAACGTTACGGATCTATAGGAACTGCGGTCGAAAGGAGGATTTCATTAACAGACTTAGGTTTCTTATAAAGTCACTGATAGATTTAAGTTACCGTAAAAAAGTTATTCTACAAGCGATAGTCAGATGTATGTTTAATAATAAATGTATTAGCTAGTATGGGTTTCT
The DNA here is from genome assembly GCA_947359475.1 of Heligmosomoides polygyrus bakeri. Classification (NCBI taxonomy): domain Eukaryota; kingdom Metazoa; phylum Nematoda; class Chromadorea; order Rhabditida; family Heligmosomidae; genus Heligmosomoides; species Heligmosomoides polygyrus. The sequence continues at coordinate 58,943,353 of OX375867.1, read as the reverse complement.
AAATACCCTTAAAGAAACTAGTACTTTTATTGGAAACATGCTTAACTTATTCCTGTAGTAATTTCATTAGTAGTTTACCACCTTAATTCCTTTAGTATATGGTTATCATATATAGCCATATTTTGGCTCAATATTAGGTTGTTGATCCTGCATCATTTGACCCTCTATTTCTTCCCGCCTTAGGCTGACCTAGGCATAGTATATAAGCCCCCACCCCGTTCGGTCTAGGTTGTACTACAACTCCCTCGCCTACTGACAATCCTCCGGGAGTTTATTGCAGTACTTTTTTATTCTTCCCTCTATTATATCTTGTATAGGCCTCAGAGGTGAAACAGGATATAATAGGTTTTTGACTCCGACAGCCTCATCATATTAATTCGTTACATATTTATATTCGGGATGGCGCTCAGCTTTCCACTAATCAGTGTGGTGTCGTCTCTGGCTGTGGTACCATTGATGCCATACGCCGTTCGTCTGGTGCTAAGGAAGCACCGCGAGAATAGAAACCGGTGCATTTTGCCTTCCTGGACATGGAGAAGGGCCTTCGACCGCGTTCCGCTAGAAGTTATATGGTACGCGTTGCGACAACATGGTATCCCTGAAGAGCTCATTGAGTGAGTAGGCATTCCGCGCATAGTGATTATACTTGTGTCCTTCCAAAATTTTTTCGAATAAACGAATAATCGAATATATTCGGTTTCACGAAAAACCGAATATTCGAATAATGAATATATTCGAATTTTGGACCTTTTCGAATATTCGAATAATGAATATATTCGAATTTTGGGCCTCATCGAATATTCGAATAATGAATATTTTCGAATTTTGGGCCTCATCGAATATTCGAATAATGAATATTTTCGAATTTTGGGCCTCATCGAATATTCGAATAATGAATATTTTCGAATTTTGGACCTCACCGAATATTCGAATAATGAATATTCGAATATTCGAACTTATTCGAATATCCGTTCGAAATTATTCGATTCGGTCCGAAGTATAACGCATACCCGGCAAGGATCAGTGGCGGGCACGAAATGTGGCGCGTCGCACGCGCTCGCACGCGCTTGCGACGGACAACTCGTCCGCGGCCGCCCTTCAAAATGGAGCGCATGGACACCGAAATGACAGCTTCAACAATAAGAAAGTTGCATCATTATGTTAATTTGTATATGATGTTTTATGTTGCAAACCCGCACAAGAAAAAACAACAATTGAGGGAGAAAATACCTCGTCGTTAAGCTGAGATATAAGGTCTCCTACAAGTGAATCACAGAAAAGGACTTTGAGAAGGATGAATGATGCTGTGGCAATTTGGGGTGAGATCGCAGCCAGTCTATACCCTTCCGACTGAGAAGATGAATGTCAAATAGTACGCCCATGCGACATCTTTCGAACGGTACGACTGGAAGATGGTCTCCCAGACACATATTACTATTAACCAGAAGATCGCTCCTATGGCACTCAGCATGACATACTTCCGATCGGTATTGGTGGCCGGTGATTGTGGTCGAAGAAAGCCTAAACCAAAGAACCAGATTGTGTTCCCAAGCCACACCAACGGTAGACCAAACAAACCGACGATGAAGTACTTTCGAAAGAGGTCGACCTTGGCCGCACCGTACATGTTTCTCAAGTCCATTGGTCGGCCTTCAAGCTTGGGTAATTAAACATGTTTCCAATTTTGAATAATTTTATGGCTCCATATGAAATATGTATACCAAGCGATAGAGCTCGAGCTGAGCTCAAATATATCCTTGGTTTTTCATACACTTGACTTTGGGCGAGTTATATCCAGAACCACGGATCTCCCTCGATAGAGAGCCTTCGGGCTCTCTTGTTAAGAGGGATCTCGGGGCGCTTGTCGCAGGGCCACGTGGCGCGTCCCCGGGTGGTGGATAGGGGAATTAAACGCGAACCAAATGCGACCGTCTACTGCCCAGAGACGCATGTGAGATGCAGGGGATGGACTCTTTGCTCCTGCTGTGTCGGGTCGACGCGTTCCTTGTGCGTGGGGGCGGCATGTTCATGCACAGTGTGCGTGGATGTGTCCGTGACTGTGATTGTAACTGTGTCGGCTCGGCCAAAAGCTTGCACTCGGTAGACTGGGAGTACATGTAAGGTTCGAGGCCGCCTTAAGTCTCGCCCCATCCCTTCGGGCAGTCTGGCTGGCTGCCCGGAGTTCTTCGCCCGCGCGACAGAGCCTGACTAGCTACCCGTGTTGTATTCAGTCAAACACAGCAGCACTAAAGGGCCTCATTCCCCTGACCCCGAAAGAGCCCCCATTTCTGCAGCGATGGGAAGGACGAGCACGGAAAGGCTGCTAAAATCTCAGGGCCTAACCAGGCTGCGCAAATTGAGAAGGACTAGGATGACGATCTGTACTTCCAAGCCCGCACGCTCGCATTGGAAGCATCCGTCGAGGACCTGATGATGCAAGCCAGGAAGATCAAGTACGACGTCATCGGACTGACCGAGACGAAAAGACACCACCCCCTACACGCCGCCTACGACTCCGGAGAAGAACTGTTCCTCGGAACATGCGACAGCAGGGGAGTAGGCGGCGTTGGTGTACTCGTCAACACCCACTTGGCCATGAACATCGATTCGTACGAGTCTCTGACAACCCGAATCGGACTTCTGCGACTGAAGCGATGTGGTTCCGTGTCAGATTTGACTGTATTCGTCGCGTATGCACCAACATCCGACTACGACGACGAAGAGGTCGGAGCCTTTTACGTGGAGCTGGAGAAGTTCTATAAGGAAGATCACACCTTCTACAAGGTGATCGTCGGTGATTTCAACGCCAAGATCGGATCACGAAGGTCGCCGGAAGAAGTTCACATCGGAAACCACGGCTTGGAGTGGAACGAGCAAGGTGAAAGGCTGTCTGAGTTTATCATGTCGACCAAGACCATCCATGGAAACTCGCAGTTCCAGAAGCCCCCTCCCTACGATGGACCTGGGAATCTCCCGGTGGCCAGTTCCACAACGAGATCGACCACATCATCTTCAACCGCAAGTATTGCCTGACCGACGTCTCCGTTGTCCCCAAGTTCTACACGGGATCGGACCACCGCCTCCTCCGCGCAAGGTTCCGCTTTTCGCGTCAAGGAGAGAAGGCCGTGAAGTTCAAGAAGAGGAATCCCAGAACGACCATCAACTGGGACCTCTATACCTCTCTTGTCGGCCTTTGGGAAGATGCCGTCATGGACAACGTCGATGAAGAATACGACCGCTTCGTGCACCATCTCCACGATAGTGCTAAGGGAGCCGAGAGCTTGAAGACCACTAAGAGACGCCTGTCTCCGGAAACTCTCGAGCTTATACGCCAGCGTGGAGCAGCACGACAGTCAGGCAACTACTAGCTGACGTCCGAGCTTGCAAAACTATGCAGAGCGGCGATAAAGGAAGACTTCAAGGAGAGAAGGGCGGAAGTGTTGGCTGAAGCAGCAGAGGCAGGGTTGAGCATCCGCAATGCTCGCCGGAACTTCGCCAACTTCAAGACCAAGATGACCGCTCTCCGACGTCCTGACGGAATTGTCACCTCTTCCAGAAGGACCATGGAGAAGGTCATCCACGACTTTCAATCCGATCTCTTCGATAGCCACGTCCACCTGCCCCCATGCCATCTTCCGCAGGATGGATACGTCATCCCTTCTGTTCTCCCTTCCGAGATCCGACACGCCATCTCGTCGGTGAAGAAACGTACAGCACCCGGTCCCGACAGGATCAGACCCGAACATGAAGAACCTCCCGCCAGCGCTCATCAACACCCTGGCACGGCTCTTCACACGTTACCTGTCGGAGTGCAAGGTTCCATCTCAGTGGAAGACCAGCAGGACCGTCTTGCTGTACAAGAAGGGAGACGTGCACGACATTGGCAACTATCGCCCGATCTGCCTGCTGTCCGTAGTCTACAAGCTGTTCACTCGAGTCATCCTGAATAGGATCAGCAGAACGCTGGACGAAGGACAGCCACGCGAACAAGCAGGATTTCGGAGAGGATTCAGCACGATCGACCATATACACACCATTACGAAGCTCATCGAAGTGTCGCGAGAGTATAAGCTGCCGCTTTGCCTTACGTTCATCGACCTGAAGAAGGCATTTGACTCCGTCGAGACTGAAGCGGTCCTCGAAGCCCTGCTCACTCAGGGCGTTCCTGCTCAGTACATCAGAGTCTTTCGAGAGCTGTACAGTGGATTCACGACCAAGATCTCACCATTCTACAACGACGTCGTCATCGACGTAAGGAGAGGTGTTCGGCAAGGGGATACCATATCCCTGAAGCTCTTCAGCGCCACCCTCGAAAACGTCATGCGCGAACTAGAATGGGAGGACATGGGAGTGAAGTTGAAGGCCGGCAGCTGCACCATCTTCGTTTCGCTGACGACATCGTGCTCATAACACCGAGCATCAGCCAGGCAGAGCGAATGCTGGCCGACTTAGAACGTGTATGTGGGAACGTTGGACTGCAGCTGAATCTTACGAAGACGATGTTCATGAGGAACGGACAAGTTTCTGATGCCCCATTCTCGCTCAACGGAACGAACATCTCCGAATGCTCCAGCTATGTGTATCTGGGTCGCGAAGTCAATATGGCCAACGACCTAGCGCCAGAGCTGAGCAGGAGGAAACGAGCGGCTTGGGGAGCCTTCAAGAGCGTCGAAGAAGTCGCGAAGAAGATGAAGAACGTCCGACTCCGTGCCCACCTATCCGACTCTACCGTTCTTCCTGCCCTAACATACGCCTCAGAGACCTGGGCTATACGAAATCAGGATGAACACGCGATCAGCGTCGCGCAGCGTGGAATCGAGAGGACGATGCTCGGAGTGACACGACTCACGCAAGTGAGAGAAGGCCTCCGGAGTTCCGAGCTTCGCCGACGTTCGAAGATCAGAGACGCTGTCGCGTGGGCCAAGTTGTCGAAAATTAGGTGGGCCGGCCACGTAATGCGCTTCGCAGACACCCGCTGGACGAGAGCCGCCACCGACTGGATTCCGCGGGATGTCAAAAGAACACCAGGACGCCCACCAACGCGTTGGTCGGACTTCTTCGTTAAAGCCCTGAACGACCGATATGACGCTCTTCTGTCCCTCGAGCGAGGAGGATCCATTGGACCACTCTGGCACGCGACAGGGACGAATGGAAACGCTGCTGGCGCCCGCTCGAGCAAGTCGATGATCAACGGGACGACAGGTGATACAGGTGGTATCCAGAAGGCGCAAAAACTGACTCCCAGTGGTCTATCTCAGTAGCGTCGAATATATTCGAATATATTCGAATTTTGGAGGACGTCGAATAGTCGAATAACGAATATATTCGAATTTTGGGCCTTGTCGAATATTCGAATAACGAATATATTCGAATTTTGGGCCTCAGCGAATATTCGAATAATGAATATTTTCGAATTTTTGGCCTCATCGAATATTCGAATAATGAATATATTCGAATTCTGGACCTCACCGAATATTCGAATAATGAATATTCGAATATTCGAATTTATTCGAATATTCATTCGAATTTATTCGATTCGGTCCGAAGTATAGTAGTGATATGGCTTGTCTTAGAACAGCACGGAGTTCCAGAAGAGCTCATAGAGTGGATACGAACACTTGGCTCTTACCGAAGGAATCGAGTTCGAGCGCCAGCGGCCACCTCGATGGAATGAATTGCCCATCTTTGTAGATTCTGCGCTATCCCCACTGCTCTTCGTGGTTGTCGTGGATGTAAACTCACGAAATCTCCAAATGGCGGCACCTTGGATGGTGCTGATGACGTTATGCTTGCACGTTAGGAGAAAGCCGATCTCGAGCGACAGGCAGGCGGCGTGATGCGATCGCTTGGCATTATTCGGTCTAGATAGAGCTAAAATTAAAAACTTATTTATTGAAGTTATAAATAAATTTTTAAACAAAATTAAATCTAAATACAATCTAAACGAAGACAACATGATTGCATTAAAAAACATTTATTTACAAAGTTTAGAAATAAAATTAAACCTCTGTTACATAATAGTGCAAAAAAATTTAAATCCATTCCATATAAAAGTATAAAACATTATCAAAAGTATCTCATATTTTGCCCTCTAGATAAGGCTGCAAATAATTATGGAATTATCTGCAAAAAATACTACTTACAAACCATTATGAAAGAAATGGAAGTAGAAATTAATAATGAAAACGTTATTATAGCAAACGAAAATACTAATAATAACAAAGTTTATAAGCCTATATTAAATATTAACAGTTTGACCATTTTGAATAAACACAAATATTACAATATAAAAAATAAATTAAAAGTAGATAACGACTTTCAAATCCCTGTAATTTATTGTCTACCAAAACTACATAAAAACCCAATAAGTTTTAGGTTCATAACAGGAGCTTCTAAAAGTAGCATTAAAAACTTAGCGTTACAATTACAACAAATATTTACTTTTATTAAAAACCTTTTCATAAACTACTGTAATATAATTACTAATCGTAATAAATCAATTAAAACAAATTGGGCGATTAATAAAACAAACATTGCTCATGAATTGAATAGAATACACAACAACAATATAAAAGTATACTCAGCTGATTTTAAAGATATGTTTACCAGCTTGCAACATACAACTATTCTAAATAATATTATGGATCTAATTAAAATTTGTTTTAAAAACTAAAACAATAAATACATAGCCTGTATAAAAATAAAGTGTTTTATACTGATAATGATTTGTTAAGTCTGAAATATAACGTATTCAGCAAACAAGATATTATTTAGTGTGTTGAGTATTTACTTAAAAATAGTTATGTTTTGTTTAATTCAGTTATTTTTCAACAGAATAAAGGTGTTCCTCAAGGAGGTAATTTTAGTCCATTATTAGCCGACTTGACTTTATCAGTACTTGAATATCATTTTGCCAAGACGTATAGAGATGATAAATCTATTTTCATATCATACAGATATATGGATGACTTACTAGTTGTACTTAATCTAAATGAAGAAGTAGTTGATAATATCTAAAAACATGTCTACAAAGATACATTAGAATTGAAAAAAAACACATGTCAATGAATACCATTGTAATTACTTAGATAATACTTTAAATGTAACAAATGGAATGATAGAAACCAAATTGTACAACGAAACTGACGACTTCAACTTCAAAGTTTAAGATTTCCCCACAGTATCAATAAACTATCAATATCAATAAATGTGAAAAAAGCTGTTATATTAACAGAAACACTAAGAATAGCCAACACATGTTCTAAATTGGATTCTTTCATTGAAAGAATCATTGAACTTAAAAACATATATGTACATAATGGATATACTAATGAATTTATAATAACAAACATATTTAAATGTATACATAAGAATAATTTTATTTGTTATAAATATAAATTTAACGAAAATAAAAAAGAGTTATATGCAATAATTAAACAAAATATAAACAATTAAAAACGAATGTGATAATAACATTTTATCAGACACGTACATGATATACAATAATATTCTGAAATTATATAATAACTTGTTAGAACCTTAGCAATATAAGCTTTATATGTATTATAAATATTTATCATATGAAAAAGATTATCTGATAAAGTTGATAAATTGTAAATGTTCTTCATAAATAAGTCTGCAAAACAAAAATTTAATGTCACCTATTCCGCTTATTTTACTACACATAAGATATCTACCACCAATTAAACTTATTTCGCTTCACATAATGATATATACCACTATATCCCACTGATACTGTGCACTTCAAAACACCGAATCATATGATATACTATCATAAAATAATAAGTGATATAGAAGTACTTTCATTTATAAAGATAGTTCAACGCAAAATGGTGGTGCACTGAAAGTGCATGTGAGTTATTTTTATTTGTATATAAAAATTTATATAATAATATTAAATTAAAAATAAAAATTAATTAATCCTAGATATATGGCTATATAAACTTATTTGTTTATTTAATTTTTAAATAAATAGAATTAATAAATAAAGTTAATAGATAAATAAAATAAAGCTCACACATTAAGCCAGTCATCAAAACATATTTATATAATACATATTTATATGAAACATATTTATATGAAATATAATTGAACGAATAAAAAATCATAATAATTTACAAAATTTAAAATTAATGACAGAATTAAACAAAGTCCTATTTAACGCTCCTCTTCTTCACTGAAGGGGGGGGAGCACAAAACAAAGGTTCGTCTGAAGAAGTGGCGAAACGAACCTTTCTCATGTTTTTTCTATAATCTTCTCTATTTTCTTCTCCTCTCTCTCTCTCTCTCTCTCTCTCTCTCTCTTGTTATTTTATTTTCCTTTGTTTCCTTCATATCCTTACTTGTTTTTTATTAAGTTAAATGTAAAAAAAACTGAGTACTTGACGACGGATGTGGTTGAGCTATTAAGATCTATTAAGATCAATGGTACTGAGCTCTCACCAGTTGCATCTTTCAAGTATCTCGGATCAGAGATCACATCCGATGGCAGCCTAAAGTTGGAGGTGTACGCACGCGTGAGTGCAGCCTGGTCCAAATGGCGCTCGTTGACTGGGTGCTTTGCGACAGGACAGTACCTGAGCACCTCAAAGGTCGAAGGTTTATAGAACAGTCGTCCGCCCAGTAGCGACGAGCGGAGCTGAGTGCTGGCCCGTGACTAAGGAAATTGACAACCGCCTTAGTGTATTGGAAACGAAAATGCTGGACGGCGGAGCTACGCGTTTGAACCGCGTTCGCAATGACACCATACGGCAGAGGTTCGATGTCGCCCCTATAGCCGAAAAACTGCGGGAACGTTGGCTCGATAAGTTGCACTTGGACTTAAAGATAGCAGGTGTGCATCCTGATCAAGCATTTAATCGGAAGAATTGGCGTCACCACATAGAAGAGCGGGCCTCGCCACCTGGCGGAACAGATGCCAATGAAAATACGACTAACGTGGCCATTAATAAGAAGATTTTTCACACAGCGTCAGTCTTCGACCTTGACACATTCCAATAAAGACTTCAAGTTTTCTCCAAGGGTTGGCATATCGCATTGCGTTGTCCGATGGGTATGGTGGCAAGATCTTGACAGATTGCGTGAGCAATATCAGCCGCTCGCAGAAGCGCAAAGAATAGGAAAACAAGAGCGTCCCTTTAATCTCGGGTGCTTTCAATGCTCAAGTACGTAACTGTATTCGTAGAGGTGGCCTTGAGGTCCTGATCAGGCTACATGGGGCACCACCTGCTAGTTTCAAGCCATAATTTGCCAGGAACAGCCCGCATGATCGTGCTTGCAGCACTACTACCTCTATCCGAGGGTACTTGCTGCCCTCTCAGCTGTTATCCTAACATCAATTCGACAGTACCACTTTTCCTTCCTTCCCTTCTTTTCACTTTTTTAAACCGCGGTTACTTGAAAATTCGTCAGGCAGGAGTAGACTTTCCAACTCCTCTTCTTGCTGCCTTCAATGGGCGATTAAACCGAAACGTTAGCCGACTATTTTTGACTAACAGTCTTGGTAACATGGTTTGAAACATCGCTACGATCTTTATTGTTGACTTATTGGCTCTAGAAGTCTTCCGTGTCATTTAATATAGTAACAGTTGGTCTTTCCAAGGGAAGGAGGTTGTTGTACAAAACCGCCTTTTTCTGACCCTAGTGAGTTAGAAATTCGAGTGGAGCATTCAAAAGAGTTTCAGCATTAGTCACTATTCCTTCGCGCAGACTTCAAGCCCAAGAAAGGGAAACAGGAATGGTGCTACCTTGTTGAAGTTCAATACGGAGTAGATGTGCTGTGCGAAGGACACGGTGGCGACGATGAACTGTGCGATGGCCAAAATAATCACTATCGAACGATTCTTCAGCCAGATTCCACAGAAGTACGTCCATTCGTCCTGCACTCGAACGCCACGGCACATCGAGTCTGAAATTTGTCATCTTCAGGGCAGGGCAACGAGCGTCCGCTTACCACACGGAGAAAAACGAAGAAAAAATCAGACGGAGCTAGTGTCTCTGCTCAGTTCATGTTTGTGATGGCCGTAAACCGTTTAACGACAGTTGCCCCTCAGTTCTTTTAGCCCGCAGCGCTAAGAATAGAGGAGCAAATACTAAATGAAGTCAAAGAAGTGGAGATGATGCCGTTTGTAGACGAGAGAGCGACGTAATAGTAGGTAACCACTGACAGGAAAACCAGAGAAAGCGGTGAAGTGGCCGCACCACTCCCTCAATGGCACTGCCCTTTGGCGAGATTGAGAGCTCCCACGGTCAGGAAGCGAATGCTAGACAAATGAAGCAGGAATAAGCGCGGAAACCAAACAAATCAGCGCAATCAAGGGGAATCGCTGGGATTCTATGCCACGCGAAACTCCGCTCAACTGCGAATCGCTGAATAATTCATGTGGCAACGATGATCGGTTTGGACGGGAAGGTGAATGACATATATTGTGGGAAGGATAATGGCTGGTAATCTTGGGCTAGCCAAAGGGTGGGTCCACATTTCTCTGTTAGCCCAGAGCGATCTTCTAACATTCTCGTTTGTTGTCAATCGGGCTGCTGCGCGATTTCGCCGGGCCTGATGGCGCTCAAAGGTGGCGACGATTTGAACTCGAAGCCCCATATTGCTGGTCAAACTGTTGCAGAAAAGCAGAGCGCTCGACGAGAGTCTCGATGAACTCAGCGTTTTAGATTCGCCCGGGCTCAGCCAACCACGAGGGTCAGCAAAATTTCAGACGTTATACTCATCCGTCAAACGAGTTTTTGCAGCCACTTTAGTTAATCGCCCAGTGAATAACGTTTTGCGAGACTACCTCCGATTTGACTGATATAGCAGCGCTCATCCGTAGGATAAGCTGCGCTCAAGTGGGTTGGCTGATACGGATAAAGCGGAGGCTTCATGGAAGGCTGTCACCAACACTGAATCAGGCGAGAGACAAATGCGTAGTGGGAGAATATCGGAAAACCCTAGACGTCTGCTTGGGAAATGCACTACATCGCTTCCCACGAGATTGGTGGGGATCTTGCACGTAACGGCATCTGTAACCCAGTTCGCCAGAAATTTTCTGAGGCAGACGGGTAGATTTCCCTACTTTTTGCGCATTACAGTGAGTCACACTGCTACAGTAAATCTCCTTAGGCTGCTAGCAAGACCAGCTTCAAGGATATGTCACATGCGCGCCTGTTGTTGTAAGTTCGCAAATTAGACGAAAAATCCATGCATGCATGGGAAATGTCTTGCTACAGCCGAACCTCCACCTTCAAATATGTGCCTTTCTCGTGAAACTTTAAAAAAATTTTCATGCAATAGACTGCATGTAGAGCAGCAGCTTTTGGACTCAACTCATGTTCAGTAACTGATGAAGAGTGGTCATCGGCTTTTCTCTTTTTACTTTTTTTGCTCTCATGTACACACATAAGTTCGATGTTTCACGTGTATACTGACTGCGAAAGGTGAGTCAACGTCGCTCGCATGCACTGCACGGAATTCAATAAAAGCGAACCTCCGACAGTACCAGCAGCCACGCACGTCATCTAGGCGGGGCTCTACGTCGCCTGAACGTAGTCTTGCAGTCACTCTCCTGATGCCGCAAGAAGGAGCCGTTACATTCAGGAGAGGTTGCGGGAGGAGGGGAAGAGCCTCCTCGTTACCCTTGCTTCGTCTTTTACCCTCACTTTTCACATTATTTGTGTTTCGTAGCGGTTTCTTCGCATTTTCCAAGCCTTTTCAACCCCATTTATGGAACAAATATCACCAAAAAACTGCGAAAAAACTGACTGGTTGGGAAGTACAAGCCTTCCAATCGCCAATCTTCTTATCAAATAAATAACGATTAAATATGAAGGGGAGTGTTGATTTGTGGGACAGTCGCTGAACCAGTGCAAAGAAGGAGTGCATGAAGGCGAAAAGGCACAGACTGCAGCGAACTACAAGAGTTGCGGATTTAATCTCCGACATTGTATATATTGTAAGACCAAGGGGAGCACTGCGCGTCTGAAGACGGAGTGGAGAGGACTTCACAGAAAGCGAGAAAAACCGCAGTCGTCGACTGATTCTCAGTAAGCGCTCTCACAGGGCTCAGATGGCGGCTGAACAACGCCTTCGGTGGACTTCTTTGGTAATCGAGCAGACGCCGGCGTCGGCGGCAGTGGCCCGCTATCGCTATTATTCTCAGCCAGACAAATGAGATCGAATTAATAGGTCTTGCCTTGATTAGTTTCCCTGTAGGACGGCACGCGTAAGAGAATCCTTACATCACGCTTCCAGTGCCGCTTTCGTTGCGGAAATTTCATCCACAGAAGGGTAGGTTTTGGACGGTGTTTTGACAGACACTGGTAAGACAGAAGACGACCAGAGCTTCATGACGAGCGCCGTCTGAGATTGTTTCTTGCGCTCCAGCACAGCGGCGAAAAACACCAGTGGCTCGTTCTTGTGAAAGCCCTACTTCCTGTGCAGCAGATGCATTCGATTCGAGAACAATGCCCGCTATTCAGACGTTGGTTAATGGCGCGGAACAGTCGCTCTGCTGAGAGAGTCAGTTCCGCTAGACGTTTAGGTGTATGAACTTTGGATGCATAAGGGAGCCCTGTCAAAAACGACGGTTCCTGGCTACCTACTAGCGCAATCCAACCCAAAAGAGCGAGGAAAATGTGAGGCGAACTTAAAGGCGCAATTAACTGAAAAGTGTTTGGCGAAGTACACACAGTGCTCTCACAGATCTAAATGAAATCGCTCGCCCATCGTCTTAAGAGATCGGAGTACGCAAGAGTACGGGAGCGGGCTACCTGTTAGATTACTAAATGTGGGCGTGAATGCCTCAACTACACTTCCCTCTCCTGGAGCGTTCAAGGAAGCATACGCTCGGGGTGGACCCGTATTCAGGCGGCAGCATTCAGGTCGCGTAGCGGTCGCTTCGCACGTATCTGCCTAAATACCTTGACCACTTAAGAACACTTGGCTGTTTCGTCAGGGGTAGAATGCGTAGAGAGTCTTGTCCGCGTAACGTGAATGTTAAGCCAACGTACCCACAGCTTAGTCTGAGCAAGCAGTTTTTGGCGCTAAGCAAGAGTACGACGAAGGACAGAGAGCAGTACACCGCACAAGCAGGCGGGTCTTCCAAATACGTCACACGTTCGAAAATAACGATGAACGATGGAACTTCGCGAAGTAACACAATTATGGTTCTTCGAAGCAGTGTCCGCATTTCTGAAGATACCCACAAGTTACAGTTTGTTGGCGTTCCTTTATAGATTTTCAGAGAAGCAGAACAGTTTGATGTGCTCTGGTTACGTCAAAATAGTAACAGGCACCTGGCTCGCAGACAGTCAGTCAAGTCTAAAAAGATAAATTTTGGACGAATTCACGGCGAACTCCTCTGTGTTTATATGTCGGAGGAAACACCTGTAAACGCATGAGTGCCCTGTTCGGCATGGGCGCATCATAAACAGTGCCGTTCACATGCAGACCACCGTATTCACCGCTGTTTCTGATGCATCTAAAATAACGAGAATAAGGAGAGAGAGTTTCCTCATCACCTGCACCATCAGGTCACATCAGGATGTAATTGCAGAACTCTTGCTTTCAATTGTACTAGAAAGGTGAAAGTATGCTTGATTTCGTTGCACCTGATAGGTAACTTTGAGACGAAGCCTATTTGTCCATACATGGCTTACACCTAGAGTGTCTCATGAGATAACCGTAACTGGTAGTCTGAGCATATACACCTCACGCTTATACGTTGCTTTTTTCTACGTCCAGATCCACCTTGCGCCGGGGAGCATCAAAACTCTGTGGTATTGTAAGCCCAGTAGCAAAAATATTCTCGTCAACTACCATTGTACCCACCCTTGCAGTGCAAAAAAGGGCATCATCAGGAATATGTTCCGAACAGCCAGATCGGTTCCGTCTGATGATGCACAGAAATTTTTTCATACGAACTGGACACATAGCGGACACATAGCGATTCAGTGCGAAATTGGCACACTGGGCACGTAAGACAGACGCCCTCGTTGCCAAGGTCAAGAGCGTGAAAAATGCCCTTTGCCGTGGTCTTGCCCTGCAGATGAAGTAAGCGCTTAGATACATATGCAGGTGCGCATAAGCTAGCAATCTTCAAGATGCGGTGGGGTCATTAATGTAGCTTCCGCCACCGTGAATGGTCAGCTGGTTTGGATTCCTATCTAAGACTGGACTTGTCTCGCGCTGTCCTGTCCTTGTAGTCCGTCTTAATGGGAAGGGGTCTGATTGCATGACATCTGCCGGTGCATTTGACGTCAAGCAATGAACTTGAGCATGAATGCGTAGGGGGGGGGTGTCAGAGTTAAGGTGGCGATGTCCGTTCCTTCACGTGGTGCCACTGAAAACTGCCCGCTTTTGTGAGCCTATCCGAACGCGGACACTCGAGTGCAGGCGACGGGCCCTTGTGAGAAGCCAGCCTACGAAGACCCATGTCACATCACATGGTTGATGGTGCTTCATGTATCGCGAGATAATGCTACGGCGTCCGCGGGAGCCGACGCGCACTGGCAAAGCATGGCGAGTGTGGAGAGTTTGCGAAGGTCCCTGAAGCGAGGACGGCATCGGGGGGAAACTGTGATAGTCCAAGGTCCCGCAACGTAGGAAAGACCCGCGTGGCAGCGCTCAATGTGGGTACGTTGTCGGGCCGCTGCTTTGAGGTGGCAGAGGCACTGGAGCGAAGAAAGGTTGACTTCTGTGCGGTGCAAAAGACGAGGTGGTCCTGTAGCAAGTCAAGGGACATAGGCCGAGGCTTTAACGCCGTTCTTTGCGGCAGACCCAGGACAACCAACGTGTTGGTATAATCGTCTCCGAACGCTTCCGAGACGCGATTGCAAGCGTGGAGCGTTTTAGCGACCACTTGATGAAGATCGTTGTCGCTGCTGAACAGCGAATGTATCAACTCTTCTCTGCGTATGCTACGCAGACTGGCTGCTCCGAAAGAGACAAGGATGGGTTTTGGAGCCTGCTTCATGAGAAGACAGTGGAAGTGCCGTCACAAGATATGATTGTTGTGGCTGGTGACCTTAATGGTCACGTCGGAGCAGCGAACGACGGCTACAGCTGTCATGGTTGTTTTGACTATGGGTCACGCAACGCCGATGGGGAGCGTATACTTGAATATGCAGCCTCACACGACCTCACCATTGCGAATACAAATTTCGAAAGCGTGACCTCACCTTATCTCGTTTTATAGCGGGAACTATAAGATGCAAATTGACATTGTCCTTGTGAGGAATAGAGACCAAGGGCCAGTCACCGATGCGAAAATCGTGCCCTACGAGACGGTCGATCTGCTCTATGAAAATCGCTCCTCTGAGCACTAGGCAGACCGAGCGATGCGGTCCAGCAAGAATTAATGGTGGCGACTGAAGGAGAATGAAGCAGCTGTGACATCTCGCATTCGGTTACCGACGATCACGACCGTCGAAGAAACCTGGCGGGGGCACTACGAAATCGGGATGGCGTACGGTCGATAGGCGGTCATGGCTGTGGACTAACGAGGTTAAAGAAAAAGTGCATGAGAAAAAGAGGTTATACCATGAATTCATCAGCGACAAGACAGCCGAGAAATGGCGCTTGTATCAGGAAGCGAAGAAATTGGCCAAGAGGGCAGTGACCGTTGCAAGAGTCACTCATTTCGATGATGTCAACGAGAGACTTGAGTCGCGCGATGGGGAGCGATTTCTTTATCGACTCGCCAAGGTCCGTATTCGCCAGATCGACGGTGTTGATAAGTTATTTGGCATCAACGATGAGAATGACCATCTTCTAATGGATCACAAAATAGCCTTGAATCGATGGCGAAACTACTTCGAGGAAATCTCAACGGTAGAGTTTGCCCATCCAGCCATTTCCTCTGCTCTTCCCGTGTACGGTCCCGTTCAGAAAATCAGTGTTGAGGAGATAGAAGCGGTTTTAAGGGAGATGAAGCCAGGCAAGGCAACGGACTCTGAAGATCTGGCGGCTGATTTGTGGAAGTCCAAATCCTCGAATCCAGCTGAGTGCCTGACGATGTTCTTCAACCAGGTGATTGCGGAGAAGAAAGCACCTGACAGTTGGCAGATAAGCACGACGATTCCGATTTGGAAGAAAGGCTGTCCGGCAGACTGCACAAACTACCGTCCAATCTCATTGCTTTCGCATAGCATGAAGATCTTTTAGCGAATTGTTGATGGACGCATTCGCAACGTCGTCCGGCTTTCTACCAACCAGTATGGCTTCGTACCTGGATGTGGCACTATCGATGTCATACACGCCATTCGTCTACTTATACTACTTATATTCGCGAGAAACAGAAGCCAGTGCATCTTGCCTTCCTCGACTTGGAGAAGGCCTTCGATCGCGTTCCGCGTGAAGTGATATGGTATGCTTTATGACAGCATAATTTTCCCGAAGAGCTTATTGAGTGGGTGCGGCTACTCTACTCTTGTCCGGGAGTAGAGTCGAAGCGACAGCATTCACGTCGATGGAGTTTCCCATCTCTGTCAGAGTACATCAAAGGTCTGCGCTCTCCCCACTGCTCTTCATGGTTGTTATGGATGCCATATCATGTGATCTTCAGCGGCCAGCCTCTTGAACGTTGCTTTATGCTGACGATGTAATGTTCGCTTGCGAAGATAGGATTGAACTCCAGCGGCAGGTACAAGCTTGGTGCGATCGCTTGGAGAGATTTGGACCCCAACCCAATGTCAAAGAAACCGAGTATTTGACGACTGACGAAGATGAGTCCAGCTCTATTACGGTAAATGACATTGAGCTGCACGTACTTCGTATTCAAGTACTTGGCATCAGCAGTCGCGCCCGATGGCGGTCTCCTCGTTGAAGCCAGCACACGCGTGAGTGCAGCGTGGTCCAAATGGCGCTCTCTGACGGGAGTGCTCTGCGACAGGAAGGCACCAGAGAGGCTTAAATCGAAGATCTACAGAGCGTCGTAGGACCTGTAGCTATTTACGGAGCTGAGTGCTGGACAGTCACTAAAAAATTGAAAGGCGCCTCAGCGTAAGCGGCGTGATGATTGACATAGCTATCGATTATTCTCGGCGCCTGGCGGCGCCCCATCGTTTTCATACTCCACTGCCCCAAAAAATCACATTTGACGGAATTTTGGGTTAGGCCTATGGTATACTCCCGTCCGCTACAGCGACGTGGGAGTGCACAGCGACGCGACGGCTCGCGATGCGCTTCGAGCCGTCGCCATCGCTGAGGCTGACATAGTTCACGCAGTACTGCGGACGGAGACTTTTGCAGAATTTTAGCGAATTAGCTGATTCAGTGTCTCTTTTTTCTTGGATTCCCTGCTTTCTCGACCGTTTCGTTCGTGATTTCGTGTTTTTCGTTTTATCGTCTTTTGACCCGTATGCGCTTGTAGGATTGTTGTTTTCAAAAGTATTTCTTGATGGCGTATTTTTGCTAGGGAGGTTTCCGCCATGTCTGTGCTCACTCATGCATTTATTTCGTTTCTCTTTCCAACCACAGGCATGGAAATCGATGTTTCGGTGCTCGACCTGACAGGAGAGGGTTCTCGTGACGTGTCCAGCACGGAATCGTCCCAGTTAAGGCCCAATTTTTTTAAAGCGATGTTTTGCTAGGGGAGGGTGTTCGGCGTTCAATTGGCACACTTCTGTGCCGGACATGTCAACAGAACCTCCCTGTGACTTGTCCGGCACAGAAATGTGGGTACCAAAGCAGCGCTGGCTTGATACGCTGCTTCAGGACTTGAAGATGGTTAGGTTGCACCCTGATCAGGCATTTGATCGGAAAAAGTGGCGCCAGTATTCCAGGGAAGCGGACTCCGCAACAAAGCGAGACAAACGCCGAAGAACATGAAAAAGTGTGTCAGAGTGAAGCAGCGTTTTGATGGCCATAGAACGGGCAACATCTTTGCACCTTGGGGATAAAACACAGTGATCCGTGCCATGCAAGAGAGGTGTTGCAGGCGTCTGTGTCGATTCAGCGCGAAAGAGACATATCGGCGAGCAGGACATTGGAAGCGCTTTGGGTCGCAGCTAGGAACGCCGGCTCAACCGGAAAGAAGGGTGTATGGCGGCAGCCCGAGAAGCAGCGCCCTCCGTCGAGCTCTGCGGGCGTTGATGTATATGGTCAGACCCGCATGAGTGTATAGGTGGGGTGATCCAGAGGCTAATCTCATTCATCCACTCTGCTTCCATTTATGGCCCAGCCGTGCTCTTTGGCAATCAACTATACGGTCAGCTGATTTGTAACTATAGCACCGGGTCTTCCTTATGTTTGTCTTGTCAGGGCTAGTAATCTGGATAAAGAAATGGTGTTTGGGTGGGAGCGTAGTATCGCAAATGTGCCCTCCCAGGCTCTGCAGAAGGAGAAGGCGCTGAAAGGTACCCCGAGATAGAGCATCTAACAATCTTGGCTGACAGCTCGAGGAGACGCAGTAGTAAATTCTTGCGTGGGATAGTCCTAGCTTTCAGAGCCTACGCGATTTAGAAGACAAAAAGTGATCTGTCTACAGAATATTCAAATCGAGGAAAGCCAAACAAAAATAATGCGGCAACAGACATCATCGGGTGAACTCAGTGCAAATGCACAGCAACCAGAAATGAAATTCGGTTTTTGACTCTAGCCACTGCTAATTGCGACCATTTGTTCTTCTGGAAAAAAGCGGCCGACTTAAAAGTCGCAAAACTCGCCTACTAGTGGGAAAATTCTCGGCACACTTTTCTTACAGCAGAAATTGCTGCTAACTATAAGAATGCGTCGTCTAACTCTCAAGGAGAATGAGTGGTGCAAATGATCAAGACGTAGTTTATCTCGAGAGCGATCTAACAGCTAGCGCTACAGGATCGCTGAAGGAGGAGGGGCTTCTCGTCTATGGATAAAAGAGTGCACCAAGTAGAGAGCAGAGCTCAGTGCTCAGTTCAAGGAAGCCTCGTCAAGTTTCAGCCTTTGAGGTTCGCGACTCCGAGGGGGCAATATTGAAGGAAAAGATTCTCAAGACGATAGCGAAACAGGCGAGTGCTTTCGCGAAAGACGAAAACTGGATGTGCTGCATGACCCAATTCAGTTTCTTTGAGCCTCAAGAGGCTGGTATCGAGGCTGTAAGGTATTTTGTGTTCGATCAAACAGCGCCGGTGGCGTAATGGCGTAGAGCATTCCCGCTCGGTCAGCAGGAGGCGCGGCTTCGAGTCCCGCCTGACGCTAGAGTTTTGATCGCAACAAAGCAAGCATCGCTGTAATAGCCGGGTGACCGCCGCTAAGATTTGTCTATCGGACAGCAGCAGAGTCGAAAAAGGACTGTCATCCTCTTCTCGAGCACTGCGAGTAATGGACCGCCAGTTCAGTGGGTGGTCTGAACAAAAACGCCGTGGCGGTCGCTTATGGTTTCAACGGGCAGACATAGCATTAAACCATAGAAAGCAAGCAAGGCCTCTACATACTTCGTGAATGGAAGAGGGATTGGAAATGGCTTGCAATCGTAGCAGAAGAGGACAGCGTGCTCCAGCCGCTTCAGAAGTCGCTTCTTACATCTATCTCTACCTACCCACGAATCTTCGCCTCCCTTTCTTACATAATTGGAAAACTTGTTAATGCTAATGGTTGGCTGGAGAACACTGCATTAAATTCGTCACTTCATACCCGCTTCTGCTTCCCAAAGGCTAAAAGACGAACAGAATCACCACCACCTGTAGGTTAACACCGGTGGTGAGGTAGCGCCGCACTAGCGCTGGATCAGTGGACCTCCGAGAACGGCAAGCTGACCGAAAAGCTGGGCCGCTCATTAAGTACTGATCCACTCTGCAACCTCGTTCTGTGTAGCAGTAAACAAAAACAAAACAAGAAACGTATGTCAGGTAGGGCTCAAGTCTCAACCTACATTGCGTCTGCATGAGTCCTGGAAGGGCTGAATACGCGACATGAACACTCCAGCTGTGTGCTCATCGTAACTTCGAACGGAATCATCGAAATCGTTCAAAAAGGAAAGATCGAGCATAATATCAACAGCACGGGAGGGTTGCCGGGCAACTACATACGGCATATTGGGCTTGAAAAGACGAACGGCTACAGAGAGCTACCATAATATGGAACAGTGCTAACCAGAAACACCCATTATGAACCTTACCGGAAGCACGGCGCACGCTGCTGTGACCTCAGAAGTCGTTCCAGGTGAGAATCTAGTTCGTTGTGGTCTTTTTAGGAAACGAAACAGCGTGCTAAAATGGTGTCCCCTTAGGAAAGTGAATAGTAGAGGTAAGCCGATCACAGCTCTGCTCTGCTATTACGTTCGTTCGAACAGTTGAAGTTCAGTTATCTATTAGAAATAAAGGTAAGAGTCGGCCATAACCCGTTCCCCAAGGGATATTCCATGCGCTCTACTTCTTCTGGATATATTTGGTGTAGACGATTTGAATGCGATTTCGGCTGGGCGACAACAACAATAACATGATTCATAAGCGAGCGAGTGTTCTATCGCTTCCAGTGAACTTCGCCACCGGTGACTACAAAAGGAAGAATAAATTTACCGACCTCGGAGACTTTTGGTTAGTTGGTTTGGCTCAATCCGACTCCCGAATCGAATCGATTCGTGATGCACGGGAAAGTCGGGGCTTCCTACGACTGCGCTATATCCGTGCCAATTCCTGCTGCAGCTAGTTTTGCTACTCCATTGGAACGCTTCTGTAAGTTCCTCTCGAGTCGGACGAGCTTGACGGGAACTTCACCTTTTGCAGTGGGGAAGGAAAGCCCGTGGCCGCATGAAAGACCTTACACACACTATGCAACACAGCTGCCCAATCCAGCTCACGTCGCAAGAAGCGCTCCCGACAAGGCTGAGGTGTGAGAAAGCAGGATGGTTCCGGCGGCGTTGTAATTAACCACCTGCAATCAATAGAGTGGCATTTCTCTCTGAGGGCTTCAGGTGTTACCCGCCCTGCTTTGCTGACAGCCCAGTTCTCAGTTGAGGAACCGAACAGGCACAAAATGGCGTTGTTCCACGAACGCTTCGCGCTGGACTTGCGCTCTGACAGACGGCACATCTGAGCGCAGCAACACCTCGTGGCTGCTTTTCAGCTCAGCCTACATTTAGCGGCATGTTGAAGCGTCCGCTCATGAGACCTTATGGCTAGAGCTGGCTGTTAATGCGTGTGCAACATCTGCGAAGATTTGCTTGGCCTTTAATAATTGTGATGGCTGGGTCTACGGATAAGCGTGACTCCAACAGATTAGGCCCGCTTCCGAGGAGATGCAGCGGGAAGGAGTGCAGGCGATTGAACATCTGAGGCCACCACTATTCCGCAAGTGAGCTGAAATTGGAAGCTGAGCTTTGTTGTCCACGGCAGTGCGACAAGCATAAGCCGTCAATCACTGCGTCATCGCAGAAATCTTATTTTTTGCCTCATTAGTTAATGAGTGCTCACAGCAATCCTGAGCATGAGGTCCAGATGACTGGACCTCATGCTGGACCTCCTTGGTATACCCACTCCTTTTGCATAATTCTTGCGCTACTTCATAATTACCCGCTTGCTTATGAATAGTAGTTTAGATATAGTCACCTTACATAGCAAACTGCTATGCCAATACTCGACGCGTCAAAGTTATTCGGAATTTTGCGATCTCGCAGAAAATTTAAGAGCGTCTGATATTTCCTGGCTATTCCATCCAAGACGCTGCTAGTCGAAGAACAACTAGAGGCGGAAGGAAGAACAAAAGGTACGAAATCAACAACCAGTGTAATCATTCCCTCGTGAGGCCTGAACTTAAGATCAAATGTGTTTTTGTAAAGTATTTACAAACCCCTGAAATGATAAGAGAACGGGGAACATGTTTTAGTGAAGCACATATATGTAAGGATATAACTACATAGTTCGCAAAATCCAACTGCAAAAATTCGTTTGGAGCTCTGTGGCAATCTGCATTTGGAAACGAGTAATGCATGAGTTACAAAAAAGCTAATATGAATGGCAAGATCTTCATTCAAATCGGAGGACTGCTGAGAAAACGGGTGCTGAGAATATTTAATTCGGAGCCGGATTGGGAAGCGGTAATTCCGAACATTTGCAATGAAACGGCAGAGGTTTGAAGTAGAATTTTTATGGTTAATGCAAATGAACACTGCAACGGGTTCGCGATCGCTTAGCTAGTGATCGACTCGGATGTCTTCCATTGAGTGAGCGGAATTGTTTTATGTTTAGAAACATAAATGAAACTGCTTTCCACGGTTTCGCACAGCATAGGGTGACGTTGGTGATCATGGTGCAATCGCCATGCGTACCAACTTTATGGATTTGGCATCAGCTAGGCCAAGAAAGCCTTCTTTGCCTTGTGGTAGATGAGCAACTGTCTCAAGGACAAAGCGCTGAGTTCCTTGTCGATAAGTCCCTTCATTCGTTATACGGGCCGAAATTTAAAGTTTCTTCCATGATAGCACGTAGGGTATGGCGCAGACATGGGATGCCGCGGAGCTTCACTGTCCGAAGGACGTTGTCCTCGACAGCAGGAAAGAGGACGTGTTCTATGTCGGGACCTCGCAGGAGGCCATATGAACCCCTATGCGCCGCGACAGAGCCGGTGCTGCGCGGGATATTAGCCCCACAAGTGGAGTGGATTCTCGGGAGGCAATGTCGTCCGAATATTGTGCCAGCGGTCGCCGCGCCATGCCGGGGCGCCACGTCGTCACGCAGCGAATAACCAGCGACGTGTGGAATTGTGGAATTGAAAGCAATCATTTGTGATTAGCGAAATTGCGAGGAAAACGCCGGGAGGAGCAACGCCTAGGAAGCAGGGTGTAGAGACGGCAGACGGGAGGGGACCACGAAGTCGAGAACGAATTTCGAGGGCGGCCAAGAGTGGAAGGCGAGTAGAACGAACCAACGAAACTGCCCTTCTGACTGGAACATTCTCTTCGGCATCAGATTCGATCGATTTGACGTCCTTCTTTATGAAGAAATAATCCTCGGTCTTGGAGTGCATCGGGCGGCACTGCGGCCTTCTAATCCTTCTCACTGCGGCCTACCCTGGAGAAAGTTCTTGAGAGGATTTTCTGGCCGAATTCTTGCGTTAATGGAATTACGCCTTAAAGAATTGAGAGGAAGAAGAACGCAACCACTTTCGCTCGCTTGGTTACCGCATGCAAAAGGCGGCGTGCCCCGAGAATCCTGAGTGCTTCAGGCTGCCTTGGCAGTAGTGACGGTGGAAGCCTTGACCACACTTCTGGAACCACCACGAAGCTGTTCAGTGTGAGTGAACATTCCAATTTTTTCCACCAATCTCCCTCGAACACTTTGTCTTCTACATGCGCCAAAAGAAGTCTCTACGACGAGCAAGACAAGAAACCACTGGGAGACACAAGCAGGAATCGTTTCGATTTTTACAAAGTTTTGGCGTGGACTGGATGCGCCTTTCGTAGTAGACCCTGAGAGTAGAACCACATTTTATTTGCTTTGGTCGGAAAATGGGCGAGACAGTCCACGAGCGAGGCAATGGTCATTGGTGGGGTGTTGTAACATCACAGATTCAAAATCCCAAGGATTAAGGCTACAAAACTGGTTTGGAACCTTAAATGTGCTTTTTTCTTTTTTCTTTTTCTAGTGCCTCTGATGTGGAAAGGTCGATCCGATAGCGTCGAGGCGGGAGGATATAACCCAAATGTTCCGAATTATTTACGCATCAAAATAAGGCTAAAAATTTGAGGATCATTCCTGGAGCCGACAAATTCGAGTTGTCTTGGAAACTGAGAAGGGTACCACTCGAACATAACGATTAGTATAAAGGGCGACGTTCCATTTCGGCATGCGGCACGTACTCCTTTTCTTCGGGACGTCGTAGAGGAAATTTGAATGCGGGCAGTATTCCGGGCACCTATGTTGAGGACAATCTTCCGAACAGTGCCCTCACTCTCGCGGAGAGCGTGGCCACACCAGCGAAGACGAGCTTCACGTAACTTGTCAGTATTTCGTACTGGTACCGTTTGCAAGCGTAAGTGGTAGATGGACGGTAATCGCTGACCCGTCGATAGAGGCACGGGAAGGCCAAGGATGAACTTGGTGACAGTAAATCCCCAACTCTCGTAGCTGCATAATTGTCAGGAAATCGCGGAATTCAGTATGCAGGAGGCCGGGGACTGGAGTGGCTGGCAGCATTGAGCACTTCCCGACTTCGAAGCTGAAGAACTTCGAAGCTGTAATATGTGCTTCCACAAGCTTCCACAACTATAGATGTGGGTGCTTCTAGACATGAACTGTGCTTCCACAAGCTCAGTTTTCTGCCTCCTTTAGAGCAGAAGCAGTTTGTGGAGGTGTAGAAACAGAGTCTTTCTTGAGAAGAAAGATTGCAGTCTATGTCGCCTGACGCTAGAAGTGGGACTGCAAGCCAACATGCATTCCCAACTCAAACGCACTCGATGCGCTCTACTCAGCGGGTTACGCTGCCAAATGGACGCCTTAAGGGGATGGACTTTATGCACGACTGCTTGCCGCAGACTCCCAGTAGGAACACCTCATCACCTAGGACGGTGCCAGCGAGTATTATGACAGCTACAAGCATATGATATATGATTACTGGTTTATTTATTTATCTATTGTACCTTAAAATAACGTGCCAAAAACACTATTAAAACAACCCAACAGCGCCATGCAAAAATTACAGCTAGCTAAAAGAAGCACACGAAACTTTCTCCTAAATTCCTATAATAATTGGATTCATTAGCTAGTGTATAAGTATCGGCAGTGGTTATTTTTTTCCTTTCGCTTCCTTTCCCTTATTATTTTGTCTAACTTTTTTAGAAACAAAGAAATTCTAATGAAGAACTGTTGGCCATTCATCTCTTATCAGACATTGAGAGTCACTGTTAGGCCCGTTTATGAAACGGAGTGGTTATAACGCCTGGCTAAAAATCAGAGCACCTGTACAAACAGACATGCACCAGCCGAGGGTGCTCCTTCTCCCAGGTGCCTCTTTAAACTGGTTTAGAGGTCAAGGAGATGACGCCATCGTTCATCCTATAAGGGTTCAATTTTACTAGTTCCCGTTGGGATGAACATTTGGGACTTCTTCGTACTGTCTTGTCTTGTTGCATTCGAAGAAGGCGACAGTCGTGATTACAGGTTCCTGACTGGATTGGCCAACCAAGTCTTTCATCCACAGTGTAGAAGAATTAGTACCAAACTCGTCTGGAAAGAAGAAAGCAATGACGTGTCCATTGGCCGGTCACCGCAAGTCATTGTGTTTGTTAACTAAGCATTCAAATTGTCTGCACGACATTCCGAAGAAATGGAATGCAAGGCGCACCCTAAAAGTTGCAAACTAACCCGTGCAGGATCGGCTCTGATGCGCAGTGATCCGGCGAGGTGCTACAGCAGGGGAAAGTGGCAGGAAGGCTCAGTTCATTGTCACGAGAAGACTCAATTCTAGGTTCTAGGGTGTTTGGAACCTCGGTGCACATGTGAGACCCTTGAATCGACCACCACAAAGAGACTAGCATCGGTCCGCACAGAGAATGGGCAGAACACTTTGTCGACTGGTTCATTTCCCCGAGCAGGGTTCAGGTCAACTTCTGTGCCCACACTGCATCCAGTGACACCAGCTAGACACAGAAATTGCTGCTTGAATTTTAGTGCGAGAGTGACGGAGATGTGGCACTCGATGAGAAAGAGTAAGGCGAACTCACCACTGGAGCCTTCATAAAATTCGCTTCGACAATTTATGGACAAGTTTGCCGAAATAGAAATTCCTAGCAAATTACGGATATAGGGCTTTAGAAGTTTCATTTTTGCTGGAGCTGTTCAATTCTGTTGCATGCAAGTGTGCGCAAAAATTCGTGAGATGTGTAAAGTGCAGATACTCAATTGCGTGAACGCGAATGCAAACGGTATGGTGAAAACTGGCAAAAGCGCCTAATCCAAGAATTCCCAGGACTACAACACGATCATGTTTCTTATTCAATTTCTACTCATAATCAAGGAACTCCTGAATCTGGAGGAACAGCACCACAGTCCTCATTTTCAAGTAGAAGGGAGACGCTTCCGAATGCTCCAACTACCGAGGGATCAGACTGATCTCACACATGATGAAGATCTATGAACGACTGGTCAACTCGAGGCTGAGGGAGATGGTACCTATCTCCCAGGTGCAGTGGACATGCCCGAGAGGTCCACCACAGACGCCATCTTCATCATTCGTCAGGTGATGGAGAAAAATCGGGAGAAACGAAAGCCCTGCTACTTGTCATTTCTGGACCTGGAGAAGGTCTACGACAGGCTACAACGGGCCGTACTCTGGAAAGCCCTTCGAGGGAGGAGTGTCCCGGAACTTATGATCACGGTCATAAGGGACATGTACGAAGGCTCGAAAGCGGCGATACGAATTCCGCACGGGGTGACAAGGAAAGTGGACATCACAGTGGGGGCACACCAAGGATCGGCTCTGAGTCCATTCCTCTTCCTGCTGACGCTTGACTCTATAGTGAACCACCTCAAGGAAGGCCCTCTCAAGACGATCCTCTACGAGGACGACACCGCCCTAGCATCCGACAACCAAAGGAAACGTGAAGAAGACGAAGTTCATCAGCTCTGAGCAGTGCCCTGGATCGATCCTAGACTGCCAAGGGGAAGTGATCGAGAAGGTGGAAGAATTTCGCTACCTCGGAGGTGACCTATCCGAGGAAGGAAGTGGACCAGGCGGCCAGGGGACGGATAAACACAGCCTGGCTCAAGTGAAGGGAGTCCACAGGGATCCTCTGCGACCGTAGATGCTCCAGGACGCTCAAAGGCATGCTTTATAGAACTGTTGTGAGGCCTGCCCTCCTCTACAATACCGCTCGCGCCACACGGTCAAAAGTGGGCGAAAAAACGCCAACATAGCGTCGCAAAGCGTCGCACGCTCATAACTCCTTCAGTTTTAGGTTTCTTGAATAAAGGTTGGCACCATTCGATTTGCCTCTTCGAGATCTACACAAACTTTTGTAATACTTTACCGGAACACCCGTATTTTCGCCGTGGGTGGTCCAAAATTATTAACTAATCGCTGGACGGGAGATTAGAGCAGCTTATTTCCCAGGATATGCGTGCTTTCGGAGTATCTCAAAGATGGTGTACGTCGCCAGTGCTCTGTCATTCCAGGAATGCCCCGAGAGTGCGCCGTTCACAATGCACACAGAACCTAACCTATCAATCGAGTGGGCGAGCGCATGTTCCCTGCGCTTCTATCTTCTCTCACTGGGAACTGCGACGTTTTCAAGACTATTTCGAGCCGTTTGGAGAATGTTATCAGAGATTCCTCGCCACCCCACTCAGGATTAGCTCCAATCTGTCCCAGCGAAACTTTGGTGTGCGCCGTGAACAATGCATACAGAATCGAACCTTTCAATCGAGGAGGGACGGCTTGTAGACTGATCGTTTAGGCAGGTTTATCAGAAATTTCTTGCCGCCCTACTCAGGAATTGCTCCAAGGCTGTCCAGCGAGCCTTTGGAGTGCGCCATGAACATGCATAGAGAATCGAACCTTTCAATCGAGAGGGGGGGGGGCGACCGCTCGCAAATTGCACGCGCGGGCGTCTTCGGAGCACAATAGCTCTGTCAAGTTGGAACCTTTCAGTTTGCAACTTGTAGGTCTTGTAGGCAGTCGAACGGTCTATTGTAACACTAAGGTAGAATGGCCTAGCTTAGGAGGGGGCAATGTTACAGCGGTGCGAATATGCAGGTGAGGCTTGTGTGAAGCATTTTTTTCCGATTTCCGTGGACCACTGCGAGAAGACGCCACAAGCTGACAGCCTTAAAATGCGTACGCGAACAGAGCGCTTGAGGTACTTTACCACGACGTGCTCGTAGCTCCTCCGCTGCCCAAACTGCCAAACCTCAGCTGCCGTTTTAGAGCGGCGAAACCTAGCGGTTAGAGTTTCTTGTGCTCCTACTCGCCCAGACTTGAGTCTTCGAAACTCTCAATGGCACCGTTCCGTTCAGCATGGAAAGCACTATCGAGTGGTATCAATTTCGGCCGATTTTGGAAACATCAATTTTTTGACTGTTTCGCATCGAGGACGAGGCCGCGGCGGAAGGACGATGACGTCATCGAAAAATCGATGTCTTCGAGTTGGACCATGCTTGATACCATTCGATAGAGTTTTTCATGCAGAATTGAATGGTTTCAATTGGAGTGGGAAAAACGGTAATCTGGGCGAGTAATAGCGTGGAGAACATCGACCGTTGTTGTCCCAAATAGGACACAAGGGCGTGTTCGGAGCGCAGTAACTCTGGCGAGATCGAATCGATCTGGCTGCAGCTTGTCGATTTTGTAGTCATTAAAACGTTCTAGTCCTGTGCTAAAGAACACCGATATAGCTTGTGAATGGACAAAGTAACAGAGGGCGAATATGCAGGCGAGGCTTGTGTGAAGCATTTTTTTCGATTTCCGTGGACCACTGCGAGAAGACGCCACAAGCTAACGGCTTAAAATGCGTACGCGAACAGAGCACTTAAGGTACTTTACGGCGCCGGGATCAGAACTTCTTACCTGCCTAAACTGCCTTAGCCCCATCTGCCGTTTTAGGACAGACGTGGGCGCGCTAGGCCGAGCTGCGCGGATGATGACGTCATCGAAAACCGATATTTTCGAAACTGGCCAAATTTCCTCGTGCAAACTGCGTCCAAAATCGTCTAGGGGTTATTTGGGGCGCTGATTGCGAATCCGGCGTCCGTTTTTGAAAATTCCGTCGACTTCGGTAGGTTTTGGATTTTTTCTGGATAACTGATGGTAATCGGGTCAGGATCATTGATTTTGCTCGAAATTTGTATAGGGTGGGGGACTTATTCGGGACGCCGAACACGATGCTGAAGTACATTTGGACGATTACGGGAGGGGACCGCTCATACCGATAACTGAGGGTGATCGGTGATCCTGACCCGACCACCTTCAAACGGAAGTAACCTGCTCAAGTCCGCGGAATTTTCAAAAACGAACGTCGGATTCGTAATCAGCGCACCAAATAACCCCTAGATTTTTGACGAAGTTTGCACGAGGAAACTTGGCCGCTTTCGAAAATACCGGTTTTCGATGACGTCATCGTCCGCGCAGCTCGGCCTAAAGCACCCACGCCCTCGATATTGTCGAAAAATCGATTTTTTTGAAATTGGTCGAGAGTGACACCATTCGATAGAGCTTTTCGTTATGAAAACAACGGTACCGGGAGTGTCGGAAACCCAAATACGGGCGAGTGAGAGGGCAGAAAACTTCAACCGCTAAGTCCGCCGCCCTAAAACGGCAGATGGGGCTAAGGCAGTTTAGGCAGCTGAAAAGTTCT
>OX375867.1:58516511-58913877 GCA_947359475.1 Heligmosomoides polygyrus bakeri | reverse complement strand
ATACCGCTCGATAGTGCTTTCCATGCTGAACGGAACGGTGCCATTGAGAGTTTCGAAGACTCAAGTCTGGGCGAGTAGGAGCACAAGAAACTCTAACCGCTAGGTTTCGCCGCTCTAAAACGGCAGCTGAGGTTTGGCAGTTTGGGCAGCGGAGGAGCTACGAGCACGTCGTGGTAAAGTACCTCAAGCGCTCTGTTCGCGTACGCATTTTAAGGCTGTGAATGGACGAAGTAACAGAGGGCGAATATGCAGGCGAGGCTTGTGTGAAGCATTTTTTTCGATTTCCGTGGACCACTGCGAGAAGACGCCACAAGCTAACGGCTTAAAAGAGCACTTAAGGTACTTTACGGTGCCGGGATCAGAACTTTTCAGCTGCCTAAACTGCCTTAGCCCCATCTGCCGTTTTAGGGCGGCGGACTTAGCGGTTGAAGTTTTCTGCCCTCTCACTCGCCCGTATTTGGGTTTCCGACACTCCCGGTACCGTTGTTTTCATAACGAAAAGCTCTATCGAATGGTGTCACTCTCGACCAATTTCAAAAAAATCGATTTTTCGACAATATCGAGGGCGTGGGTGCTTTAGGCCGAGCTGCGCGGACGATGACGTCATCGAAAACCGGTATTTTCGAAAGCGGCCAAGTTTCCTCGTGCAAACTTCGTCAAAAATCTAGGGGTTATTTGGTGCGCTGATTACGAATCCGACGTTCGTTTTTGAAAATCCCGCGGACTTGAGCAGGTTACTTCCGTTTGAAGGTGGTCGGGTCAGGATCACCGATCACCCTCAGTTATCGGTATGAGCGGTCCCCTCCCGTAATCGTCCAAATGTACTTCAGCATCGTGTTCGGCGTCCCGAATAAGTCCCCCACCCTATACAAATTTCGAGCAAAATCAATGATCCTGACCCGATTACCATCAGTTATCCAGAAAAAATCCAAAACCTACCGAAGTCGACGGAATTTTCAAAAACGGACGCCGGATTCGCAATCAGCGCCCCAAATAACCCCTAGACGATTTTGGACGCAGTTTGCACGAGGAAATTTGGCCAGTTTCGAAAATATCGGTTTTCGATGACGTCATCATCCGCGCAGCTCGGCCTAGCGCGCCCACGTCTGTCCTAAAACGGCAGATGGGGCTAAGGCAGTTTAGGCAGGTAAGAAGTTCTGATCCCGGCGCCGTAAAGTACCTTAAGTGCTCTGTTCGCGTACGCATTTTAAGCCGTTAGCTTGTGGCGTCTTCTCGCAGTGGTCCACGGAAATCGAAAAAAATGCTTCACACAAGCCTCGCCTGCATATTCGCCCTCTGTTACTTTGTCCATTCACAAGCTATATCGGTGTTCTTTAGCACAGGACTAGAACGTTTTAATGACTACAAAATCGACAAGCTGCAGCCAGATCGATTCGATCTCGCCAGAGTTACTGCGCTCCGAACACGCCCTTGTGTCCTATTTGGGACAACAACGGTAGATGTTCTCCACGCTATTACTCGCCCAGATTACCGTTTTTCCCACTCCAATTGAAACCATTCAATTCTGCATGAAAAACTCTATCGAATGGTATCAAGCATGGTCCAACTCGAAGACATCGATTTTTCGATGACGTCATCGTCCTTCCGCCGCGGCCTCGTCCTCGATGCGAAACAGTCAAAAAATTGATGTTTCCAAAATCGGCCGAAATTGATACCACTCGATAGTGCTTTCCATGCTGAACGGAACGGTGCCATTGAGAGTTTCGAAGACTCAAGTCTGGGCGAGTAGGAGCACAAGAAACTCTAACCGCTAGGTTTCGCCGCTCTAAAACGGCAGCTGAGGTTTGGCAGTTTGGGCAGCGGAGGAGCTACGAGCACGTCGTGGTAAAGTACCTCAAGCGCTCTGTTCGCGTACGCATTTTAAGGCTGTCAGCTTGTGGCGTCTTCTCGCAGTGGTCCACGGAAATCGGAAAAAAATGCTTCACACAAGCCTCACCTGCATATTCGCACCGCTGTAACATTGCCCCCTCCTAAGCTAGGCCATTCTACCTTAGTGTTACAATAGACCGTTCGACTGCCTACAAGACCTACAAGTTGCAAACTGAAAGGTTCCAACTTGACAGAGCTATTGTGCTCCGAAGACGCCCGCGCGTGCAATTTGCGAGCGGTCGCCCCCCCCCCTCTCGATTGAAAGGTTCGATTCTCTATGCATGTTCATGGCGCACTCCAAAGGCTCGCTGGACAGCCTTGGAGCAATTCCTGAGTAGGGCGGCAAGAAATTTCTGATAAACCTGCCTAAACGATCAGTCTACAAGCCGTCCCTCCTCGATTGAAAGGTTCGATTCTGTATGCATTGTTCACGGCGCACACCAAAATTTCGCTGGGACATATTGGAGCTATCCTTGAATGGGGTGGCTGGAGTTTCTGATAACATTCTCCAAACGGTTCAAAATAGTCTTGAGAATTTCGCATTCCCCAGTGAGAGAAGATAGAAGCGCAGGGGACATGCGCTCGCCCACTCGATTGATAGGTTAGGTTCTGTGTGCATTGTGCACGGCGCACTCTCGGGGCATTCCTGGAATGACAGAGCACTGGCGACGTACACCATCTTTGAGATACTCCGAAAGAACGCATATCCTGGGAAATACGCTGCTCTAATCGCCCGTCCAGCAATTAGTTAATAATTTTAGACCACCCACGGCGAAAACACGGGTGTTCCGGTAAAGTTTTACAAATGTTTGTGTAGATCTCGAAGAGGCGAATCGAATGGTACCAACCTTTATTCAAGAAACCTAAAACTGAAGGAGTTATGAGCGTGCGACGCTTTGCGACGCTATGTTGGCGTTTTTTCGCCCACTTTTGACCGTGCGGCGCGAGCGGTATTGTAGGGCAGTGAGTGCTGGGCCCTGGGTAAGGCGCAGGAACGGCAACTGCACGCTGTGGAAATGAGCATGCTGAGGTGGGCATGTGGATGGACCCGTCGGAACAGGGTGCGAAACGAGGATGTTAGGGCAGTGATGAAGACAGCCCCGATCCAACTGAAGATGAGGGAGCAGCGCCTGAGGTGGTATGGACACGTCATCAGAAGACCAGAGGATCACCCCATAGATTGGCCCTAGATTTCGAGGCACCCGGAAAGCGTCTGCGAGGAGCCCCAAGGAAATGGTGGGAGAACGTCATCAAGAAAGATCTCGCCGAAGCCGGTGCCACGGATCAAGCCCTTGATAGGATGAGGTGGCGACAGATCTCAAGAACAGCGGACCCTGTGACTGCGCGTGAATAAACGCTCAGGGGATGAAGGAGAAGAATAATAATAATAATAAGAAGTGAATTTGCCGGTGATTCCCTGAATGTGATTGACCCGGTTGCTGGGTTGCTGCCGAGCGTGAACTAAATGAAAATAAAATCACACACTTTTTACTTTGAGTGGTCATCGTTCTAGAGAACAAAAATTTTCAACAACGCAAGGAAAATTGACGATTCATAACTCCAAATGACCGCTAGGAAACATTTTTCAAACAAAATATAATACTTCAGGTGGGTTTCTTTGAGTTTCAGAAAAAAACAGAAATGTGGCAAAATTTATTACTCAACCTAATATTTGTACGGCAACCAACACTGTCTCTTCTACGGATGTTTACAGGGAAAAAAATTATGCGCTCGAGTTGCTTAAAACGCTGAGATTTAGGGTTTTATAATGCCACACATCGGGACCGTGCGACTATTGTCAAGAAGCTGAAGCGATAGGGAATGCTAAGAAATGGTGGAAATTTCTACGCAACCACTCCTTCGCAGAACAGATACCATGACAACCGTGTGCGCCCTTCTGCAACGCATTACAAGGTTAGGCCTTGGAGCGCTCCTCCCGATTTGAGTGCAGCCCGGCGATCACGCGGAGCGGCGCGCACTCTCGTCTGGAACTTGCAAGTAAATGGTGCTGAGGAAGGGACGCGAGCGGCGTTGCACCAAACAACTGCGAGATCCACGAGCCCCGGATCTCACGCGGGCGGCTGCTCGACAATAGCAGTTCGGCCGTTTTCTGGGAGCGCATTGCTCGGACGGGAATGAGCAACATCAGCATCCATTCGTCCCTGTTGTGTGCCAGAGTGCTCCAATGGATCCTCCTCATTGGAGGGACGCGAAGGGCGTCATATAGTTCGTCCAGCACTTTCACAAAGGAGTCCGAGCAACGCGTAGGTGGGCGTCTTGGTGTTCTCTTGATATCCCGCGGAATCCTGTCGGTGATCGCTTGTGAGCGAATGTTAGCAGCGTAAGCTGCGTTTTTTGGAGGTTCAAGCACAGGTCTGGAGATGATTGAAACTGTTTCCACCACCAGAGAAAACTTGAAAATGACTAAATGGTTCTTAGTTATGCTTCCATTAATTTTTGATAAGTCCCTGGAGGACCACTGTTTTCTCGGATCCCAACCCCTCTAAAACTTCCTTGCACTTTCATGTTCTCCTGACCGAAGATTGTCAAAGCTCTTCAGTTTTAGGTATGAGAACCGTTTCTAAGTCATATGGAACTGTGAAGCACTCAAATAGCTTCATATATGAAGCGATGGAGTGAAACTATGCAAAGAATATCATGATCGTAACTTCTCGAGTGGATTCACGTAAAGGCCTTCTGTATAAGAAAGCTCGAAATTTTCCCTATTCACGCTATAATGACAGTCACATTCCGCAGACTGATGCAGCACCCTCTCCCCCCCCCCCCCCTTTGTTACTCCACGTCATCGTTGCATGAAGCCGCTCACAATAAGACCCGTGGCAAGCTCGGAGCCAGGTCATATGGATTACATGCTGAACGAGCCCGACAGAGTCTGTGAAAGGAAAATGTTGAGGAAGGATGACCCCATCGTCGACAAGGGTCACATGTGCGCAAATATACTCTACAGTATCGCGCATATGATTTGGTCAATTGCCGGAAAGAACGCTTTGGAGCGTTCCAGAGCGGCTTTTTTAAATAGCTTTTTTAATGTCAAGCACTTGTGAAAAGAAACATATATTTGAGCTCCGCAGCTCAAGCTCTATCTTCTGACATATAAATCAATAGAGTTGAATGATGCATATAGGCCGGACATAATCAATCGAATGGGCCCGAGGACCTGTATAGAGGGCGTTTGGGAAGTTTTATCGGAAGATCCTAGCCGCCCTACTCAGGAATTGCTCTAAGGCTGTCAGCTTGCTCTTGGAGTGCGCTGTAAACAATGTATACAGAATCGAACCTATCAATCGAGTGGGCGCGAGAGCTTGTAGAGTGGGTGTTTGAGGAGTTTTATCGGAAATTTCGAGCCGCCGTACTCAGAAATTGCTTTAAAACTGTTCAGTTAGCCTTTGAAGTGCGCTGTGAACAATGCATATAGAACCGAACCTATCAATCGCGTGGGCGACCGCTTGCAAATTACGGGGGTGTTCGGAGCGCAATAACTCTGTCATGTTCGAATGTTTTCGGTTACCTCTTGTGAGTCTCGTAGGCAGTAAAACGGTCTAGTAGTACACTAAAGTAGAATGATGTGACTTAGGAATAGCCAATGTTACAGGGGCGCGAGTGTCCAGGTGAGGCTTGTGTGACGCATTTTTTCCGATTTTGGTGGACCTCTGCAGGAAGACTCGGAGACCAAACGGCCTACAAATGCATAGGCAAGCAGACCAGTCAGCTGGAGAGCTGTGAGTGCTTTACGAGAAAGCACTCACAGCTCTCCAGCTGCCTAAACTGCCTTAGCAGCAGGTGCCATTTTAGAGCGGCGGAGGGCAGCGGTGAAGTTTCCTGCGCCCTCACACGCCCATATTTGAGCTTTTGACACTCGCTATAACACCATTATGTAGCATCAGCACGAAAAACTTTATCGAATGATTCCCAATCGATTTTTTGACAATTTCCCATCGAGTGCGCCCTAGGCCGAGCCTGATCTGACGATGACATCATCGGAAATCGATATTCTCGAAGTTTGCCAAATTTCCTCGTTCAAAATCATCTAGGGGTTATTTGGGGCGCTGCTAACGAATCCGACGTCCGTTTTTGAAAATTTCGTCAATTTCGGTAGGTTACTTCCCGATTTTGCTCGAACTTCGTATAGGAGCGGGGGCCCATTCGGGGTGCCGAACACGACGCCGAAGTTCAGTTGGGCGATTACAGCAGAAGACCACCCATAACGATAACTGAGGGTGATCGGTGATCCTGACTCGACCACCTCATACCGACCGAAATCGGCGGAATTTTCAAAAACGGACGTCGAATTCGTAATCAGCGCCCCAAGTAAACCCCTATGACTTGGACGAGAAAATTTGGCGAATTTCGAAAATATCGACTTTCGATGACGTCATTGTCCGCGCAAGCTCGGCCTCGAGCCGCCTCGTCCTGCGAAACTGTCACAAAAAGTCGATTTTTCTGAAATTGAACGAAATTGATACCAATCAAACAGATCAAACAGCACCGGTGGTGTAATGGCGTACGGCATTCCCGCTCGGTCAGAGGGAGGTGCGGGTTCAAGTCCAGCATGGCGCTGTGAGTTTTGGTCGCAAAAAACGCTGAAATTAATACCGTTCGATAGAGCTTTTCGAGCTGAACAGAACTGTTGCATTGCGAATGTCGAAAACGCAAAAATGGACGAGTAAGCGCCGAAGAAACTTTACAGCTGACGTCCGCCGCCACAAAATAGCGCCTGGGGCAGCGGCAAATAGCGGTAAGGCAGTTTGGGGAGCTGGAGAGCAGTGAGCACTTCCTTGAAAAGCACCTTAAGTGGTCTGCTTGCATTTGTAGGCCGTTAGCTTTACGCGTCTTCCCGCAGCGGTCCACCAAAATCGGAAAAAATGCGTCACACAAGCCTCACCTGCATATTCGCACCCCTGTAACATTGCCTATTCCTAAGCTACATCATTCCACTTTAGTGTACTACTAGATCGTTGCCCACAAGACCCACGAGATGTAACCGATAAAATTCGAACATGACAGAGTTATTGTGCTCCGGACACGCCCGCGCGTGCAATTTGCGAGCGGTCGCCCCACTCGACTGATAGGTTCGGTTCTACATGCATTGTTTACGGCGCACTCCAAGAGCGAGCTGGGCAGTCTTAGAGCGATTTCTGAGTAGGGCGGCTGGGAACTTCCGATAAAACTCCCCAAACGCCCACTCTGCCGGTCCTCGGGCCCACTCGATTGATAATGTCCGGCCTATATGCATTGCTCAACTCTATTGATTTATATGACAGAAGGAGCTGGAGCTGCTGAGCTCAAATATATGCTTCTGTTTACAAGTGCTTGGTTTAAAAAAGTTATTTAAAAAGTCGCTTGGGAACGCTCCAAAGCGTTCTTTTCGGCAGTTGACAAAATCATGTGCACGGTGCTGTACACGCAGCAGTGTCCAAAAGCTGCGCGAAAACTAGCGCTCGTAACGTCAGTCACGTCCTGCGATCTACAAAGAGAAAAGGACGTTGCCTTACAAGGAAAGGTTCCCAACTCGTGGTGAGCTTTTGTGATGCTATTTTGGCAGGATGCCTTGTGAGTGGAGTCCAGAACCGCAGTCAGTTTTTGCTGAACGCTTCTATAAAGACCTGAAAAGGAGCTCTGAAAGCGTGCGCGCAACTACTATCAAGCCCTACGACACCCAACGGGATGTGCCTCGGTGGCGCAGCCGGTAACACTGCGACCTCATAGGAGCACACCAGCGGGCTTTTCAATTCGAGTCCGAGTGCTGCCACTATTTTTGCACGGATCAGTTTGTTGTTATTACATTTTCTTATGATCACAGGAGTCAATTTTAGACCACCAATGCTTACAACAAACCAAGGCTCTCTTATGCGCCTTCATATGTGCTAATTTTTCAACTATGCATATCCGCACCACGTATCACCAACGATACCGTAACTGCACGCAAATACGCTCATCTTACGGTTGAATATTATGAAACCGGGCCGTATCGGTACATAAGTGCACTAAAAATGTCGTTCTCATCTGAATGTGTTGTTGGCCCACTACTTTCCACTTTCACGCCGGATTTCACTTCTCCGACAAGGAGAGAGATTGCGGTTGCGGATGCCATCCAAGGACTCTTCCTGGACGCCATTTATGGAGATATCGACTGTCAGGAAGAAGAGGTGGAACAAGTTAGAGAGAGTATAATGAGAATGACACCTTTCTACACGTATCATCTAGGTGGCTTCATAAGTGCGTTTTGATGAGGAGGTGGATCTCGACTGGACACCTGATGATGACTGTGAGGGGTAAGACAACAGTGAAGTTACGTCGATCTCCAACCAGGACCCTTTTCTACACCCACAGATTACGTGTTTTTATTTATTTATTTATTTATTTAGCCAACACACAAATATACAACGTAGCGAACGAAGAGATGAAAAACTGGGCTTGTAATAAAAAAGAAATAGAAAAAAGAAAAATGCTGAAGATGGACGAGGTGAGGGGGGAAGGATAGGGAAATGATTGGTATAGGAGTGGCAGGAAGTGTGCTCAACTGGGAACAAATCCACGAACGTTAAGTACATATGTCACGTCTAATTTGAGTATACTAGCTCGATCCAATGAAAAAAGAGATCACCGATGGGCAGATGGCTTACGATACTACGACCACAGGGCAAAAGCGACAGAACCATGCGAGGTGGCCGTGATGATGAAGCTGTTATATGGCACGCACCCCTGGCAGCCTCCCTGATGGGAGGTCATAAGCTGTTACCTGCCGTGTTTATGTTGATATCAACTGATTAGTGTACAGCAAGTTGCTGAAGCGTTCAAAGGAATTCCGGCAACTCAACGTGCACAAATTGTTCCCCCTCAAGCACACGAAAATGTGCAGGAGCGTAGCAAGAAGCCGAAAGACAATAGTGGAAATGGATGAACTATACAGAAGAAACTCGTAGCAGCTGCGTAACCGTCCGCTTATGTACGTCCAGTCTTGGCGCTGTTCAATGAAGAAGAAGTGGTCATTCTTTGTCAGGGAGAACATTGTTCCTCACTGGCTTCTGTAAGGTACTGCTGGTGTGACAAGCGCTTGTGCTTTACTTGTTTCATAGTTTTGTACCCCAGCTGTTGACTAAAAGGAATATAATAATATAAGATTTTAATTTAACAGTATATAAGACTTTTTATTCCAGAGAAATAATATGGCGCAGATATGA
This sequence comes from Heligmosomoides polygyrus bakeri, assembly GCA_947359475.1. Taxonomy (NCBI): domain Eukaryota; kingdom Metazoa; phylum Nematoda; class Chromadorea; order Rhabditida; family Heligmosomidae; genus Heligmosomoides; species Heligmosomoides polygyrus. The sequence goes on along the minus strand of OX375867.1, from coordinate 58,904,785 downwards.
ATAGTAGTTGCACAACTAGCACATATGAAGGAGCAATAGACAGCCTTGGTCTGTTGTATGCATTGGTGACTCCTGTGATCATAAGAGAGTGTAATAACAATAAACTAAATACTAAATAAACTAAAACTGCAAAAGTACTGGCAGCACTCGGACTCGAACTGAAAAGCCCGCCGGTGTGCTACTATGAAGCGGCAGTGTTACCGGCTGCCCCACCGAGGCACATTTCGATGGGTGTCGTAGGGGTTGATAATAGTTGCGCGCACGCTTTCAGAGCTCCTTTTCAGGTCTTTATAGAAGCGTCCAGCAAAAACTGACTGTGGTTCTGGACTCCACTCACAAGGCCCTACATCCTGCCAAAATAGCATCACAAAAGCTCACCATGAGTTGGGAACCTTTCCTTGTTAGGCAAGAGTTGCCCTGAAGAGAATGACAGAACATTGTTCTGACCTTCGTGCTATTTAAAGCGGGCGATCCGGAAGCTGAAGCTCATTCACCCACGCTACGTCCAGCTCACGGGGATTATCCACGTCGGCATACCACTCTTAAGGTTAGTCGTGCCCTGCACTTCCTTCCCTGATCTTGTCTCTTAGTCTGCTCAAGTCAAGTACCCTGAGATGAAATGGTGTTTGGGAGAGTAGTGACGCAAATGACTTCGACTTTTCCAGGGTGTGAAGAAAGCAAAGACCCGAAACGTGGGCCTCAATAAAGCCATTATCAATCTTGGCTGACAGCAAAGGAAGAACATCCTAATGAGGGAACAGTTCGCAATGCTAAGGCAGCATAGGTTGACCCCTGCGTCGTGTACATAGCGTCTTCTTCAAACTCCACGGTACAGCTGCTATTTGGAAGGTCCGTGGTGCATTTCAGAATGGAAGCAAGCCAGTCTGAATTTGACTCACTTGCATCCAGAAGCATTATGGGTGGAGTTTGTTGAATTAATTCCAACACTCTAAGTAGGGTAAGAAAATAGATGTTCGTCACTGCCCCTCGAGTACTCTTCTTATCGTTTGCCACAGTCAGCAATGACAGTTGGCGAGTTGCCATGCGTGCGGGGTAGGGAGGAGGAGCAGTGGAAAGCCTTTCAAGATAGTGTTTTGGAAGAACAGTGGACACGGAGCTACCGCAGCAAAGGAAAGATGCAAGAGTTGCTCTGACTGACTAGCTCCAAACGCAACATCTTAGAGGTCGCAGAGGGAAACCACTGCCCAAAATAGGGTGATGAATGAGGCAGAACGATCCAGCGCTTACCCGGCTCTTGTCCGCTTCGAAGACCACCTCCTTTAATTGCGGGCGGCCTCGGCACAATCGCAGTCTTTCATAGAAGCACTAAATCCGTACCCAACAGTATGGAGGTGATGTAATCAGTTTGCAATAAAAGCATGAAGGCAATAAACCTGGTTCTAAAAAGCACACTTCCAGAAGAAGTTCTAATTATAATACTTCGTACTCTTACTTCTCGCTTGCTGTTCGACGGAAAATGGCAGCAGGGAGACTGACGCGCAAATGGTTGTCTGTGCGCTGACATAACTCATCGCTTCAGGGGAAGTAAGTTTTTGGTGGCACTGCGCAGAGGCAATGTGTCAGTGACCTTGCAAACCACTTTCAAACTGTTTCTGCTTCCCATTCCCCTTAGCAGGACAGGTACATACCAGACAAAGGCAAGGAATCGTTCACCTTCCCGCACCAGGCAGAAGAGAGATTGCCTCTGCTGTGCAGCCAGGAGCTGTAGCAGCACGAACGCTGACGGTGATCTTCGACGACATGCCTGATCTCACCATCAGCTCATTTATCATTCGAGTTCACTGGCCGTACTGCGGCTCCCACGGCTCGACATGAAATCTACAGCGCCCACCGTACAGCAAAGCTGGGCGGTAGTTGTTGGGAAACATTGCACATGCAGAAGTTATAAGAACACGGGAGACAGTCACGGCTCTTCGAGTGCTTAAAATCTGCCTCAGTTAACCAGTTATCTGAACCATTCCTAAATAGAGTATGAAGAGAGTTGGCAGAAGGCAAAGATGAAGTGGCGACTGCTGGCGATTCAGCTCCAACCGAGAAACAGACATGCGCGCAGTGAGGATCTCTGAGGATCAGGAAAGATTCTGCAACAACCGGACGACTACACGACCGTTCCTTGAAACAGCCAAGAATCCAATCAGGAAATGGCGCTGCACTTACTCATGAGGTGGAAGCCGTTATCCGCTAGTTAGAGCAGTTTTCGACTTCTTGCTAAGGAAGCAGATTTGTCAGGCCGCCCCGTTCTGGCACCCCTGGAAAAGAGCACAAAGTGGAAGCAGCGCATCTCAATGTCGCCCTGATCATAACGAAGGAAACAGGAAGGGGGCTCCACCCCACCGCGGACCATTCATGGAGTTGAGTTGTTCACTTTTCTATGTCACTTCGGCGCTGCTGAGAAGTTTGTTTTGCTCGACATGCTCTCCGCCGGATCGGTCTTCAAACCATGTCAATTACACACGAATATTCGCTTTATCCATCGTTTGCTATGCTGCCAAGAGTTACTTCCCTGGTGCGTGTGTCGGTGCTATTTCAACTTAAAATTCTATTAGGTTGGTGCAAAATAAATGCAGGTTTTTGCATCATTGGTTTCAACACTTTTTAAAAAATGAACATAGACTAACATAAGGTATTATATACTATCTGAAAGTTTATTATATGCGATTTCTCAATGTGTACATGTAATGTCATTCAAATCGCTTGTTTAAAAAATAACTTGCTTTTTATTTTTAGATGTCTAAACGCGATTTTCGTCAAAGTTACTTCTAGGAGTGGAAACTGGGCCGAACTTCCGCTCGAACCGCCTAAAATATCAAAGAAGTATGGGCCCAGGGAGTATAAACGAATGCACTGTAGAACGTTGGTTCGAAACGTTTCGGGCCGATAACCCCAGCCTCGAAGACGAACCACATAGCAGTCGCCCACCAACACTTAATAATGGTCCATTGAAGGCGTCAGTCGAAGCAGATTTGCGCAAAACTATGCGAGATATTGCCGAGGACCTCGATGTCGATCACACTACAGTTGTTCGCCATTTGGAGCAAGTGGGAAAGACCAAGAAGCCAAACTGACCGAAAGTCAGAAAAGCCGTCGTTTTGAGATGTCGTCGGCCCATCTTCCGCGCAGTGCCAACCATCCGTTTCTCGCACGGATTGTGACCTGCGGTGAGCAGTGGATGCATTATGACAACGGGTCACGGTTGTCTAGTGGATGAACCAAAAACAAGCTCCTCGATATCATCCAAAGCCGGGAGATTTGACAAAAATAGCCTTAAGACATCTGAAAATAAAAACCAAATTATTTTCTAAATAAGCGGCTTGAACTTATAAGACCTTATGTAAAAAGTCTTAGTTTATTTTAAAAAGTGTTGAAACCAGTAAAGCAAAAAAGCTGTATTTATTTTGCACCAACCTAATAATTTGCAGTGGAACGGCAGCGTCAGAAGTCCGAGGTGAAAACGATGCGCTTATGGAGAGAGTTGGTTTATCGAGTGCTGTTCATGCATGAGGGAGACGAAGTATCAAAACTGGTGAGTAGAACCTGCACAAGTAAAAGTGAGAAAGAAACGAGTCCTCGCGAAGGTGATGGAGCAGATTTGTTTTAAGGGAGGAAGGAGGATTCTGTGTGGTGAGTCCCGTTTTACCATGAGGATACCCCCTGTTTTGCAGTTCTCCTTGCTGGCCGGCTCTCTCGAAATTTCCCTGCCTTTGCCCTTCCCTTTTTCAGGCACGGACTTGCGGAGAACGGACCTATATAAGCGAGGACAAAACACTCTCGAGAACACCCGTCGGACGGTCGACGGACGCGCGGCTGCACCCGGGGACCCGGCCAATCTCTTTACGGCTGCTTCTGTCCTTTCGTCGACCACGCCGGCACTCGTCCCCACCCATGAGCCCAGTACTCTGTTATACGTCGCCGACAAGTTTTCTGTTGTGCCGTGTTATGTTCCGGTCCGTCGTTCCGTGCTTGCTTAGTGAATGTCGCAGATAAATATACGAATTGAATTCGCGTCATGACCAGAGGCTGAGGCACCAAGAGTATTGCTTTGACCAGCCGTTCTGGAGGATCATCTAGTCACCTCAGGCATGCACACAATGGTAGAGATTAGGCTCTTTGATTTTAACGGCATACCTTAGCCTCCAGGCGACCAGAAAAAAATCAGCAAATGGCAACCTACCCTTGCTCTCGCCCTTCAAGATCGGATCCTCGTCGGACTTGCGCATCTCGAATTTCTGAAACAGCAAACACCGTCGTGTTCAGCCAGCCATAAGTGGCGGTTCTGACATCAAGAGATTAGCGGCAACCGGATGCGATTGTGGGGGAAATCGCGTTGCCCACTGCCTAGCCAGGCAGCAGCGGGAAGGGTGTCACCGCGGGACGGGAGTCGTTGAAGATGAGATCGAGAATTGCCGGACACGCGTGGGAGAGACCTGCGTGGCATCTGATGAGATGTTATTGTGGATGGATACACCATGCATGACGTCCTAATCAATTTTCCCTTTAGCACCAAGTAACGCAACGAGGGATTCCTCTCTGCCAGTAGGCGCCTGCTGGCTTCCTCCAGCATCGCCGAGGCTCCAGCAGGGATTGTTGGTCTGAAACCCCCGCGGAAGTAGGGCCCTATCGCGTCCACTCCATAAACCCTTAAAAACACACGGAGACACACCTACTCCACAGAGCAGCGCAAGAAGAGTTCGTGAAGAGCAAGACAGCGTATGGAGCAGATGCTTCGTCAGATCATGCCAACAGCCTTTAGCAGTTTGAAGAAAGGCGCGAAAGTAGTGTCGGCGTTTGGTCTTCGTTCTAATACAAATTTCAATATACGGGTGAAAAATGTAAAACTATAGCACCAGGACGGCTATACGTTCTGTTTGCAGCGTTTAGGCGTCTTCTGCCCTACCTTTAGGTTTGATTACTCAGCTTCAGATTGCCATGATATCCACATGCCTTTTGCTCAGATTTAGACGACAGCTGCTTCTGTTTGTGCACTTTGTTCGCCTATGGGTGCGTTCCCTTTGTTTCAGTGAAGAGTGAAACTGATCGGTCCATTAGGTGCAAATTCAACGTTTCCATAATTCTATCCATATTCATATACACATATAATCATTAATTTTTCATTATGTCTCCATATATGCATTACTTCTATTATGTACATTACTTTTTCGAAGTCTGCTTTAAAAAGCTAATTTTATATCGCCTGTGCTGTAAATGCAGGTTCAAAACATTTCACAGTTCTGAACATTTATACAAACACTATAATGTATAACACCCGTAGGATATAAAACAAGCTTTATAAAGGAGATTTCTAAACAACAATAAATAATAATAACCATGATTATTTAAAAAAGTAAGAGCCTCTCTCTGATCACTGATGAACCATCTGATAGGAGCTTTTATAACGAAAAGGTTATTCTGGAGGTGACGGTAAAACGAGCCACTTTGAAGGAACGCACATATTGTGACTTTATTTATGGGGGTTATCTTCCTTACGGAGGAGCTTCGGAAAAGACGTTACCCTTTTATAATTTAAAGTTTCTATAATCCGTGCCAAGACACCAGCGAGACGGACGATAGTCAGTTTTTCCAGTTCAGTTATTTTGTTGCATATGGGAAGGCTGCGGGGAAATGAAAGCAAGGGACGCGTTTTGACTAATGCTGTGTGGGCGAAGCGCTTTCCAAAATTAGTAGCATGTTCAGCTCCGAATGGCAGTTTCAGGCCTGAAAACGCCTGCGGACGAACGGTGGAAGCCAGTGGGACCAGGAAGGGAGTTGTGCGAAAGAAGTGGCGCAATAATTCTGTCAGCAGAACGAGATTTCTCAACACATGGACTCTCGTTTGCTGCAGTGTTAAACAGGTTTCCGACGGAATTCGGCGGACTTTGAAGGGGGACAGTCAGTTGTTAGGAATGGCGAATCAGACCTTCAGGGACCGCCGTTTTCATCAATTGCTTGCCGTCACGCTAGCGTTTCACCTACACCGCAGGTCCAGTCCCGCCGGATCGAAATAACGTCCTTTGCGCGTCGGTCGGTTGCCCGCGCAGTTCATGGAGTTCCACTTGGGAGACGACAAATGACAAATGCCTACACCACAACAAGAGGATCACGGATAGATATGCTTTCAGGTGTTGAATTCCCCCAAGGTGCGAGCAAGGTTTTAACGAAGCTTTGCCGGTTCATTAATTTCTTATGGTTAGTGATTTAGTCGAGAAGATGTCGTAAATTCAACGCCGCAACTTTGAACTTCAAATGCCTTCCTTAACCTGAATGGAATTTCGGCGACACATTCTTATATTCTCTGCACGGCTAAGGTCACATTGCTCTGATTCCTGGTTGGGGAGCGAAGCGTAGCAGTCGTAGTGGAAATTGGCTAACTATTCCCATTTTGACCGCACACAGTATAAAACGTAAGGAAAATGGAAATACAAAGCATTAAAGAAATGTGCAAAATGTTAAATGTTTTAAATTATAATTAATTAAAACAGCAACATAACAATAACAGCAACGTAACATAATACAAAAATTATAAAAGGTTCGTTTCGTCACTTCCATCAGGCGAGCCTTTGTGCTATGCTCCTCCCGTGGCTCCTCAGTGAAGAAGAGCAGCATATTTTAAAATTTCCCTAAAATCTGTCTATATGCGAAGAGAAATAAGGAGATAGAAATGGAAGGGAGATCAGATGATGGAAAGATGAGAAAGGATGAATGTAAAAAGATAGAGAATTAGACACAAATTGAGAAAATTGATTGCAAAAGTGAAGACAAGAGAGGAGTAGAAAACAAGTGAGTTCACCAAATAATGAGGTCTAACTCAGAGGAATAGTAAGATAGTGACGTTATTAGTTCAAAGTGACTCAGTTTCCCGAAAGTGAAGGCAGAAAGGCTCTTCCGTCTTCTGCTAAGCTTAGATAGTATTTCAGTCGTTACACATTGGACGACCATACCAACATCGATGCGTGACTTGTGGCTGTCGCTGTTGAGCCATGAAATCATTTCATGGATTCATAGGCCAAACTAAGGCCGTTTGTGACATGATAGACGCGGTCTAAATAGCTCGTTCAAAGATACAAGAAGATTACGGAACTAAGCTTGCTCAGCAGTGCATCCAGTGTTCCGGATGGTTGACAAAAAGGGGCATATATCATACCAGGACATACACATCCAGCATCGCCGGCTATTTGCCGTTCAAAAAACGTCCACAGAAAACATGCAAGGCGGGAAGCTCGTTGAGCAGCGGACCAACGAGAAATTAATCAGGAATATAAAATCGAGCAAAACAAGATGACGCAGTGGAAGAAATTGAGAGGTGGTTCAGAGCCCAAGCACGCTATTCCAGCACGTTAGCCGTTTTCCTTCCTTAGCACAAGCTTACCGTGGAAGGGAAAAGGCGACGTTGAAAAAGGTGCAACGAACAGCTATATCCTGCTAACTTGCTGACACGGAGCACCCACCCCTCACCATCATTGAATCTTAGAGTCTGAATAAAAGGAAGGGGCTGCGTTCATCAATCTTTCTGTGGGATGAGCCACGCATTCCACTTTTACCTGTCATCGAGGAGGTCGTTTGAATACGAATTTGGTTTACATAATGAATTACTGGGCAACAGGTGGACAGGCGAGTGCTTTATTTTTTCTCAAGCAAGTCTCGTATCGGTTCAGCAACCTGGGAAGGATGGGAGGCTTGGTTGGTCTGACGGGCTACAAACCAAGATCTCCTGTATCGGAATGTAGTACTCCTCTTCTGACTGCACTAGCGCTCGCCCACCATGGAAACCAGCCATGATCGCTTTATAAAAGCGTGTATGGCAGACTGCACCAGGAAATTAGCAGAGTTACGAAAAACTGACGTTCATCCGTGAGGGAACTGGGATTTAGAAAGGCTTCGCAGACACTCGAAACAGCTTAACGCTGGCTTGCAGCAGGCCTCATCCACTCTCAATCTTTGGATGTTCATTTTTGAGCGGCAGCCCCGCCATACGCAGCAGAGCAGAAGGATTTCGGCACATTCCAGGCCAACCAGACGCCCAATGCAAGATAATGACGCACTTTGACGGTGGCTACGCTGACTAGGGAAGGGCTTCGACCTTCCATGGAACTTCAAGTTAAGAGCAGAGTAACTAGAAAGAGCTCGGAATGCTGATTACGAATATGGGTGTCAAAATTGCAAAATGAAATTCCTGAGCGAGTTATGACATGCCGAAATCGAGGGGCCTCACCACTGGCTGTCTGTGTGACACTTCTGGCGCGAGAGTGGTGAGTCATCGGAACTCCGTAAAAATGGCATGCCAGCTGTGGTGGTGGCGCAGGAGTAGTGCTCTTGCTCGTCAGGTGCGATGTCGTCGGTTCGGTTCCGATTGATGGCAATTGATGCAAATCATAATTTATCTTTGAAACGTCCTTTTATTCTGAATTATGACACGTGTCGGATTTAATAGCCGGTAAAACCACCATACACGTTTTAAAATTGCTTGAGGGCAAAAAACGGTTATGCTGACATTTTCATTTAGTATTTTGTACAAATAGAGTCGAAATCGTATGTTGGACAACTAGAGGAGTTTCCAACAATGTTGGCATCCGTGGTGAAGAAAGGTAGGTAGAATGTATGATGAGGAAGAACAAGATGTCGTTGATCCACTGCACTTTTGATTGATGTCGAAGTCCTCTCTCCACACATTAATGAAATAATCTTACTGATTTACTGTTTTGGGCATCTTTGCAGGCTGCCAAATCACTGTACAAAACATTCCTGCCGGGGCTACATCGCTGATTCAACCTCTAGACGTTTTTTCTTCGGCCCGATGGAAACCGTTAGCAGAAGGGGCAGGTCGTTTGCCATGGCAAATAGCGTGGAATTCAATATGATCATGGCATAAGGCAGGTTACATTGATGGTCACCCAGGTGTGTTTGTCACTCCTGGTGAATAATTGCATGATCTTGCTACTGTTGACTGTTTTGTTGCTGATTGTGGAGAGGCTGCATGTATAAGATGTGCGGCGTGGGAGCAGCATGTCTGCTTCCCACATCTTTTTTCGCTTTGTTCCATGGATGCCAAGGTTGTTAGCACATCTCCAGTTGTTCAATATAATACTGGGATTCTGTTAGGTTGAGTCATAAATATTGCAACAATTCTGTATTTTTTTCTGGAATTCAGAGTGAACCCGCTGAAGCATTATATCCTGTTTGAAAGCAGGTTTCCTAGCGATCATTTTAAGTTATAAACCGTTAATTTTCCTCGCGTTGTTGAAAAGTTTTATTCACTAGAACGACGACCACTCAATGTGATATTATGAATTTCATTTTTTTGTGAATTTCATTTTCAATTAGTTCAAGCTCAGCAGCGACCCAGCGACGGGGTTCAAGCACCTGCAGAAAGTCACCGGCAAGTTCACTCCTATCCGATGAAATTAGGAGATAGTACCAGAGGTTCCTTTTCTCCCATAAGAGCAACAAAGGCAAACCACTCCCTGAAAGAAACTGCTGCCAACAAAGGGCGGCTGTGCCAACCTATCAAGTCGAATTCTTCTCAAACCGCACTAGCACTGACCGCTGATCTGCGCACCTCCCAGTGAACTACCGCCCGTCGGCTGCCGAAGATTGGATGACCGCCAAAATCGCCTTCGCAAGTACCTCATGCGCTGACGGAAACCCAAGTAAATCGCGGTGCTTTCGACTGCCGAGAGCTCCTGCACCGGTTCAAGCGAGGGAGTTTGGATCGTACCTTTACCAGCGGTGAAAAGCCGATGTTTTACAATAACCGTAAAGCCAGAGAGCAATGGCTGGAACTCAATGGGCCGCAAGTTCTGTGGTCGAAATTCGGAACACCATCGAATGAAGGTCCTACTGTGCATTTGGTGGATGTGTAGTGGTCCAGTGCACCGAGAGCTGCTCTTCGTAGTCAAACCATCCTCGACGCTCGCTTTTGCCAACAACTTGACAGGATCCAGCAAAAATTTGTGGATAAAGAAGTCGATACGAGCCAATGTTTTATCCACCAGTGCAACGGCCGACCGTTTACGACACTTCAGACGATGGAAAAAATCTAGGAATTGGGCTGGACAAAACCAAGCAACCATCGTACACCCTGGACATTGCGCCGTCTGTCTGACGTCTGCTTCGGTCGATGGATCACTTCCTCCACGGCAGGCGCTTCGTCGAAGTCGATGAGATCATGGCGGTGGTACACGACTTCTGCACATTGAAACCGACCAAATTCGACAGAGATGTAATCCACTTACTTCATGTCAAGCAGGAGAAACTCTTTGAGAGTAACGACAATTACGTCGTTAAAGTCAATCACTTTTCTTTTGCGGTATAATCCTTTTTTTTTGGAAGACAAATCTTGCGTTTGTTGCAAAATTTGTGACTCAACCTAATAGAATAGCAGTATTATATTGAACAAGTGGAGATGTGCTAACAACCTTGACATTCATGGAACAAAGCGAAAAAGATGTGTGAAGCCACATGCTGCTCCCACATCGCACATCTTATACATGCAGCCTCTCCACAATCAGCAACAAAACAGTCAACAGTAGCAAGATCATGCAATTATTCACCAGGAGTGACAAACACACCTGGGTGACCATCAATGTAACCTGCCTTATGCCATGATCATATTGAATTCCACGCTATTTGCCATGGCAAACGACCTGCCCCTTCTGCTAACGGTTTCCATCGGGCCGAAGAAAAAACGTCTAGAGGTTGAATCAGCGATGTAGCCCCGGCAGGAATGTTTTGTACAGTGATTTGGCAGCCTGCAAAGATGCCCAAAACAGTAAATCAGTAAGATTATTTCATTAATGTGTGGAGAGAGGACTTCGACATAAATCAAAAGTGCAGTGGATCAACGACATCTTGTTCTTCCTCATCATACATTCTACCTACCTTTCTTCACCACGGATGCCAACATTGTTGGAAACTCCTCTAGTTGTCCAACATACGATTTCGACTCTATTTGTACAAAATACTAAATGAAAATGTCAGCATAACCGTTTTTTGCCCTCAAGCAATTTTAAAACGTGTATGGTAGTTTTACCGGCTATTAAATCTGACACGTGTCATAATTCAGAATAAAAGGACGTTTCAAAGATAAATTATGATTTGCATCAATTGCCATCAATTGGAACCGAACCGCACCTGACGAGCAGGAGCACTACTCCTGCGCCACCACCACAGCTGGCACGCCATTTTTACGGAGTTCCGATGACTCACCACTCTCGTGCCAGATGTGTCACACAGACAACCAGTGGTGAGGCCCTTCGATTTCGGCATGTCATAACTCGCTCAGGAATTTCATTTTGCAATTTTGACACCCATATTCGTCCAATTAACATGCAGATGGAGGAAATGTCGGCTGCCGCAGCTCCCGAACGATTCATGATCTCATTGCTCTGGGCTCGAGTAACTGGCTGCAAAGAGGTTTGGGAAGAATAGTACCCCAAATTCTGTACCTGCTAACGAGTGTAAGTCAACATGTAGTCCAAATGGGTACTTATGCAGTCCTATGTGCTCAAAGAAATTGACTAATGTATCAGTTCTATCTCGATTTGCACCAACTCGCAACTATGCTTGAAAATAATTAAGGATAAAGAAGGATAAATGAGTTACCTTTATTCTTGAAAGAAACGTTTTCGAGGGCAAGATATACTTCTAGGATAATAAGTTGAGATCATGCCATTGTCTAGATGACTAGTTTCCTATAGTCACATATCCTCACAAGTTGGCTGAATCCAGTCAGTCAATGACGATAGAACCTCCTCAGAAAAACGAGACGGCAAACTATACAGGACCCATCTGGTTTTGCACATCATTCGCTGCGCAACTTTTGCTGCTGTTGCTCAGCAATTGTGAAAGGCCGAAGGAAATGACCAGTTTTGCTTAAGGCTCCGTTGGAATAGGCTGGAGCAGCTGTAGTCGTCGAATTGGTCCTTCTTAAGAAGGAGAGTTACGGCATAGCAGACTAGGTCAAGAGAGGAGGAGAGAGGGAGTTGGACCAAATTGCGGATGAGGAAGAGGAGATGATCCGGCGAGGTTCGCCCACGGACGGGTCGACACGGGGGATGACGGCTTCCGGCGACTATATGACATGGCTTCCGCATGTTTATCGTTTCATATCGCTGCCGCGTTGTCTTGCATGACTTATTCCCGATGAAGGCACATCATGTCCATCGCGTCCTGCTCGGATACACTCTTCCTCGAGATCGGGATGTCGAACAAGAGATGGAGGACGAGTGCCTCACAGCTCTCCGCACCTAGCGACCTTTTTGGAAACCGCGGCCATTTTCGGACTCCGCCCGAGTGCTTGAATAGCTCCCCTCAGCCATAACAAACTGCTCCTGTCACGAAGGACGCCGTTATTTCGCAGGGATCAACTTTTTTGGAGTGGAAATTGCTGCCAGTGAAGGACGAGCTCCATGAAATTCCTCGCGAAAGCAAAAGATGAAGTAGTTTGGAGGAAGCGGAATACTAGACAGCGTTAACTTCAAGGGCTATCGTAGATGCATCCAGTTGCATGTGTTCTACGCACCGCCCAACAGGATATTCAGCCCCGGCCGCCAAACATCGCCCCAAACCCCGATAATAGGATACCTTGGCCGCGTGCTTCTTCTTTTCTTCATCTCTTTTTACCATTATTATTTCTTTGTAAATGAAGTAGCTTGAGGAACGACATAAAATAGTAAGGTAGGATGTGGTAGGGTAGGATCGTCAAAAGGATTCCTATGAAGCTTGTCCACTCTCCTCGCTTCACGCGATTTACACTGCAAAGTGTGCCCCCGTCGCCATATAAAACCTGCCCACTTATTATGGGATATAGCATATAGCAATTCCCTCTCCGACGAGTCTAATCTGGAGAAACATTCACGAAATCAATCGATATTGGTCGGCTGAGAGATACTGACTATTGACCGGTGACAACCCCATTCAAGAGTCGTACTCCCCCACCCCACCCTATGTATCTAGCGCTCGCTGCACGACGTCTATAACATCTCTTCTGAATCCGGATGCTTGTCGCATGCTCCCTTCCACATCACCTTCACTGAGTGCCAAAAAACAGTGATCGGCTGCCATTTTCGACAACTATACATAGCTAGCTCGGAGAGACAACTGGATGAGATACGCTACACTATCGCTCGCGTAGTCTTTGGTCCCTTTCCCTTTCCTCTTCGTTTTTCACTATGCGAGGTACGGATTGACCGATTTATATATCTATCTACATATATAGGGGGGCGCGTGTAGCGCAGTCGGAGGAGGCACGACTGTCGCGTGCACCCGATACCAGGTTCCTGGTTCGGATTTCCCGCCCAGGCCAACCAAGCCTTCCATCCCTCCGGGGTCGGTGAATTGGTACCAGACTTGTCTGGGAAGGATAAAGCGCTGACTTGTTCATCGGCTGGACACCGCAAGTCATTGTATGGCCAAATACGCATTCATGTCGCCTCCACGATATCTTGTAGAAGTAGAATGCGCTGGCGCATCCCAGAAGGGATTGAGTAACGCCGTCCTTTATCCTTTATCCTTTATCTACATATGCCATTTGAACGTCAAGTTGGACACTCTTCTAAACAAGCTTAAAGCTTTCGAAATCAAATTGAACATCTGCCAAATCAAAACGAGCCGCTGCCCCATTAGAGACTCTCCAAAAAGGTTAGGATAATTTTTTGGAAAATTTAGCATGACTTTCTTTGAAGTTTGAATTCACCTACCCAATATGTGAACACATTGCTTGGAGTTTTGCAAAATTCTCTTTTTTGTGGAAAAATGAAGCTTTTTTTCTTCTTTCTTTTTCTTTTCTCAATTCTTAAAAATTGTGTTAAAGAACAGAAAGGCGGCCATTTTTAGTGCTAAAAGAGGAGATTGCACCATGGCGTTGTCGAAGACGTTGCGATTTTAGATATCCTCGCTTTGACGCCTCAGGTAAGGAGCATTTGGAATATCAATCACTTAAAAATCGCGGAGAGCTTTTTGAGTGCTTGGCGCCACCGCGTCATTTAATGCACTGTATGATTGCTGCCTTGTTGAGCTCTAAAACAGAGTTTAGTTTTTTGAACTTTTTGCTTGAGCCTAGAGCGGCTGGTATAGAAGACAGCGCATTTGGCCTATACAATGATTTGCAGCGGCCGGCCGATGAACAGGTCAGCCCTTCAGCTTTCCCAGACAAGTCTGGTGCCAACTCACCGACTCCTGAGGGACGGCCGGCCTGGTTGACCTCGTCGAGAAAAAACGGAAAACCTTGTATCGGGTGCGCACGACAGCTGGCACCACCTCTGACTGCGCTGCGCGCGTCCCCACTTTACAGCGCCTCTGAATAGCGCATCAAAGTCTACTCTTCAGGAAGGTTCTGCTTGAGTAATGGAAAGATTAGAGAAGGACGCTGTGCTCAAAGGAATGCTGCCAACAAAAAGGCGCAGCGTCATTGAAAGCCAGCCACTTCTTCCAGCATTCAAGCAGTGAACCAACACAGGTACACATAGATTAGAGTTGCAGATTATTCCAATGGTGTAATCACTGAAATAATCTGCAAGTCTAGTCGGTTCGTTGAGAAATGGGCTACAACTTGGGAGCTTCCTTTGGCCGCAGAAAAATCGCATCATCTTGTCATACACACAGAACATCAGCACAATTCACCAAATTACAGGCTCAAAGACGCAGATCTAACGCACGCAGCAAACGCTCGTGATTTGGGCCTTCATATATCTAGTGATCGACGTTTTGATTTGCATTATAAGGCAACTGCTAAAACGACGAATCAATTGCAACTTGCTCAAACTGCTCAAAACCAATGATTCTCTTGCACTTCTTCGTGCGTATAAAGCGTACGTTAGGCCTGTTTTAGAGAGCGGTACTTCGGTGTTTAATCCATTCAAACAGAAAGGCATTGCTCTTCTGGAAAGCGACCAGAACAGCTTCTTCCGGAAATTATTTTTAAGATGCTTTGGAACCAACTAAGACAACATACCTAGAGGTCCAGACAGGGCCAAACAGCTTAAGCTACCTTGCCTCCGTAGTCGAATAAAAATGATCGACATGACCACGATGTTTAAGATTCTTACAAACAGAATTTCAATAGATCCCACGATATTTTTGGTGCACCTCTGACTACGAATAGGAGAGGGAACTTAAGGCTTTACCTTCCTGCTCCAGAATCGCAGACGAGATCAAATGTCCTCAGTTATCGAAATATTAAGGAGTTGAAGGTATTATTAGGTGAGGATGAGAATATCA
The DNA here is from genome assembly GCA_947359475.1 of Heligmosomoides polygyrus bakeri. Classification (NCBI taxonomy): domain Eukaryota; kingdom Metazoa; phylum Nematoda; class Chromadorea; order Rhabditida; family Heligmosomidae; genus Heligmosomoides; species Heligmosomoides polygyrus. Next base: position 58,889,554 of record OX375867.1, on the reverse strand, counting down.
TAAACATGTCTGTGAATTTGTTCAAGTCCTTAATGGTACGTAAGAAGCTACGTTAGTTGTGCTGTGTTTAATTTTGTTTGTTGTAAGTCTGTGTGACTCAGTGTTTGTTTATATGACATTACTTATTTAATGCATAACTATGGTCATGCCTGATAATAAATAAATAAATAAATAAATAAGTAAATGCGGATGAAATCTTATGACTGGTAAACTGAGCGCGTTCCTTTCCCGGGTAATACATATTTAGTGAATCCGTGTTCAATTCGTAATACGCTAGGTGCCATCTGGTCCATTCAGTGACAGGGAAATGGCTTTTCCCGTTGCGAGAGTAAGTCGTTTGAAAGGGAGACTCGAAGAAAATTGAGTACATCTCCTCATAAAAGTCGAGCTCAAAAAGCCTCAAGTGCTGCCTTCTCGGAGGTTTTCAACCGCTAGATTCCGCGTCGGCAAGCAGGGGTTTGAATCAAACAAGGGAAAGAAGCTAAGAAAAGGGAGTCGGTTTGTGCAGTGAAACACAGGAAGGGAGCGTTATGCCAGTTCTCAAAGAACTGCACCGCAAAGGTTTGGTTTTTCGTAGAAGTCGATTCAGGCGATTTTGTTATTCAGGGATGCGTCACATAAAGGTCTAGTTCCCTCTCAGCTTCAATCCACTTTCGCTTCGGCATCGAATCACTGTAACGAAAGCAGCAGTTGAGAAGTACAAGGCTTGCAGGAATCCATCAAACGACCGTCTCATTTCCCTTTAGCTATAGAGCTGAGATCAAAGCTCTTCCGCCGGGAGGGACTCGAACCTGCACCCTCAGTTTTCCACGCCGGAGCCCACTACATCACCAGCGCAGTTTGAACGCAAGCAACATCCACGGAACGCTCATGACCTATCAGTTCTCGGTCTTAATTTCGTTATGAACGGCCGCTGATACTAGCATGAAGCGGTCGAGCTCCCTACTTTTATAGAACACTGTTATATAATATGTACCTGGCGAATCGTTGAGCTTGAAGAAAAAACAACAAAACAGAAGTGGAAAGAAAGAAAGAGCACCTGAATCGCCAATTAACAGGCAGCCGCGACAACCATTGCTAACTATCTATAGGAGAAAATCAAAACCACAAGCCAAGTAAGTTGTCCCCCATGCGGCTTTCGTGAAAAGTATGGCTTAACTGTAAAAGACAACAAAAAATCAAATAACTGTAATAAAGCCTGCCATGAGTTGCGGAAGCAATTTAACTGGAAGTTCAACGAAGGCATGTCTAGTTAATCTCACTGGAATAGTCGCTTCGAGCGAAGCCAGCTATGACGTCACATGGTGATAGATCGCTAGGCTGCGATCCATGTTGCGTTCGTCGTTCATCGCAACCTAACCTGCTGCTCAGCGATGATGGTGCGGTGGGCTAGCACTCTGCTTTGAGAGCAGAGACAGCGGGTTCGCATTCGGCCTGGCGCAGAAGTTCTGATCGCGGCCATCTAACAGCTTATCACCTCTGGAGAAGCCGCCCTAAGCTTCGTCAGGATGTGCGTCGTAGGAATATGAATCGTGAACGCGAATCCGATGGAGTCAACGTCGAAGTCTTTCTATGAAACGTCTCTGCTAAGGAAGTAGCGGAAACGTATATGTAAGGGAGAGAAATATGGTTGGAGTAGATACCATGGGCTACGAAATATGCAGCCTTACGCCCTTCCCTGTCGTGGAGCATTGTTCTGCCACAAGACCGATAGGTTCCTTTTCGACCGGGTGCCGCAGGAGTCACCGTATGATGCTGAATGTTTTTCGGCTCAGCTTCATTGTGGAGGTGTCCCTAGTTGAGCAGGAAGCTGAATGCTCTCAGCACCAATTCGTCTATCCGCAAACCGAAAACTTCTCATACTGCAGCTCGGTTCGTGTGCCCAGCACTTCTTGTTCACGTTCAGCACCCTTTTTATTCCCCACGGCGGACGCCGATTAAAACTACACCTACTCCTTGGGATTTCCAAGTGCTCAATTAAGCAGCTGAAGCAGCAAAGTGAACTTTATGCCTAGAGGGAAAGGGAAGAAGTCCTACCGCTATAGAAGACAAGAAATACTGCCTTCTGACGAGTTTTTATTGCGGTAATTGAAGCACTCATATGGATATATAGTCGGGCTTGTACTAGCAGTGCTTACTCGTAGAGGAAGCAAAAAAACTGAAACACATAAGGGAAGAGAGGAACCAATCGGGATTGTAGAGTGTATAGCACAGGATAACGATCAGCAGCGACGGTTCGAATACAAACGACTCTTGACACAGTGCATCGTACTCACTACATCATTCGTTAAGGTGACATAGCAACAATCGGTCACCAGACGAGGAGAAGCCGGAATGGGGTCTTAAGCACCGCCTCCTCAGGACAGCGGTGCCACCTAGCGTCCGCTGGCCATCGGGGCCGACGCGCTGCGACACATGACTGCGGTGTCGCACAGCGTCGTCCCAACTCGCACCATTTCTGATGCCGAACGCGGAGAAGGAGGCACCCCGCACGCAGCGATATCGAGATCGCTCACAATCAAAACCGTGGGAAACACAACGAAACCTTTTTGTGCATCGAAATTGACTCATCGAAATTTGGAAAGCGTCGTTCTCGATTTGATCATCCAATGGGGAGGGGAGGTGATTTAGCAGGCTCGCAACTAAATCACCACCGCTTAAGCTGCACTGGAGAAGAAGCGACAGTACGGTCAAGCATGCGCCTACGGTGGAGCTGTGTTAATCGTATCTTGAGAGACCGAAAGTGAATTCGGAAGAGGGTTCGCCACCTTCAAGGGCTAGTCGCGAAACGACAAACGGCGCAGGAAGACTCTTCTAAGCGACCTAAAGAAGGATGTCTGCTGGATGCCACGTGTTCAACAGTGTGGTGATCGAGTACAAGAAACAGCCCGAAGGCGGTTGTGCGGCGGCTCTCTCGACTTGAAGAAAGAGACGAGGGGAGCAGAAGGCGGCAGGCTATCGAGTCCAGTGGAAGGATGCGTTAGAACTCGGTCGCTGGCTGGAAGACATCTGAGAGAACGCTTACCACGGTGCTCCAGCAAGCCCTGTCTTTCCCTTGATACACGAGTGATTCTTTTGGAACTACTCTTATGCTATGAAAAGATACAAAAGGTGATACTGGGAAACCGAGACTGAACACTTCTTTAGGCACGTAGAACCACTTCTTGAATATATATACATTTTCGTGTCAAAATGGACACTTTCCTATTCAATTTGGACACTTTTCAATCCTAATTGGATAATGGCCCCTTCATGTGCACGAAAATCACCACCTATATATAAAAGAGTTTGTCCGTCGAGTGATCTAATCTCATTGAGATACGCCGCATTTCCACAACGTTTCCACAACGAGAGCGGTCGAATGATCTAACCTCAGTGAGGTACGCCGCATCACCCACAGCGAGAGCGGTCGAATGATCTAACCTAAGTGAGGTACACCGCATCATCCACAGCGAGAGCGGTCGAATGATCTAACCTAAGTGAGGTTGGCCGCATCATCCACAGCGCGGTCGAAATTTCCCATTGAACGTGGGAATTGCTGCAGCATGGAAGGCGCATCTTTTTACTGCTTGACACAACCGCACTTACGAGCGTTCCTGAGCGTCCAGATTCAGAAGCCGTGCTCTCGACTTCATGCCATTAGCATTAGAAGGCCACTAAAAGGAAAAGAGTATAAGATGGGACTTCGAGGATGGAGAATCGACAGCGACCAGGAGGTAGCGACTTGGAGGAAGCATCGGGATGGGGGGGGGGGGGGTCGATAGGGTGATCAATGAAGCAGGCCAGGAGGTGGCACCAAGAAGGGTTTAGGCATTAAGGAGGGACCAGTAGGGAATTAGCAATCAGGTGGAGGGAACAGTTAAGAGGCTCAGTAAGGGGATCCATTACCAGTAAGAGAGTACGGATTTAGAAGATGTGACACCGATGTCACACAATGGGCGTTCGCTCGCCGTCGTCGTGTCGTGAGCGTGGGAGGCCTACTTAATTGGGGTAGAGTAGTAGGGAAGATCCCGAGGGGGGAGGAGAGATCGACCAGGAACAAGGGACCTGGAGGCGGGACCAGGGCGGGGAACCAGCAAGAAGGGAGCCGTAGGGGAATTCATACGGAGAACAAGGAATCTGCCATATGCATAGCCTCTTCATGTTCAACACAGCGGCGACTGCGCGCGCTTCTGAGCTTCTTGATCCAGGAAACGGGCCCCCTAGCGTCGCGCAGCTAGCACCCTGATTTTGAATACGTGTCACCGACCGTGCCGTGAGCATGGAAGGACCACTTAGGGGGTGGTGGAGAAGGGCGGTAAGGGGACCAAGAGAGCGACCAGGAAGGAAAGGAAGAACATGGAGGAGGGGCCAGGATTGAGAAACCAGCAAGAAGAGACCACTAGGGGTCAATAGTGGAAACAAAGAAGTGGACCAGTAGTTGGGACCAGAAAGGTGGGGGACTAAAGAGGGGGAGGGAAGACCAGTAAAGGCGGACCAGCAATTAGATCCAGTTAAAAGAAACGAGAGGGGGAACCTGGCTTCGGAAGACATGTCAACGAGCATGAGAACAATTGCGGTGGAACAACCTGAGGGACAGAAGTACTGCGCAGCACAAACCAATGACATTACTGGCCGGTGAGGAAAGAATGCTTACGATGAAGGTACCGAAGTGGTGAAGGGCTTGATGCCGATAAAGTACGCACCAAATCCTAGATGCTAGTGAATTTTAAGTATTACAAAAACTACTTTCCATAGGTCACAGTGATGCTACAGTCGCGCGAAGCGCGCAAGTGCGAGACACGCCGTTAGGCGTGTCGGAGCACTTGTGTATATATATATTCAAGAAATGTGCTAGCAGCTCTTGCGGAGCCACATGCTTCAAGACTCAACGCACATGCGATTAAACTCTTGGAGCAAAGAAGAGCTATTAAACTGGATCCTAATGCTTCCCATCTGGAAAAAGTCACCATCTCGAAGGTCTGTCGAAATGCAGTGAAGGGGTCCATTCAAGCCTACAGAAGATTGAAGCTGTTAGGAGCCGCTGGGAAAGGTTCAAGCATAAAGCGCTGCAAACGAGATCTCTGCGATCAGAAGGCAATAATGTCAGCCCTTGTGGATAAGGATGGAACAACGCAAACGTCTCGAAGAGCGATAAAGGCCATCGTTCAAGAATTCTACACAGATCTGTTCCGTTCTTCCATCACTGTCCCGAAATGCTTGATATCACCAGCTGAGGAAGTACCTTCCATTCTGGAATCAGAAGTTGCCCATGCCATCAGAAGGATGAAGCCAGGCCTGCTCCCGGACCGGACGGCATTTCTGCTGATCTCCTTCGTGCGGGTGGCAGTGCCCTCTGCTCACTTCTTGCCAAGCACTTCAACCACTACCTTCGACTTGGTAGGATTCCGGACTCATGGAAGGAGTCGAAAACAGTTTTAATCTTCAAAAAAGGTCAGCAGGAGGATATCAACAACTATCGACCCATCAGTCTTCTCTCGGTTGTGTACAAGACCAAGATACTGCTTAACCTCATGGAGCGTGCTTGGATGAGTATCAGCCAGTGGAGCAAGCAGGGTTTCGCAAGGATTTCTGCTGGACCGTGTTCAGACTGCCTCACAACTCATCGGGAGGAGCCGCGAATACCACCTCCCACTTGTCCTTGTCTTCGTGGATTACCGGAAAGCGTTCGACCCTGTGGAAATCAACGCCGTTTTGAACGCACTTGTGCACACGCTGGTATACCATCGCCCTACATCCGACTTCTCGACGAATGCTTCTCGAACACATCGACTACCATCCAGCTGTTCGATCGAAAGCTTAAAATTCCTATCGGGAAAGGAGTACGGCAGGGATACACGATTTCTCCCAAGCTATTCACAGAGGCACTCCAGGATGCCATGAAAGACTTGAACTGGGACGATAAAGGCTACCTTGTCGACGGCAAACGGATCAGCAACCTTCGCTTCGCCGACGATATTGTTCTTATCTCTACCAGCACGGCAGAAGTCGAGGAAATGCTGAACGAGCTCAATGTGGCAGGTATGAAGATTGGATTGGACATGAATATGTCCAAAACGCAGTTTATGGTCAACCAGTGGTGTGACACGGGACTCGTAAGGTTGAATGGAGTCGCTCTACAACAGGTCGACTCCTGCGTCTATCTGGGAAAAGAGCTGAACATGGATAACGATCTCGCTCCTGAAATCGCCCGCAGGAGACGTGCAGCATGGGCAGCCTTCAGTTCGATTCGCGAACTCACCGATCAGGTCAAGGATCCCGGCCTCAGGGCCTCGATATTCAACGCCTCTGTACTGCCTGCGATGTGTTACGCGACGGAAACCTGGCCCGACAACAAGACAATCGAGAGAGCAATGCAAACTACGCATCGTGCACTGGAGAGATGTCTTCTGAGGACAAGCCTTCGTCAGCAATTGCAAGAAGGCCTACGAAGCTCAGAGCTACGGGAGAAGTCGCAATTAGCAGACCCGCTGCAGTACATGAAGAAGTCCAAATATCGCTGGGCCGGACACCTGCTTCGACGAAAGGACGATAGATGGAGTCTCCGTGTCACAGAATGGCTCCCGAGAGACCATAAGAGATCACTGGGACGACCGCCAACGCGATGGGTAGACTCATTCTCAAGATCTTTCAGAGAGCGGAGTCTGCCTCACTGGATGCAAGCAGCCAGAGATAGAGCGGTCTGGAAGAGTTGTGGTCCCCGTTGAGAAGGCCTCCAGCCGACAAAAGAACCATCAAAGTATCAAAGTAAGTAGTAAGTATTGGATAATATTCAAAGCACGTTAAAAAACGAGCTCTCTGCACTTTAGGACGCAGACTCTCATAGAAGGACAGAGTAATGTTTTGTGGCAGTGACCCAGGCGTTTGACCTGTGAACTCTCGAAGGGGGCTGAAATAAGACAACGGCTCATTGCAGTGCTAGACAGAGAGTACAATGAAGGAAGGAAATTGTCACCCCAGGAGTTGCACAAGGAATGTGAGAAGTTCTTGAGTCTGAAGAGGGACAGTGACACTATTGCTGCCAACGTGAAAGTTGTAGAGCAAACTCACAAGGTTGAAAAGAAGCCGGTGGTTTGCTGGAATTGTGAAGGACAGCAATATGCGAGACAGTGCAAGTTGAAGTCCTTGTGTTGCAAGAAGTGTAAGGAGGCTGGGCATTGGGAGAAATACTGCGATACCGTCTTCGGTAGGAAATGGTGGTCGCAAGACTGCCACAGATGCAAGGTATCGCAGTAAGGACTGTAGTAAGAGGACTTAGGAAAGCTCCAAAAGGCAGGTTAGAGGAATCAAAATAGCGAATGCCGCTGCTGATGTGATTTCGATACGCATGTATGTGGAGGCAGTGGAGAACAGCCACCGAGTGGAGTTCTTGCTCGACACTGGCTCGGACATAACCCTGCTAAATAAAGATGTTTGGAGGCAGATGGGAGCTCCAAAGCTTGAGAGGACAAATGTTGTTGTGAAAAACGCAAGCGGAAGTTCCATGAAGATACATGGGAAATTGTGTGATTTCAAGATGAAGGGCCGTAGAGCGGAAGGCTACGCGTATGTAACTCCCTTCAACTCCCCAATGGGGCTAGATTGGATCCAGAAAAATGAGGAGATGATGTACCATATGAAGATAGTGGTAGCGCAAGTGAAAGTGAAGAACTCCGGTCTGGGAGAGGAATTGAAGAAGACCTTTCCTCATGTTTTTGAAGAGGGTCATGGACTCTGCATCAAGTAGAAGCTGAACTTCAGCTTGTGCAGAATGCTCGTGCAGTTTTTCGAGGTTGCAGGCTGATAGCGCATGCTGCAGTAGAGTCCGTCGACAAGGAACTCGATAGACTTCTGGAAATGGGTGTGATAGCACCGGTGAGCCACAGTGAATGGGCTGCACTAATAGTATGCGTAAAGAAGCAGAATGGGAAGTTGAAAGTTTGCGCAGACTTCTCAACGAGTCTTAACAAGGCATTGCAGTCTTTCGATTATCCTTTGCCAGTGCCAGAGGATATCTTTGCGTGTTGAATGGAGGAGCGGTGTTCTCGCAGATAGATCTGTCAGATGCCTATTTGCAGATAGAGTTATCTGAAGATGGTGGTGATCAACACGCATAGAGGATTGTTCCAGTACAATCGTTTGCCGTTCGGAATACAGACTGCGCCTGGAACTTTCCAGCAGATAATGAATAAGATGGTATCAGGTCTGGGAGGAGTAACAACTTATCTGGACGATATCCTTGTATGGTACAACGGAGCAGGAACACAAATAAAACTTGCTGGACACCGCGGCACCAGAAAGCGTTTTGTAACCTGAAGGCAGCACTGTCTATTGAACTGAATCTCGCTCACTAAGATCCTAGACCGAAAACTGTCGTTGCGGTGGATGCATGCGAATATGGCATCAGAGGTGTAGGTACTCCGATGGTTCTGAGAAGCCTATTGCACACGTATCTCGATCATTGACAAGCGGCTGAGAAGAACCACTCGCAGATACCACTCGCAGATCAAAAAGGAAGCGGCTGCGCTTGTGTTCGCTGTCAAAAAGTTCCATAAGTATGTGTTCGGCAGGAAGTTTCTGCGTTTGGCAGACCACAAGCCGTTGTTAGCCATCTTCGGTGACAAGCAAGGAGTTCGGGTTTACTCAGCGAATGACCTATGAGATGGAGACAACATTGTTTGGATATGATTTTGACATAGAGTATGTCAACACAACGAATTTCGGTCAAGCATATGGCTTGTCAAGATTGATACAAAGACATTGTCTTGATAAAAAAGACATTATGATCGCTGCTGTAGAAAGCGATGCGTCTATGTTGTTGAAGGATTGCATCAGGAGGCTGCCTTTCACTCATGAGCACGTACTGATTTGTACGGGAAAGGATCCAGTGCTCAAAAAGGTCAAGTCATGTGTGAAAACAGGAAGATGGTGCAAAGGAAATTCCGAGCTGGTTCCGTTTTACAACCGAAGGGAGACACTGTCAGTTGTAGGGAAGTGCCTGACGACTGGAGAAAGAGTTGTTATTCCTCGGGAACTACAAGCGAAAGTCTTGAAAGAACTACACATAGGACATCCTGGAATTGTAAGGATGAAGAATTTCTATGTGTATTGGCCGAGCGTTGACAATGATTGTGAGGACGTAGTAAAAAATCCTCAATGTGCCAGGAAAATGCGAAGTTCCCTATCAAAGTGCCTTTAGAGACTTGGTAAGAATACACGTCGACTTCGCTGGACCGATGCATGGATATCACTACATGGTAGTAGTCAATGCGTTCAGCAAGTGGCCAGAGATGGTAGAGATGCGAAACATGTCGGCGATAGAAACCGTGAAGGTTTTGAGGAGCCTGTTTGCGCGATATGGACTACGCAAACCATTGTGAGTGACAATGGTACGCAATTCGGGTCAGGTCAGTTCAAGAGTATGTGCGAAAAAGAGGAATTGTGCACATTAGAACTGCCATTATCATCTGCAGTCGAATGGTCAGACGGAGCGCTTTGTTGATACTCTGAAACGAGGTATCAGAAAGCTTAAAAGGGAGGAGAGACCTACGGAGGGGACGTTGAACGTAGTGCTAGAGGCGTATCGGACCACGACAAATTCGGCATTGAACGAGAAGACTCCCGCAGAAGTGTTCCTGGAGAGGAAAATTCGGACGCGGCTAAGCTTGTTGATACCGCTGAATGAGGAATCAGAAGATTCTCGTGCAAGAGAAGGGCGAGAGACAATGAAAGCAATAAGAAGTTCAATAAGAAGCACGGAACTGTTGCAGGATGTTTTGTTGCGATCAAAACTCTTGCGCCAGGCGGGACTCGAACCCGCATCTTCTGCTTTCCGGGCAGCGATGTTCGCCTTACACCACCGGCGCTGTTTGACCGCACGTAACATCCGCGATATCCTCCAGGTCTGTCAGCACCCACCCGTGATACGGGGTTGGGCCGGCCGCTGATATCAGCATGGAACCGATTAAGCTGAAGACCTTACTAGTAACAATGTTTTAACACATTTGCTTGAGCCTGGAGCGGCTGGTAGAGAGGCTACATGTTGTTACAGGATGTTTTGTTGCGATCAAAACTCTTGCGCCAGGCGGGACTCGAACCCGCATCTTCTGCTTTCCGGGCAGCGATGTTCGCCTTACACCACCGGCGCTGTTTGACCGCACGTAACATCCGCGATATCCTCCAGGTCTGTCAGCACCCACCCGTGATACGGGGTTGGGCCGGCCGCTGATATCAGCATGGAACCGATTAAGCTGAAGACCTTACTAGTAACAATGTTTTAACACATTTGCTTGAGCCTGGAGCGGCTGGTAGAGAGGCTACATGTTGTTACAGGATGTTTTGTTGCGATCAAAACTCTTGCGCCAGGCGGGACTCGAACCCGCATCTTCTGCTTTCCGGGCAGCGATGTTCGCCTTACACCACCGGCGCTGTTTGACCGCACGTAACATCCGCGATATCCTCCAGGTCTGTCAGCACCCACCCGTGATACGGGGTTGGGCCGGCCGCTGATATCAGCATGGAACCGATTAAGCTGAAGACCTTACTAGTAACAATGTTTTAACACATTTGCTTGAGCCTGGAGCGGCTGGTAGAGAGGCTACATGTTGTTACAGGATGTTTTGTTGCGATCAAAGCTCAAACAGCGCCGGTGGTGTAAGGCGAACATCGCTGCCCGGAAAGCAGAAGATACGGGTTCGAGTCCCGCCTGGCTCAAGAGTTTTGATCGCAACAAAACATCCTGTAACAACATGTAGCCTCTCTACCAGCCGCTCCAGGCTCAAGCAAATGTGTTAAAAGCACGGAACTGTTTCGCGGAAGTTCAAAATTTTACCAAGGTATTCGTACAGCAGTGGAAAGCACCACATTTTGTCTGGGCGAAGAGCGTAGTAAAAGGGCGTGTTGGAGCCGTGAACTATGAAGTTGAAGTAAATGGAAAGGCGATTTGGAAGCATGCGAATCAAATGCGCCCGCGCCTTAATGGAGATGACAGTCTTAAAGGCGAGTCGGCACTGAAGACACTTGGATGTTCTCGAGGTACAAGACGATCAACGTCGCGGTGTACCTCTTCCTCAACCCGTCACCAGTAATGCAACCAATGCTACGGATGGCCAACGCCACTCTACTCCTCAAGCGCCACCTCCTCTGGGCCGATCAACGAGGATCAGAAGACCAGTCCAACGATATGGATCTTCTACCGCGTAGTTTTCTGTTGTTGAGTGTATTTGCCTAAATTCCGTTTGTAATTCAGATTTTCGTAGTAGGATAAGTATTTAACAGTTTAAATTATTTTATGTTTATGTTTATGTTTATGTTTATGTTTATTATCGGTTAATTAACAACGCAAATCACAAAACTCGTATGCAGCACAACGGGGACCTTTTCCTACCAGGGGAGGTGTTGTGGCAGTAAAACACCCGTTTGACCTGATGGCTGAGTCCGTGTTCGGCAAGTTGGGCGCCGATGACCACTCAGGAAGTGGTCTCCCGCTAAGTAGTAAGTAGGTCACGAGCAGGCGAGGCGGGAAGCGGACGGCCGGCAGCAGGAAGCCTTGGCATGTTTAAGGTCGGGTCTACGACTCCCCAATTGTAGCCATTGTTCTTATATTCCTCTTAATAAATATTTTCTATACTTCTGTTTATCACCAAATGGCTCTCGGAGCAAACGGGTCGCAGGAAGAAGACCCAGAAGAATTGTATACCAGGAAGGTATACAACAATAACGTATTTTGATTTTTTTTAAAATTCAGATGCCCCAGTGAGTGAACGAACTGTTTGAAGTTTTATAAAAGATTATTTTTTATTAAAAAAGATGGAGTAAATTTTATTTTAAAGCGCAACAATCATTTATCATATTAAAAGGTGAGATCGCGCCATGTATACGACTACCTCATCGCGATATTCATTTGACTGATTTCACAAATTCTGTTTGCATGGAGCAACGCAGATGTAAGCGGTACATCGAACAGTTGTAAGTGCACACGTCCTCACATCCTTGACTTCAAGTAAGTATGGAAATTGCAACGATCGAGTCGAGTGCATGGTGCGACCTTCTCTCTCAATATACTGAATAATTACTACTTTCTCGCGTTTCAAAACAAATATGTCTCATTAATTTTCTTTAAAAATAAAATGCTCACAAAACTCCAAACGGCGTGTTCACTTATTGGCAGGTGAATTAAAAACTTTTAGGGAAAAGTACACTGATTTAACTTGAAGAAAAAATTATTCTAACGGTCTCGAAGAGTCTCTATTTTAATGGAAAAAGCTCTTTTGACTTGAGAGATGTTCAGATTGAATTCAAAAGCGTCAAGCTTACTTATGAGAATGTTCAATTTAACTCGAAAAGTATGCAGTTTGTAGAAAATGGGTATATGGGTGATTCTGAAGGAGTCTCATCAACATTTTGAATGAAGGATGTAGTGCTATACCACTATATGATGGGAAACTAGGCGGGTCCTTGATTAGGTCCTTGCTCTGCAATGCCAGTTTTTTTTCTGGGCAGATAACAGCAAAATTTGTCGGCAGGGTTGAAGTTTTGCAGTCAATGGGGAGCTCAGCCTTCGGAATTTCAGCAGTAGAACCAGCCACACACTGCAGTTCACTCTTATTCTTTAAGGAATCGCAGAAAATTGTCATGTTTGCGCCCAAAATCTTAACGTGAGTGCCATAGTTCTGACGCCGCAGACTCTACCACACCTGAGTCACAGCATTCTGGCGAAGACACCGGGTCAACCAGTTTCGGGAGGACGGCCAGCCCCTGTAGGCGGATCAAGCTTGCAAAGCCTCCTTCAGGAATATCGTATGCGTGATGTCACCTTACTTTCTTTTTACCCTGTAATTGGTCCTACTTCCCCACGTAAGAGACTGTTCTGCACCTTGCAAGGAACCTATTTTGGAATTTGCGAACTTCCACGACAGTTCAAGGGCGACGAAAGTGGTTTTCGCTCGGAAGAGGCAAATGATAAGTGATGCACTTTAGAGGCAAATGCAGGGCACTGCTTTCTGGTGTTAGGCTTAGGGCACATCTCTCTCGGCACCTGTTCTTGTCGCATTGGCAAACTTCACATAAAGTGACGAAATCTGCAAAGCTGGAAGAGCTGGAGGCGACTCCACTCAGTACTCAGGGAAATCCCCAACGAAATTCCTCGAAGCGGCACTCCCTTCTTCTTATCTGAAGAATAACAACCAGAAGGCCGGCTCAATATCCTGCCGCAGACTCTTCTCGTGTCCCATTTAATGCACAACACATTGCCATGCCCGTCTATTTCGCGTACCGCTCCGTGTTCTCCACGATTTTCTATGAGGTCAATATGCCGCATACAGAAAACTCAAGCTTAAGAGCCCTTGCCATGGCTGGAGGTGAATCCTTCACGTAACGGGCATAATCGGGCAAATGTAGAGGGGAAGACAGACCCGCTTACTCTCCAGCCGAGAGAGTGCAGACTCGATAATGGAATGCCACTGGAAAAATGATTGGACCACCTCTCCAATCCCGAGTGAAGGCTTTTCTCTTCTCGATCCTCAGCTTGGAAACTTAGTCGGCAAGCGTAGCACAGCAAATGAGAAGATGTAATATACAGGGGAATTTGATGAACTTCTGAATGGACCCTTTACCCTTTCTCTTTTATGAGCCCACAGTTCCCATGTGTATCTATCAGCTTCGAGAAATAGTGTAGTTCAAGTCGTCCACTAACAGTTGAGCAGTTTCTCGTTTTCTGGAGATATGTAGATATCAGATGTGTTAAATAATAACTAAACCAGAAGAGAAAAAATAAATACAAAGACACGCTAACAAAGAATAGCGAATTAGTATAAACTTTCGCTGATGTCCACGATCATGTTGTGGTTCTGCACTGATTAGCCCACTATAAGAATTTTCTCGGGCAAAAAATCAACCCAGCAATGTGGAAAGTTGAAATCTAAAGCAAGAAAACCACTTCCTACTTGTGGGCCAATTTGTTGGTTATAGAAGCGCCTAATGCAAAGCATTTCCTGCCTTTTAAGTATAGGTTGCACTCTGGCGTGAGCAAGATTAAAGATCTGGAGACTAGAGGCGGTGAACGTCTCCATAGCGACAACATTTCGTCAGATGTCGAGCTGCGGAAAGGAGGGCCTATGGGCCCGATAGGTAAGCAGTAGCCGGATGCAGGGTGAGTGTGACGGCATGACTATTTGAGAATTTCGACCAGTTTGCATGATTTCCTCCGGACATCTTTAACATTTTTGTTCTAGACGTAGAAAGCAATGACCTCACGACAACGTCTGCTCTGCTCACTCAAAGAGTTTCTCGCATGCGAAGGTCCTGGTAGGAGCGTGGGTGGGAGCGGGATGGATGGCTGAGGTTCTGGTAACGCCGATGCCGGAGGGGCAGAAATCCTGGATTTCGCGTGAGGGCCGCATATTTAATGAAAAGCTGGCAATCGTCGCATGAAAACAAAGAGATTATCAAACATTGGAGCGTGAAAAGGGAACAGACGGCTGGCCAGAGGGGGACACAAACATCGGAAGAGAAGCACGGAAGTATGTGACGACGATCGCTTCCAAGTGCATGTCGGAAGAGGTGACGCGCTTCGGCCGGCTGCCAGCCGGATGGCCGGATTCCGCGCGTGCAGGATCAGAATGTCACTTCCACGTGTTGGAGCTCGCCAGTAAACAAGGACGAGCTGCACTCGCCATTGCCTAACGAACACCTTCGCCCGGTGGAAGACGTGAGGGAGGGTGTCGGATTCGCGGCGACGGCGTCTACGCCAGTGCGTGACTCGACGAAGGGTCGACCTTGTCCGAAAAGGAGGTGCACTGCTGAGTGCCCGTGTGCGCCGTTCATCACACAATGCGCCTTCTGGGAAGTTAGAGAGTTGGCGGAGGCCTTCGAGGAAAAATTGAGGAGGCTGCAGTCGGGCTGGAAAAAATGAATTTTGGGTTCGAAAAACACGAAGGACAGTTGCAATTATCTGCGTATGCGTGGACAGAGTTGTTTAGGTTGAACGATAACGTTGAACAACCGAGACGATGGCTCACGACTGCGCGCCTCTCCGTACTCGATCAACCGCCTGACCTTAGGACGATCTGAGTGGAAATGCCGCTAAGAGAACACTCCCACAGGAGGGAGCAAGGACACATAACTCTTCCCGGTAAACTGCTGCTTTGGTGAGCAACGTATGGTCTACGAAAGCAGGCTGCGAAGCTACGCCGACAGCTCGTCTTGGTGAAACGTTCGAGGTCTTCATGACTGCGAGGGGAGTTTCGTGCGTCACAGACCTCTTCGGAAAAGGGCGCGGTTCTAAAAGACCAGGTGGCGGATATGGGAAAGGAATTCAAAAGCACGCCAGCGAAACTGAGAGGCACGAGAAAGTGAAGGTTTCTGCGAGCTGAACACCTGCACGACGGTGCTTTTCGAGCTATTTTGCTACCTCCACGCCAGCGCACTTTCCATTAGACTGATACGATTTTGGGTACGATGACTTGCCCACCTACCCGTGACATCCCGTGAGAAGGAGCTTTTTCCAGTCCACTATGGCAGTTTTAGGTGTGAGTTGCACGCAGCGTGACAAAGGCCTCACGAATCATACGCACGTCAGAAGAAGTAACATTCTTCTGCTCTCGCACGTGAACAACAATAGGAAGGTCAAGCGCTCCGAACAAACTGTTAACTTCTATAGCGTTTTCTTGTAAATGGCACTCAGTTTCATCAAAAGCTGGGCATGAGTTCTACGTCCCTATCAAGCAGGATAACTATGTTATATACTTGACTTGGAATACGCACTGAATAAATGGAAGGGAGCCATTTCTCAAAGAACTTCCGCTCTACTTGCACCTTATTCAAGCCTATTCTGTCCAATTCGAAATATTGGAATTTTTCAACAGGATGCACAACTTTCGTATGCACAATACCAGATGGAGGACACCCCATGTACTAAGGATGAAATGTTTTTCTCCGGAAAGCTCACCCCAAAGTAGCAGCGATGGTTCTTACTGCGACAATCCACACCACCTTCAGGCTGCACCCATAATATAGTGAAACGCTCGCTGGGATATTCTCGCTTCTCATTTTTATGCTGTTACGTTATAGACCACCGGTGTGCGGAGGCAGGCTGATCCAACTAGCTACCTTACGATTGAACTGGTTTCTCTGGGCTCGGATGGGCCCAGGTTGTGGGCGGGGTCAGGTTGGGAGTTCCCTTCGGTACGGTCTGCGACTACACCTCTTCTCAGGCGAGGAAGTCACGTCCGTGCCTTTGATGTTTGCAGTCACCTCGGTTCCACTTCGGCATCATGCTCTCCCATGGACAGCACAGAAGACAGACGTCCTAATGCTTTGCGGACGAATAAATACAAAGCCGCGTCGTCTATGCTGCGGCGATCGGTGCGACTGTAACAGCCTATCTCCCAGACAAGTCTCGATAGCAAGTACGTGCTCTGGTAATCCACGTTCTTTGCATTCCGTGCGGGACACGCTCTGCTGAGGTGTGTCGGTCATCACCCGAAGAAAGCAAAACCGAAGAAAACTGCTTCTACTGTGGCATACAGCCGTCAAGTGTTAGAGCTTCGCTACACCACAGGCGGGACTTGAACCCTCACTCTCTGCTTTCCAGCAAGGATGTCTCGCCTTACACCACCGGCGCTGTGTGGTCATCCACGACATGACGAGGTCCAGTAGCACCCAATCCGTGTTGTCGGGTTCAGCGGCCTCTGATATCAGCATGAAACTGAATAAGCTGAGAAGACCTTACTAGAAACAATGTTCTACATATTTGCCGAACTCGACTTAGCGCCACTGGTGCAAGACGTATCATCCTATCCGGAAAACGGCGGTGTGGGATCGAGTTCCGCCTGCCGCAAGAGTTTGTTCGCAATAAAACGTCGATCGGAGTTAAAGGAGTTCGATTAAACAGCATATAACCTCTATGATGGCCGCTCAAGACCTAAATAATCCTGTACAATGATATTTCCGTTTGCTTCACTCCTACTCCCGGGATGTAAAAACGAAAGATGAAACAAAAAGGCGGCTGAGCACCAAAAACCGAAACACTAAGACCCCGAGTATTGAAGCTTTTCACTCCTCTTTGAAACAGAAAGAGGTTAATGCGGCTAAAACGAGTGGTTGTCGAGCAATGGAATGCGATAACGAGGCAATGAGGAGTTCCACCCTTCCCGGAAAGGTGCCTCACCTGTTCACTGACCTCATCTGGGAAAACCTATGATTAAGAGCGTTAAAAGCCGATCCAATTAGACCTTTTTCCCACCTGCGCTTCTGCCCTTTTTCCCAAATGCGCTACATGTGTCTTTTAAATAGGCGCAATTCGAAACTCATTCAAAAACACTCCAATATGCTAGCGTGCGTGAAACTCGAACGCCGTCGTTCTCACCGCAGCACACGAGGGCAATCTATGACGTGAAATGTGCATCCTTCCTAGCAGCACTACTTCCCTTCAGCGCCATCGACTCTTCCACGCTCCGCCGCCTCATTAGTGGACCAAAGACTGGAAATATTTCGCTTAATAATATGCCACTACCTAATAGAGGCTCGATTTGAGTACCTTAAAGAGTTGCCGTCTCCTTAGTAAAGGCACTTCCCGAGAACGATTTTTTAAGTCGCCATAGCTCCATAGTCGTTGTGTCAAGCATTGAATGTCGTTGCATATGAAATAGCCATTGAGGTCGTTACGTTTGAGATGGCCGATTTTTACTGAAAATTTGACAGGTCATAACTTTTTTTTTCTAGTTTTATTAATCGAAAGAAGCACCATTACAAATAGTACATGTTTCCCGCGACAATAGCTTACAAGACTTTCCATCTTTAGACATTCCATCTTTATAAAAATGAGAACTACGAGAACTAATAAAACATAATAAGTCATTTTCGACATCATCCTGGTTGCTGATTTTTTATCTTTCACATGACGATCTAAATGCTTGAAAAATTGCAGTAAGTAGGGGTTCTGGTGAATGAGTACGCTAAATGTGGCAGAGTTTCATGCCCAAACTCATCCACTTTCTGGACACCAATTTTTCAAATGTACGGACGCGCGTTGTCATGCAGTAGGATTGGGCCTCTTCGATTGACCAAAACCGGCCGTTTTTCACTCAACTTCTGGTGCGTCACTTCAATTTTGGCACAGCACTTCTCCGCTGTGATAGTCTCTCCAGTATTCGAGAACTTGTAATGGACTACACAAGCCATCCTCGCCAGCCATGCGGTCACCATGGCATTTCTTGGATGGTGACTTGGGCATCTCCTTGGGATTCTCATTCTTGTCCAGCCACTGTGCAGAGCGACGACGATTCTCATAAGGGATCCATTTTTCGTCGCATTTCACGATCCTCTCCAAAAGAGGCGCTCTCAGATTGCGCAGCTTTAACGAAACACAGGTGTCGTGGCGCTTCAGCATCTGCCCGGAGGTCAGATCGTGCGGGATCCATTTATCCAATTTCTTTACGTTTCCGATCGCATTTAAGCGGCGACCTATAGCGCAGCTGTCAGCGCTTAAATACTGTACTAGCTCTCTCACGGTTTGACGCCGATCCGCTTCTACCATGGCTTTGAGTTGGTCGTCGTTATGGAGCGGTGGCGCCTACCTCGGTCTTCACCTTCGAGATTTTCACCTCCAGATCAAAACCTTACGAACCAGTGGCGAATTGTGCGCTCCTTAGCGAAATAATTCCGAAATGCAGCGTTGATGTTACGAGCTGCGGTCACGGCGTTGTGTCCACCTTTCCATTCGTATAAGCAGAGCACCCAAATACCACGTTGATTCATACGGTAAAAACGGCGTCAAAAACTCGGCAAGATTCAAATATGTATGTCACAAAGGCTATAAATGGCAGGAAAGCTAAGATTCTGCGTTTTCAGAAACTAAATATGTATATACAACTCTTGAAACGGGAGCATTCGTAGCCACAAAAATCGACCAGAAATTGAGGTAGCAAAATCGGTCCTTTCATATGCAACGACCTAACAGAATCCCGATGTCGGAGCCTGAAAATGAACCCAATCAATCACTTAAGTGAAATCGGTGGACAAAAAACTGCCTTCGCGGGTAGAAAGTTGTGACACCTTTAATCCTCGCTTGTTGACAGCAAGTTGGCGTGTTGTTTCCGTTATCGCTGAGATTAACGTGTGGAAAGCGCGCTTAAAAAGAAATTACGGAAAGCGAAGCAAGCAGGGATCAGCGCTCACGTCACCCATCTCGCATCGCTCCCCACTGAGTGACGGACGATACCGCGAATGACAGCAGGATGGATTGTTGTGACCTAAAGACAGCCGTGCAACATCTGCATTCCATTGGTGATGTCAGAGTTTGGTGACGGAAGGCTGTTGGAAGGATAGCCTCGAAAAGCTCGAGGACGAGATGAATTCACGACCGCAGTCGAAGGCCGGTAGCCGGTTGAGGACGTCGGTTAAGCGTTGGGAGAAAACACATTTATTCTGGGCAAGTCATCGGCTGCAGATCATAGCGTATGTGCTCTGGGAGTCCTAGGGAGTGCTCAGAGGTCCCCACAGATGGCTGCATTCAGCTTCTGATCATGGTGATAAAAGCGTGAGGGAGCGATAATGCCGTTGCTATCGAGCTTCACATCCAGGATTATTCCTGGTCCTAACACCAGCGTAGAATAGGCCATGTCCCTTCTGCACTGTCGCCTCTTACGTTGTAAGCGAGCTCTCGGAATGAGTATGTCCTTTAATTTTACATTAGTTTTTCTCTATTTGTGGTCATTTTTGAGTTTGAAATAGTTGGCTGATTTTCAGTTCTTTGCTTCTGCGGTGTCTATATCCACCTTAGTAGATATAGATTTCCATGATTTTTTTCACTTCTGCCTGAGGTGGTGTTAGCTGATCAGGTGCTGTTCTTTGATGTATTAACGCGCCCTTTGGCGCATAAATAAATAAATAAATAAATAGTCTCGGCGTCTAGATACTTCAACAGGGAATGCGTATTTTTGGTATGTGCCTCATGACCCGCATCTCGACAGGTTGAGTGCCAACGGTCTACTTTTATTTCTTTTTTTTTCTGATGAAAAACAGATATTTGAAAAAAGTGTTCAAGTATTAAGAGTAGTGGATTATCACGAATAAGATGAAATGGTCCTAGATGAACGAGAAAAACTTGCCTTCTCGGATCACCGCCGATATTCGGTCGCTCTCAGAGTTCTGGTTTAAGGATAAAGGATAAAGGATGGCGTTATTCAATCCCTTTGCTATGCGTATGCATTCTACTCCTACAGGATGTCGTAGGGGCGAGTTGGATGCGTATTTGACCATATCGCGACTTGCGGTGGCCAGCCGATGAACAAGTCAGCGCTTTATCCTTCTCAGACAAGTCTGGCACCAATTCACCGACCCCTGAGGGATGGAAGGCTCGGTTGGCCTGGGCGGGATATCCGAACCAGGAACCTGGCATCAGGAGCACACGACAGTCGGCGCCTCCTCGGACTGCGCTACACGCGCCCAGTTTTGGTGTACGGTCATCTATCGTAGGCACAGCTTGTGGAGTAAAGCAGAAAACGCTGGCGGAAAAAGAACTGAAAAAGCAGTGCACTTTGACGAGAGAAAAGTTGGGGAAAAAGCTTGAGAGTCGACGAGACTATACCACACATTCCTCGGCGATAAGACAGCCGACAAAAGTGGTTTGTATCGGGAAGCCGAAGCCGCTAGGAAGGGTGTAGCCGTTGCAAGAGCCACACACTACGACGATGTCAATGGGATGTTTGAATCGTGTAGTGGTGAGCGATTTCGATTCGCCGTTGAACAGTCCTCTACCTATGGACCGCAAGATGGTCTTGAATCCATGGTGCAACTACTTCGAGGAAATCTGAGTCGAGTTCGCCCATCAGGCCATTCGTTCTCCTCTCTGCGTACGGCCCGCTCAGAAAATCATCGTGGACGGGACATAGGCGGCTCTAGAGGACAGAGGAGAAGGGACAATCAGGAGTGGCAACGAACCCTGATCATTTGGCGCCCGACTTGTAAATGCCGAAATCCTTATACCCAAGTGAGTGGCTGGCGAGGTTCTTCGACCAATTTGATGCCGAGAAGAATGTGCCAGATATTTGGCAGCGAAGCACGCTTATTCCGATTTGGAAGACGAAGGACAGCCCAGCAGTCTGCGCAATCTGCCGCCCAAATCACATGCACGCCGTTCGTGCTCTGATAGAAAGACACCTCAAGAAATAGTAGAACCCGTTGCATCTTGCGTTCCTGAACTTGGAGGAGGCCTCTGATCGCGCCCCGCGCCAAGTGATATGGTTTGCCTTTGAACAGCAGGGAGTTCCAAAAGAGCTCATAGAGTGGATACGAACACTCGGCTCTTTTTCAAAGAGTCCAGCGCAAGCCGCAGCAGGCACCTCGATGGAGCTCCCCATCTCTGTCGGGGTACGCCAGGGTTCTGCGCTCTCCCACTGCTCTACACTGTCGTTGTGGTTCATGATCTTCAACAGCCTGTCGTCCTTGGACGCTGCTTTACGCTGTTGATGTATTGCTCGCTAGCGACGGCAGGATTGAACTCCAGAGGCAGATACAAACTTGGCGCGAGCATTCGGAGAGATTCCGATTCAAGGTTATCGTCAAAAGACGAGTACCTGACAACTGACCCGCTCTATTAAGGGAATAACCTACTCGTACCTAAGCCTGCAATTACCAGAACCAATAATTGCGTCCAATGGCAGTGCGTTGAAGCCAACTCACCTGTAAATGCAGCGTGGTCCAAATCGCGCTTTCCGAGAGGAGTTTTCCGTGACTAGAAGGTACCATAGCGCCCAAAATCGAGGATCAGCTGAGCAGTCTACCTCTCGCCCCTCATAAGTCACATGTGCTTATTATAGGCAAGGAATTGGGTGCAGCATACTTGTTGACGGCTTGAGCATGGAATGCAAGAATGAGCATGGATCTTTCAAGATCAATGGTACTGAGCTCTCACGAGTCACATCTTTCAAGTATCTCGGATCAACAGTTACGCCCGATGGCAGCCTAAAGTTGGAGGTGAATACGCGCGTAAGTGCAGCCTGGTCCAAATGGCGGTCGTTGACTGGGGTTCTCTGCGATAAGACAATACCCAAGTACCTCAAGTCGAAGGTTTATAGAACAGTCGTCCGCCCAGTAGCGACGTACGGTGCTGAGTGCTGGCCCGTGACGAAGGAAATTGAAAGCCACCTCAGTGTAATGGAGACGAAGACGTTAAGGTAGACGGCCGGAGTATCGCGATTGGACCGCGTTCGCAATGACACCATGCGACAGAGGTTCGGTGTCGTCCCGATAGCCGACAAGTTGCGCAAATCTCGTCTACGATGGTATGGCCACGTGCTTCGCGCTAACGACGACACGGTCTGTAAGATTGACCTGAATCTCGAAGTCCCTGGAAAACGGCCTAGCGGACGCCCGAAGCAACGTTGGCTAGACACGTTGCACTTGGACTTAAAGATAGCTGGTGTGCATCCTGATCAAGCATTCGATCGGGAGAAATGGCGTCACCACACCAGAAGAGCGGACCCCGCCACCAAGCGGGACAAACGCTACTGAATATGAATGAATACTATGTTGACGGCTTCAAATTGGACTGCGTAAGTGAAGTGCGTGATTTAGGCTTTTTCTTTGACAATAGACTTTGCTTTGATCGTCGTATCAGAAGCATTTTCACCAAAGCTTTTCACGTAAATACTATCTTTTTAAGGCTCATAGAACAACGGACTCGTCGGTTTTGATCAAGGCGTTCAAAACTTATGCTCGCCCTATAGTTGAGTATGGCATTACTGTTTTTAACCCACATTTGAAAAAGGATATAAGGTTCTTTGAAGCCTCACAAAATAATTTTACGGTACATGTCGCGAAGGTGAGCAGCATTAGTAGGTGGGAGCTCGCCAGCCAATAACAACCAAACAGAGCACAGTCCGAACACATGCCAGCCCATCAGGGTACCGACTGAATACGCCCTCTCTAGACGGCATGCCCATTCAATGCGGTCTGATTGGTTAGGCGTTCCCACCTACCAATGCTGCTCACCTACGCGACATATACCAATTTACTAGAATATTAGTGGCACCTTGTTCTAGTGTTGACTACCGTTATATACCTTGTAGTTTGGTTAGGCGCAAAACGCTTGGTTTGACCAGCTTAGAGAGCAGAAGAAAGAGGAATGATTTATAATGGCGTTCAAAATTATCGCTGGAAGAACGAGTATCAACTCTGCCACCTTTTTTAAATTTTTGCCTTCACGTACTAGAGGGGGTCCTCCAAAACTTAAGAGCTCTCCTGCTAAATCAGGTATTAGGTCAAGGTTCTTCTAGTTGGTAGAGTTATTCCTCTGCTTAACCATTTCATCGCCAAAGGCGGACTATCTCTTCCATTAAAAGCTTTCAAAACACTGGTTTCCCGGACGTTGGATAGGAAGTAAATCTGATAGCTGTTTTTTTCTAAGCTAGTTGCGCTTCTGTTGTTGCTCCTATTCGTGTTCCTGTTCCTCCCTGTTGTTTAGTTTGCCTGCTGCTCAATAGTTTGCTCTGTTCAAGTGTTCGTTTATTCTTTTTTTCTATTAGTTCAACTAGTTCAGGTGCTAAGGATGTTTTAAACCCATCTGGTTTGATTGTTGTGGTTGTCTTACTATCTGTTCACGCATGCGTTGTATGCGTCCATAAATAGTCGTCCCACCAGTAGCTAGTTACGGAGTTACGGTGCTCGCATGTAGCAAAGGCAATGAGAAGGCCTCTCAGCGTAACTGAAACGAGGATGTAGCGCTAGAGGGCCGGAGTTATGCGTTCAGGCCGAGTGCGCAACGAATCCTACAGCAGAGGTTCAGTGTCGTCCCGATAGTTTGGAAGCTTGTCCGCGATGCTTTAACCACGTTCTTCGCGCAAGAGGTGACACTGTCCGAAAGACTGGTATTAACCTTGATGTGCTCGAAAGGCGGCCAGCAAGAGCAGCGCAAGCTTGGTAAGCTGCATAAAGGACTTGAACAGTGCTACGCTAAACCCCAATCTGGCAACCGATCATCATCCCAGCAAAGCGGACTCCACTACTAAGCGGAACAAACGCTGAAGTCGAAGAGTTCTGACGAGAGTATGTGAGCAAAGTAGGGAAACCTTACTCAAATGTTTCATGCCCAAATAAGTAACAGGTTCCTGCCCATCCTAGCACCAGCTCCAAATAACACATCGTAAAACTCAAACCGTGGACAAGCCGTAGGTTTTGAAGCTCAGATTTCTATCTTATTCTAGGTAGCATTTTCGCAAACCTCTCACACAGTGTTATTTTTCCGTACTTTTGAGAAAGATTCCAAAGGAAAAAATTTCACCTCAAAATAGTAGTTTTTGAGCTCTAAATTCTCAGTTGTGCACAACGAGATTTTTTTTTGCTAGTGGCTCTCTGTGGCAGACACATAACAGATGTGATCGATTCTGTAATAGGGGTCAAGTACGGGGTTACTCAATTCCTCTTGTATGCGCCACGCATTCTGTTTCTACGGAATGTGGTGGGGCGATTTGAATGCGCTTTTGCCCTCTACAATGACTTGCGCTGGCCAGAAGATGGACAAGTCAATAGTTTTTCCTTCCTATAATAGTGTTGACAACAGGTACCAATTCACCAACCCTGAAGGGATAAAGGCTTGGTTGGCTTGGACGGGAAATCTGAACCAAGAGCGTGGTATCGGGGAGCGCGACAGCCGGCACCTCCTCCGACTGCGCTCCACGCGTATTGATCGCTCCTACCTTAGCTAATGTGGTAAACAGTGAACTTTATGGTTATTTAAAACCAAACACCCGGTGCTCATACAATACTGCATGCTGCGCTCCACCGGACTATACCGGATTAATTAGCTTTCATCTGTATTCCTCTATAGGAGGACAGGCTATTAATTAGAGTTTGGCGCACGACCAAGTTCGTATCCTTGTCCAAGGTGAAAAGAGGATTTTCTGAGAAGCTCGGTAGATACTCGCTGCTGCGAAACCGGGAACGAGCCTCGAGGAGTGAACTTGATTCAAGTGCATTCACTGAGTTCTCTTCGCCTAAGCTCAAAACCTGAACAAAGCTGCCCCTGCGTCTAACCGCACCCACAGCGCTGGCTCGAACTCGCCGCATCAAGATTCTCCACCCGAGAAAGGAGTCCACCAATATCGATTCTGAAGGCAATCTGGCAAGTGAGCTGCTGGGAATGCCAGTTGTCGGATGCAGTAGCAAGACAGCTGAAGGGGTAATCGCTGCGAGTCCTGGGCCGCTTCCGATTGCTTAAGACACTATCTGCGTGGCTGGAGTGATGGGAACAATGAGAAAACAATCTCCTCCTCCAATCCCCAACGTCGTTTGGTAGACGGAATCCGAGGTGGAAATGCAGCACGTCCTAGAATGCAGGGTGGCGTCCCTCGTAGAGGAGAGAAAATCAGTCAGTCGTGGTCGGGCAGACGATTTCATGCTGCTCAAAGTAGTTTCCTCGATGAAGTGGATGCTGCGCGGGAAAAAGGGAAAGGATCAGAGCCAGCTACCACAGCTTATGAGGGGAGAATGAGAGAGAAAGGGGAACAGAGGAGCACCGCCGGAAGCTGCACGAAGGAGCCGGACAAGGGGCGACGACTTGCAGTCGTCACTTGGCCGGATCATGTCCGCCGTTGCTTTTACGGCCGAAAGCCAACGACCGGCCGTAAAACTCTCGAATAGACGAAGCGCGATTGAGGTAGAGTGCCGACAACGCTACGCTTAGGTACAAGCCGACATGCGATTAACGTCAGGACGCACCGGACGCATGGAGTTTCAGCGCTTGCCTTTCCACAGACGCTCACTTGCATGCACGGCCGTTCCCCCCCCCCCCCCCCGCAGGACGACTAAATCGCGAACGGTAGGACAGATCTGAAGCCTGTGCGAGTAGCTCTCCGAGCAGAGAAGCAAAGTCCGCACGTGGCAGTGCCGCACGCCGTGATTTGATTTATAGGTTCCTCTAGTTATAATATTAAAAGGCATCTCTCAAGAGTGTCACTGCTATGGCATGTCTCTGTCATAAGTGGGTCAAGGTATACATGAGCAAATGTTGCTTGGAACTAATCCACCCTACAACCTTGCTGGGCACATAATTGTTAACCACACACATGTCGAGAGTTTACGAAGAGGAACTCGAAGAGGCTCGGGTTCATCCATGCCTCCTCCGGACGATACTAGCCAAGCCTGTCAGTTACCCTTTTATCGATTTGTCTGTGGATGAGAACGTTTCCTATATGTACAAAGCGTTTGACGCCATATCTGCATTGTACTTTTAAAGCTGTCCTATTCGAACGGCTGTTGGCTCTACGGTCTGTTTCTGCAGTCGCAGCTCCACTGCTCGCCTCCCAAAGGGAGTTATCAAGAACCCCCCCCCCCCCCTCCCTCCTATCTGGAAGGCAAAAAACGCTGTAAAGATGAAAAGGTTTCGAATGATAGTAATGGTATTTTATGTTCTGGTATAAAAGTATTCTTCTCGTTTCAGGAAACTACACTGTTTAAGCTACAAGCAGTTGAACGAGGATTAGAAGAACTCGACGTTATTTTGGAACCAGCCCAAAACATGGTATTAGGTAAAGAGCTCGAGTAAAACACGAAGATGCACTAGTGAAATATGTGGAAAGGGGAGCAGCGGCAACGCTATGTACTAAACACATTGGGGGAAGGCTGCACCTCCAAGACAGCTTTACGGAAAAACAGACCACAAAGAAGACGATCCCTCGCGTTCGAATAATTGACCAGTTTGCCGAGCCTAATGCGCAGCAGTTTGTTGCAGAGGTAAGCTGCGCTCCATGCAAATGAGAATCAGCAAATTCAGGTTGCTGAAGACAGTCGGCGGCGGATGCTGGGAAACACAGAGAGCCAAGGAACGATATCGAATTCGCTGGTTGTACTAACCCTTTAGTGCCGAAAGCCCTTCAAGGTGATCCTCGGAGACTCGGCAGCGAGCTGCCGCCGAGTTTGAGCCACATTCCTCTGATTTGCACGCAACCGCTTCTCCCCAGCTCCTCTGCTCATCAAAGTCAAGAAGCAACTGAGTGTCCGTGAATCTCACCGAGCTCCGTTCAGCAAATGCTCGGCTGCCGAAAACAAATCTCCTTTGTGGGGCCTTCCTTCCCATGGCAGTAGCTCAACTCTTCGGCTTGTTAATCTGAACACGTACAGTACCGGACATGTTCCTCTGTTCATTCGCCGGAAATCCCGGAAAGATCAACATAGGCCGCTTTGGAACGGTCCAAAGCGTCCTTTTTAAATTACTTTTTAAAAATCAAGTACTTGTAAAAAGAAACATATACTCGAGCTCAGCAGCTCAAGCTCTATCTTATGACCTATAGATCTCAGTAGAGTTGAACAATGCATATAGGCACGACAGAATCAATCGAGTGGGCACATCAACCTGTAGAGCGATCGAGCGACAGCTTGTAGAGTGAGCGTCTGAGGAGTTTTATCACAAATTTGCAGCCGCCCTACATAGGAGTTCCCCTCTAAGACTGTCCAGCGAGCCTTTGGAGTGCGCCGTGCTCAATGCATATAGGATCGAACCTATCAATCGAGTGGGAGCGACCGCTTGCTGCACGCGCGGCCGTGTTCGGAGCGCAAATAACTCTGTCAAGTCCGAATCGTTTCGGCTGCAACTCGTGGGTCTTGTAGGCAGTGAAACGGTGTAGTTTATGATTATGTAAAGTTGCAGGGGCGCGAATATGCAGGTTAGCCTTGTGTGACACGATTTTTTCGAATTTCAGGCGACCTCTGCAGGAAGACAAGGAGACCTAACGGCCTACAAACGCGTAGCCGAGCAGGACAATTAATGTACTAAACGAAATGCTTACAACTCCCTAGCTTCCTGAAGTGCCTTAGCCCCATCTACCAATTTAAAGTGGCGGAAGATAGCGGTTAAAGTTTCTTGAGTTCTTGCACGCCCAGATTTGAGTTTTCGACACTCGTAATGGTACCGCTCTGTTCGGCGTGATATGCGCTATTGAATGGTTTCAATTTCGGCCGATTTTGGAATTATCGATTTTTTGACAATTTCGCATCGAGGACGAGACCGCTCCTGGCCGTCGCAGACGGACGATGGCGTCATCAAAAAATCGATGTCTTCGAGTTGGCCATGCTTGATACCGTTCGATAGAGCTTTTCATGCTGAATTGGATGGTGTCATTTAGAGTGGGAAAAACTGTAATCTGGGCGAGTAACAGCGCGGAGAGCGTCTGCCGCTGTTGCGCTAATTTGCACGCGCGGACGTATTCTGAGCATAATAACTCTGTCAACTTCCAATCGTTTCGGCTGCAACTGGTGGGTCTTGTAGGCAGTAGAACGTGCTATTAGTATACTGAAGTAGAATGGCTTAGCTTAGGAGGGGGGAATGTGTCACAGCGGTGCGAAATGCAGGTGAGGCTTCCGTGACGCATCCGATTTCGGTGGACAACTGCGAGAAGACGCGGAGAGCTAACGGGCTCAAAATGCGTATGCGAAAAGAGCACTTATGGTACTTTGCGGCGACGGGCTCAGAACTTTTCAGCTGCCGTTTTAGGGCGGCGGACTTAGCGGTTGAAGTTTCCTGTCCTCTTAGTCGCCCATATTTGGGTTTCCGACACTCCCAATAACGTTTTGTTCATGACGAAAAGCTCTTTCGAATGGTGCCGCTCTCGTCCAATTACAAAAATCTATTTTTTGACAATATCGAGGTCGTGGGCGCCCTAGGCGGAGCTGCGCTGACGATGACGTCATCGAAAACCGGTATTTTCGAAATTGGCCACATTTCCTCGTGCAACTTTCCAAAATAGTCTAGGCGTTATTTGGGGCGCTTACTACGAATCCGATGTCCGTTTTTGAAAACTCGCCGATTTCAGCAGGTCACTTCCCGTTTGAGGGTGGTCGGGTCAGGACCACAGATCACCCTCAGTTATCGGTATGGGCGGTCTCCTGTCGTAATCCTCTGAATGAACTTTGACATCGTGTTCGGCACCCCGAATAAGTCCCCGCCCCTATACGAAGTTTGAGCAAAATGGTGATCCTGACCCGACCACTCCAAACTATCCACAAGAAAATCCAAAACCTACCGAAATCGGCGGAATTTTCAAAAACGGACGTCGGGTTCGTAATCAGCGCCCCAAATATCCCCTAGACGATTTTGGACGAGGATGTTTGGCCAATTTCGAAAACATCGATTCTCGATGACGTCATCGACCGCGCAGGCTCGGCCTGGAGCGCCCCCTCTTCGATAGGAAGTTGTCAAAAAATCGATGTTTCCAGAATCGGTCAAAATTGGTGCCGTTTCATAGCGCTAATCATGCTGAACAGAAGGGTACCACTGCGAGTGTCAAACACTCAGACCTGGGCTAGTAAGAGCGCAAGGAACTCTAACCGCTATCTTCCGCCGGTTTAAACTGGCAGCTGAGGCTAAAGCCCTGTTTGTACTTGGGCCGCTACGCGGCGCGGCACCATTGTCGGAATAGATATCGACCACGTGGCGCGAAAAATCGATCCCTATGGCGGTCGTCGTGCCGCGCCGCGTGGCGGCGCAAGTGTAAACTAGGGCTAAGGCAGTTTAGACAGCTGAAAAGTTCTGAGCCCGTCACCGTAAAGTACCTTCAATGCTTTGTTAGCATACACATTTTGAGGCCGTTAGTTTGCCGCGTCTTCTCTCAGTGGTCCACCGAAATCGAAAAAAAAAGCGTCACGCAAGCCTCACCTGCATTTCCGCACCGCTGTAACATTCCCCCTCCTAAGCTAAGCCATTCTACTTCAGAATACTAATAGAACGTTCTACTGCCTACAAGACTCACAAGTTGCAGCCGAAACTATTGGAAGTTGACAGAGTTGTTATGCTCCGAATACGTCCGCGCGTGCAAATTAGCGCAACAGCGGCAGACGCTCTCCGCGCTGTTACTCGCCCAGATTAAGTTTTTCCCACTCTAAATGACACCATCCAATTCAGCATGAAAAGCTCTATCGAACGGTATCAAGCATGGCCAACTCGAAGACATCGATTTTTTTGATGACGTCATCGTCCGTCTGCAACGGCTTGAAGCGGTCTCGTCCTCGATGCGAAATTGTCAAAAAATCGATAATTTCAAAATCGGCCGGAATTGAAGCCATTCAATAGCGCATTTTGCGCTGAACAGAACAGTGCTATTGCGGGTGTCGAAAACTCAAATCTAGGCATGCAAGAACTCAAGAAACTTTAACCGCTATCTTCCGCCACTCTAAACTGGCAGATGGGGCTAAGGCACTTCAGGAAGCTAGAGAGTTGTGACCACGTCGTCGTAAAATACATTAATTGTCCTGCTCGCCTATGCGTTTGTAGGCCGTTTGGTCTCCGAGTCTTCCTGCAGAGGTCGACTGAAATCCGAAAAACAACACACAAGGCTAACCTGCATATTCGCGCCCCTGTAACTTTACCTAATCATAAGCTACACAGTTCCATTTTAGCGTGCTACTACATCATTTCACTACCTATAAGACTCACGGGTTGCAGCCGAAACAATTCCGTCTTGACAATGTTATTGCGCTCCGGACACGGCCGCGCGTGCAATTTGCAAGCGGTCGCTCCCACTCGATTGGTAGGTTCGATCCTACATGCATTGCGCACGGCGCACTCCAAAGGCTCGCTGGACAGTCGTAGAGCAATTCTTGAGTAAGGCGGCTTCAAATTTGTGATAAAACTCCTCAGACGCTCACTCTGCAAGCTGTCGCTTGATCGCTCTACAGGTTGTCGGGCCCACTCGATTGATTCTGTCGGGCCTATATGCATTGTTCAACTCTATTGAGCTCTACAGGTTGTAAGATAGAACTTGAGCTGCTGAGCTCAAGTATATGTTTTTTTACAAGTACTTGATTTTAAAAAAAAGTTATTTAAGAAGGCCGCTTGGACCGCTCCAAAGCGGTCTATTTTGACCTTTCCTGGATTTCCGGCGAATGAACGGAGGAACGTGTTCGGTACTGTACTACTAGAAGTAACGGAATCGATTCCAAGCAAACGCAATCGGTTTCGTTCGTTTCATCTAGACGCGGAACGGATATTCTAGCTTTTGAGGGTCCGAATATGCGGACAAAAGGGCACCTGCTGTTTTCGTCATCGTGAAATGAATCATATCTCTTCAGAAGGTATGTGTGTGTTGTGTGTTGTGTGTGTGGGTTTGTCTCCAGTAGCAAAACCCTGCTGTGTTCTTCTTCAGACGAGGTTTTTACGTGGGAGTCTCCATTACGGATCGGACTGAGATTTGGGCGATGTCGCCGTCTTTGTTGAAGGACGGATGGTGCTCGAACGAGTGAGCAATTTATGCACTGCAGTTCCAATACACGCTTGCTTTTCCCGAAATATGCAACTGCTGCTCATCCAGAGCATTGTTCAGTACCAAGGAAAAGCTACGTTGTGGTTTCGCTCGAGCGAGCAATGAAAGCAAATGGCTTTCTGGAGACCGCCAGTCCATGTCTCTATATCTGTGGAATATGCTTCTAGTAGGAGCGGCAAACAGTTGGAGTGTGCAGTTCGACAGAAGGAAGGCTTTGGGAAGAATTGTCTCGAATTAGTGGACCTCTAGCGCATTCTCAAAAGGGCGTGAGACAAGCATAAAATGTTATGCAGCACTTCCTTCCCTTTTGACTTCTGTCACAAGGTCGATGGGGTTCTGTGGCTGAAGTGCCGTCGTTCCAGCTGCGGGTCACTGCTCCATCGCCGCGCGCGGACTTGAAATTGTTCCTGGGCGACCGACTTCTCAATCACCTATCGTTTCCCAAGAAGGAGGTGACTCTCAAACAGTCGAACAAAGTCAGGTTAACAGTTTCGCCACAACTCGACGTTAAGTGGTGATATCTGTTCGTCCACATGGAGACGCCGTGAAGTGCCCGCTTTCGCGGGCTAATCTGAACACGGTCACTCGAGTGCTTGTGATAGGAGGACAGGCTACGAGAATCCCATGTCACGCACGATGCATGACGTCAGTTCATGTTATTCGGGATAGGCCTTCGCCGTTCGGCGAGCTGACGCGCTGTCGAAAAGGAGTGAGAACTATGCGAGGGTCCCTGATGCGAGGACGGCAGCAGAGGGCAACTAAGCGAGTCCGAAGTCCCGTAACGTGGGCAAGACCTGCATGACAGCGCTGAGTGCGTTGGGTGCGTTAAAGGCCTGCTCGTGCGCGATGGTGAAAGCGAAGTAGAATGGACTTCTTTGTGATGCAAACCACGAGGTGTCCTCAGGGTCAAGCGTTGAGTTCTACTTCTGCTCTTTCCAGCTGTGGCTTTGACGTTATCAAGAATCATGCGCACCCCTGAAGTGCTGCACTGGACGGCTGGTGTCACGTGCGTGGACCGCTTCCGAAACGATGCCATTCGACGAAAGCTTGGTGTCGCGCTGATAGCTGGCAAATTGCGCGAAGCTACATGCGATGATGCGGCCATAATCTGCGTGGGGAAGAAGAACGTATGCATCGTAGAGTCTTCGAAGAGTCTAAAACGGCCTAGAATGCAGCTGAAGCAGTGCTGGGCTGATACGTTGGACAAATACGGATTACTTCACAGCTGGAAAGCAGAAGGTCCCCACCCCTCGACGGTGTTCACTTCAGAGTAATCTTTTCGAAGATATGTAAGAGCGATACGAGAACGCCAATAATGTTTGACTGTTGGACGACTTACGATTTTCAGTGAACCGAGCAGAATACTTCGAACACGATGTTCGAGCTCAGCTCCAGTAATTTGGCATGTGTGGTCAGGAATGTACAGGAAAAACGAGAGATTCTTCTAGGCCATTAACGAGTTCGTGAGGACAACAACTTCTGTCCATCCCGCTAACTCTCACCAGGGATGAGCGGATAATTAAATTTTGAAAACCGGATAACGGATAACGGATAATTTTGCCTGAAAATGGCCGGATAACGGAAAAACGGATAACGAACAAACAACAAAAATTAAAACCCGTTTTAAATTGCAATAATTTCAACAACAGATCAGTACTTGAAGCATCGTTAATTTATAAGCCATTTCTAGACACTTTAGTAGTGTTTTTTAAACGTTTTGCAGTCGCCGCATCAACGACGCTCTATAGTGTTTTCTGTTCTATTGTGACCCGCCTTTGACCTGGATTGTCTTATTTATCAACCTTACTCTGCGCTTATCTCTTTTTTCAATTAGAGCAGTTGAAAAATAGAATAGTCCTTGGAAAAGCAATTAATGCGATGTCTCTAGAAAGAAGAAGAAGGCGGAGACATCCAGTCAAAGAAACTTCACATAACCATCTCGTCCTATGCATGCTATGAACCGTTACTGTTGTTGCTGCTCGATAGCATCACAAGATCCAAGGTAGTTGAACGTGGAATTATTTGGGATGGATAAAATACTAACTTTTGGATGGTAACTGCAAGCAATTGTTTACGGCAAACACACACTCAAAGAGTTATGACATCCAGACCTTCTGGATCTTAGAAAGAATATCCTATCTATCTTTTTGGAACAGAGAAAGAATACCCGACCCGGCCCCAAAACGGAGGTGTTCCCTATGCTGCAGATAAGTTTCACAAAAAGCTCACAAACTAAAACAAATCTACATGTCTTCAGCACCCACAATGATAAGTTTGTTTAGTAGTTTTTAATGGAGAAGTTGCTTACTCTATGTAATTGGATTAATCCTATTTCTTTTGCTGGTATTCACTGCTGTACTGCAGTATTTTTGACAATTCACGACGGCATATGGCTAAAAGCGACCTGCAATCAAATCGAACGTACTGCAATCGTGTAACCACGAATGATACGATGGAAAGATTGGCGATAAAAAATTCTTCCCAGGATGCGGCTCTCCACTTTTGACGATTGCTAGTAGCAGTTTGTATGCCTTCTTGGTCAGCACATGACTTGAGATGACTGAACAATGCAGTGCTAAGTAGGCCCCATAAAAGTATGGTACAGGCTTAGCGGGCCTTATGGAAGGTTGGAAGTTAGATATCTTTAAAACTATGTAGCCAGTTCCCAAATGAGGAAACTTCAATTAACCCTTCTAGATTTGAATACTTCTGTTGTTTCTGACGACCATTCTTACGATCGTGAAGGATCCTGTACATAATCCTCCCACCACCGCGTCCAAAGCTAAGATTAGCTAATTTGTTGTTCGTTATCCGGCCCAAAATCACCGGATAACGAACAACAAAACGGATAGGCCAAAACCACCCGGAAACCGGATAACGGATAACGGATAACGGTTAATCCGCTCATCCCTGACTCTCACCCTTCTCACTAGTCGATCTTCCTACACCTACTTATGAATGTGGAGTAGAACGCTTCAAAACCTTAGGCTCTCATAATGCTCCGCAGACCTTGCAAGCAATACAAGTAGTGAAAGTGTAAAACTTGAAGGCCAAAAACCTAATGCTATGAATCAGCAATACCAGCAGTCCTATATTTGACCAACGGCCAAAACCGCGTTTTTGCAACGTTTTTTTCTGCCGTTTTGTAGGTAACATTGGCTTCAGAGCTGTATATTATGATGACCTTTTGATAACTAGGATGGGGAACAGATTACCTGTCCAGTGAATTATAAAATATTGTAAGATAGAAGATGGATGTCGGCCTTGCTCAATCCCTTTTACGATGCGTTATGTATTCTATTTCTACG
This sequence comes from Heligmosomoides polygyrus bakeri, assembly GCA_947359475.1. Taxonomy (NCBI): domain Eukaryota; kingdom Metazoa; phylum Nematoda; class Chromadorea; order Rhabditida; family Heligmosomidae; genus Heligmosomoides; species Heligmosomoides polygyrus. The sequence goes on along the minus strand of OX375867.1, from coordinate 58,855,017 downwards.
TGCTCCCATTTAAATGTGTATTTGACCCAAGCAATAATTCATGGTGGCCAACCGATGGACAGGTCAGCGTTTTATCCTTCGCAGACAATTCTTGTGTCGATCACGGGCTCAGGAGGGATGTAAGGCATGGCACGCCTGGGCGGGAAGTCCGACCGAGGAATCTGGAGCCGGGAGCGAGCGATGGCCGGCGTCTCCTCAGACTGCGATACCACGCGCCCATGACGCAACGTCGACAAATTCTGAAGAGAAGTCCCAGGAATGCTGTGGGTTTTTGTCCCCGTTCCCCTTCTCCAATCCCCAAAGGGACATTTGTCCCCTGATGGGTGGTGACAGCGTGATGAGCGATCGTAGGGCTATGGAGGCAATCAATAAACGTCCTTCTGTTGATAAGAGCCTCACGGGGCCCACCCATTCATGATCTGCGTCCTGGTTTTCGATACGCCGAACAGGAAGAAGCCCCGAGGTGTTAGGCGAGGAGAAGGGGAACAGTCTTGCTGAATTTTAGTTACAGTTTTAGAATAGTCTCTAGAACTCGTACAAGAAGCGCAATTCTCGACCTTGAATCCAACCCGTGTCGCAGTTTCATCCATCGCGTCGAATTTGTTTCATTTTTGAGAGAATCGAGGCTAGTTTAACAAATTGCTATGAACTGAGACTTTTTCCCACTACACAGTAGAAGCAGTCTCAGTGCTACCTTTGGTTCAGTTCTGAAGTGAGCTTAGCCAAGCTTTAGGCTGCTACTCGACGTAAGCCCTGCGTTCGTCCTGTGTCGATAATGAGCAAGCAAAATGCAAGTAGCAAATCTTACGAAAAGTCTGGAAATCATTGCGTCCTATGAGAGCGTTCAAACGACGCCTATTGATTGCCTTCTTACAATCATTCGCCACGCTGTCACCACCTAATGGAGGAAAAAATGACCGAAAGAGAGTAGGGAGATGCCGTAAACCGACCGTACTCCTGAGACCTCTGGAGCCCGATTTTCTCTTCAGAATTTGTTAGCGTCCGTTGGGTAGGGAATCCTATCCCTATCCTGAACATGGGAAGGTTGTCAAGAATATGTCGGAAGCCAGTTGGTGATTTCAAAGCGGCACTTCTCATCCGAAATGGTGTGAAAAATGCGTTTTGCACCGCTTGTGCGAAGGACGGGGCTAGTATTGTTCGAAGCCGTACGATTCTCTAGCCCGCGAGTACTTCACCCTCGAAAATAGCGATGCAAAAGCGGAGCGGTTGTAAATCAAAGAAAGTAAAATGTTCCTTTTAAATTCACACCCTATGGCCTAAGAATTTAATGGCTGGTGTTACATTGAGACAACGCTAAGATGACTGGGAACACTGTGTATTAGAGCAGAACACATTTCAGCACATTTTTATATTTGCTTTCTATGATCGTATCACTATATCGTGCTCCAGTCTAGAAGCTTATATCCCGCATTCCGTATTGAATTATACAAGTAATCACGTGGAAATCAAACACCAAAAATGACCCTTTCAGAGTAACCCAGAAGCTTCGCGTTGGTTCCGAGACGCTACATCTCATTCTAGTGTTTCGCAAATCACTTTAAGACCATCACCTGCCTTCATAGCATAGTTCTAGTCTTTTGAAAAAATGTTTGCAGTTTTCCGCTGAAGGAAAACGTAGAAGTTGCCGTTGGCGTCCCCAGTTGTCGAGATCACAGAGCGAGACTAGGTGAACTCGTTTTTTGCCTTATGCGGGAAGGTGGCCCAGCAAGATATTCCTTGGTTATTCAAACAATGGGCTAAATTATGACAAACGGATTCGGCTCTGCTTCCACCTAGTACGCACTCTGGGCGGTCGTCTATTCTGAGCAAAGCTCTCCGTCCACTACAAGGCGGACCATCTCTAGTTCAACTCGCCACTGTTTCCCTGCTAATTTTTAGACAACTCCTTTGTGATGTGGAGGCTAAAGTTGCATTTAATTCTGTCTCAGTGTTTCCAAGATTTAAGACATAGAGTATATTCTTTTCCCACGAAAAAAAAACGATCCCCTACACGAAAGACGGTTTTTCGAGGCGAGAAATTTGGGTTCCAATAAAAAAGAATTTTCAGTTTTTACGAGACATATTGTGTTTCACATGGTTTTAAAGAGAAATGCCTTTACCTACGGAAGCATGACGGAAATAAAAAAAATCTGGCGGAAGCACTCGAGGCACCATAACGGCGGAAACGTCCAGTCCTGGCTAATATAATCTTTAGACCTTAGTTTGGGCATATAGGTACAGAAAAATAGTTCGAGACGAATTGATTATCCTTCCCGAATTTTCAAATTGTCGAGCGAAAAGGAGCAGACCACAAAATCAAGGGCACTTTCGGGTGGTGCCGTGTCCTCCGGCAGATATTTCCCACGATGCCCGTTTCCCCGAAACAGCCACCGAATTGAAAAATGATTGTCAACAAATGCAAAGCCAATGTATAGCAAGCAATATCTAATGCGTTGTAAGTTCTCATTCTCCCCTCACGCCCTACCTTTCGTTTTCAGCCGAATTTTCTATTGCGTCTGGCTAATCACATTTTGTTGTGTGTGCTGGAACTTCTACCCCCACTTATTATTAGGTCTTCGGAAAACTTTGTAAAGTAAAGAAAGGTTCGAAAATTTTGCAACAATGCGGAATTTTTAAGGCGTTATTTTTTAAGGCGAATTTTTAAAGCTTTGTTTGTATTTCTGCAAAGTAATCACGGTCGCCATCGACTGCTTATGGTTAGTTAACAAGGTGAGGGTCCCAAGAGAACGGGGAACGCTGGTTACAAAAGACGATTCCCTAGTGGGGATTCCCCGTGTTTCAGTTAGTATGAAGAGTGTTTCGTTTTTGACAAGACGTTGAATCAAGCGAGCAGGGGGTCTTCGAAGTTTACTATGAAGTCGCAGCGCCGACCCTTAAGCGCTACCGAAAGTCACTTGTATGCAGGCGATGCCGTCCCAGACAGTGCTTCGGGGAGCAGTGGATAGCAGCGTTACTTCCTCGAAGAGAGCTCGTGGGTCTTGGGTTGCAGCATTTATGCATTCCAACTGGTCGATTGATAATTGAGGAGTGCTCACGTCCATACAACTTTAAGGCACTTTTTCCGCCAGCTTTTCAGGCGTTTCTTACACATTTTCCAGCTGTGTGCCATGGAAAGTAACCTTGTTGCGACTTGCTTGTTACCGTGTTTTAACCCCAGAGCAACAATGAAGACACTCAATAGAAGGATGTATGAATGTTCAACACTTGCAGAGGCGGGTGTGAGCAACGCAATGCCCGGCGGAACTTCGACAAGGCTAGGATGAGTCCGGATTTGACGCCCAGACGAGACCGTCTTCTCTTCCAGAACGGTAATTGGAAAAGTCGTTAGTGACTTCTACTTTGATAGTCACTTTCATCCTTCCCGATGCACGCCTCTGCAGGTGTCCTCTCGTCTCTCCCTAGATCGACACCCCATCTTGTCGGTAAAGAACCGTACTAGCCGGTTTCGAGAGGATCAGATCCGAACACTTGAAGAGCCTCCCACCAGTGCTCATCAATAGCCTGGCGCGGCTCTTCACACGCTACCTGTCCAAGTGCAAGGTTCCATCTCAGTAGCAGACCAGCAGGACCATCCTGCTGTACAACAAGGGAGATGTGCACGGCAATGACAGCTATCGCCCGATCTGCCTGCTGTCCGTAGTCTACAAGCTGTTCAATCGAGTCATCCTGAATAGGATTAACAGGACGCCGTGCAGAGGACAACCAGGCGAACACGCAGGATTTCGGAGAGAATTCAGCTGGATCGACCACATACACACCATTATTACGTAGCTCATCGAAGTATCGGGAGAGTCAAGCTGCCGCTGTGCTTTAAGTTCATCGACCTGAAGAAGGCATTCGACTCTATCGAAGCGGTCGTCGAAGCCCTGCTCACTCAGGGCGATTCTACTCAGTACATTAGAGCACTTCGAGAGCTGTACAGTGGACCAAGATCTCACCATTCTACAACGACGTTGTCGTGAGGAAACGGGTTCAGCAAGGGAACACCATATCCTCCAAGCTCTTCAGCGCCTCCCTCGAAACCCTCGAAAACGTTATGACCTAGAACGGGAAAATTTGGTAGTGAAAATCGACGGCCGGGAAGTGCACCATCTTCACTTCGCTGACAACGTCCTGCTCATAACAAATTTCGAAATGAGAGCAAGAACTACATTCTGAATGATATTGATAGGAGTATAGATATACTTGATAGACTTTAACATATACACAGTGGGCTTCATTTTACCGATGGTTTCATTTTGTCCACACCTCTGCAGTGAGTGGTAAGTTTTAAGCTAAAATTCATAGGATTGTATTCTAAAATGTGGTTTAATTTTATAAAAAATAAAAGAAAAAATAATTATAAAAATAAATAAATAAATAAATAAGATAATTTTACAAAGTATAAAAATTATTCAAAAAATAATAATTATAAAAATATATACATAAAAAAGCAATTTAAAGCAATAAAAATTTAAAGTATAATATATAATAAATAAAAATAAATAAGGTGATATATACAGAGATAAAAGAAACGCTTGTTTGCAATAGTTTTCTGTTAAGCGTGCGGTATTATATAGTTTCAAAGTTTTACATGTACTGTAATGCTGAATGTTGTAGCGTTCAGTGAGGCAGTATGAAGTTAACTGTTTATTTTGTTTTGTTGATGCAGTTGTGTTAGAACATAGGTTGCCACCGTTACTCTAATCTGTAAAATTTAGTTGTTAGTACATAAGTTAAAGCACATAAAAACGTATCACATAGTATTGTACTAACAACTAAATTAATTAGTTACCTTCTTCACTGATGAGCCTCGGGATAACTAATTGTAAACATGTTTTGTATGAAGATAGAGGCGAAACAAAACGTGTTTAAGTTGTTGTTATGTAGCTGTCGTTGTTTTTTGTGTTTTTGTCCTGTGACCAAGATTGATGTGTCGTTGTATTTTATGTTGTTGAAGAGCTACTAAATAAAAAAGACTATTTTAATTTTAATAGATAGTAGTATAATAAATATTTAAACAGTTTTACACATAGATTCACAACTAATTCTATTAGGTATGCCGTCCACATAATGCGCTTCGCAGACACCAGCTGGACAGGGGCCGTCTGGATTCCGCGGAATGTCGAGAGAACAACAGAACGTCCACCGGCGCGTTGATTTCTTTGTAAGGGTCTTGAAATGACGACATGACGCTCTTCCTGTCTCTCAAGCGAGGAGGATCCATTGGAGCACTCTGGCACGCGACAGGGTCGAATGGAAATGAATGGAAGGGCGGAGGTGACACGTTCATTAAGGCGCACAAAGACATCCGATGCGCTCTTCGAATCGACTGCGGAGATGTAAGTGAATAGTAAACTTGTCGCGGAAATAATTTTTTCTGCCTGGAGTATAACGTTAAAAGGTCAGATTGCGTCCCTTGAAAGTTCAAGCCTTGTTTACTATGCGGTAAAAAAATCAAATCTTCCTCTGTCGAGCTTCGAAATTATTAGAAGGGGAAGGGGTCGTAAACAAAAAAGCCAAAAGCGTCAGAAAACAGAAAATTCGAAATTATCGCCTATAGCTATCTACAGTATCTCACTACGCGTTTCTACCAATAAGCAACACCTTTCTTCCACTCCACGTCAAGCTGGACACGTTAGCTGGGTAGTTTTGAAATCATGCTGAAAACCTCCCAATTAAAAGCGAACGGGTATATGATTAATGCAGATCATTTTTTAAAATTTATAGATCACATGCCAGAACAAATTGAGTGCGGGCTTGAAATGTTATGAAATGTCGATTTTTGCAGTTAAAATAATGAATCAAATATTAATTCAATGAGCAATATAGCGAGAATTGTAGGGTGTACAAAAGGAAAAGGAAAAGAAGAGATCACACCGTGCCCTCGTTTGGGATGTCACGCGACTTTTCTATAATCAGTATTACACATGCTGCTTACTTGGAACAGCAAGAAGGACATGTATTTCCTACAACTGTTCTTGTTGTATCGTCTACAAGTGAGTAACCACACGTGAATAAAACTTTTGCTATCAACCAAAGGAAATTCGAGGTGCTGAGTGAGTGCATGTGGTCATCTATACTTAAAAACACGAAAATTTGCTGTTTTCTTGCACATTGAAACAAAATTGATACGTTTTTCTATTTCTTATAAAAATAAAGACTTCATTAAGCTTCACACACTGCATTTGCCTTTTTGGGAAAGGTGGATTATAAATTGTCCAAGAAGGTGATAGTGAATTCTATTGAGGCAAAGATCCCGACCATACTAATGGGTGCCTGGTTCAATGTGGAAATCATTTATGCTTTGAGGATGATCGGTTTGACTTGGAAGCTGCTTATTTCAGCTTATGCTGACGTGCCCACTATGATCCGAGAAGTGTCCTATTTGACGTGATGCTGGTATGTGTAGGTAGGAACGTGGACCGCAAGAAAGAGCCGCTTTAGGGGAGCAAGTAGTGTTAATATGAAATCTTGCCGCGGACTTCAACTAGAGATTCAACAAATTCAATTTATAGAATACGTCAAATCTGCTACGGATGAACTGCGTGCTAGTCGCTCTTACGCGATCAGCGAAACGAATCTGACGACTGCACAGCGTGATTTCTAATGAAAGCCAAACAGCCTTTTCGATCATAGAGCAGCTTAAGTAAACTTTTTGCTGCAGGGGCTGTGATCTTGCTGAGCAGACTAAATTCTGGCGGTCGGATACCTATGACGAAATTTCTATGCCACGCCGTTTTCTGTTTTCTGATTAATTTTAGAATTTTCCCATGAAAACAGAAGAAATTTGTCTAAAATAGCCAGAAAATCAAGAAACAGAGAAAACGTGGCCCAGCCCTGCTGGGGAAGCGGCCCCAGCTCATCTTATCCAGTTTTTCACTTCCCCCTTTAGCTGTATGCCTAGCGTTGTCGTGAAGAAGGGGGACAGAAGCTAACCTGGACCATACCAATGGTATAAAAAAGCATAGAAATCAACGAAGCAGTATCCGTACTGATATGATTTCACTTTTATTTAGGAGACGATGAGTTCAAATCGATACGGTCAGTTCTTTTACATATAGTCGTGGCATTGCGTCGGTGACACGTCTTCCGAATCCAGACGAGAGTTTCACGACGTCGGCGATATGTCATCTGATAGTGAGTGCAGTGCCGAACGACCTCGATGACTCGCCTTCTGATTCCAGACCCTAGCGGAACCACACCTGTGAGACGCCTTCTAACTCCTCATCCTATTACCAGCCATCAGAGCGGGTTCTAGCCGGCACTGACGACTTCTTAACGCTTCGCCGTGGAAATAACTTGTCATACTCAATTGAGCTGCCACCTATGTCATGGTTTCCTCAGGAAAAACATATTAAGTACGTCGATTGGAGCAAGTTAGAAAGAAATCGGAAAAATGAACGACGTCTACAAAAAACGGGTATTTGAATAATATCGACTGATGGCGATCGATACTTCAAAAACAAACTTCAGATTCGTGTTCAGTGACCTAGATTCCGCCAGGGCTAAAGTATCGACTCTCTTGAGTGACATCCACAGAAAATCGATAGATTGGTCAATATCGATTGATGGCGATCGATACTTCAAAAACGAACTTCAGATTCGTGTTCAGCGACCTCGACTACCTCCAGGACTGAACTTTCGGGCCGCTGTTGATCGTCATCAATCGTCGAGTATCCCCAATACGGCCTTCCCACTCCAGTTGTGACGGAAACAAATAAACAAACAAACAAACACATACATACACACAACTCCTTTATACATTACCAGACGTTCAGCGTCCCAGCAGCTGCCAAACGTCTAGTTGGGAGATTCGCCCCCAAACCTCGAGAATAGAACAACCCCAACCTTCTCCCTTTCTTCTTTAGGGCATGCGATTTATTCTCCGAAGTGCCCGTTCTCTACGTGGCGACAAACGGATCATGAGAGTCTTAATCCGAAGTGCTTAATCTGCAGAAACATAATTAAAATTAGTCGGCATTGGTCGACAGGTCGACAACGTTTACTATACGACGCCAATAATACTCCACCGAATCTCATGGCCACCTTCCCTTCCTCTTCACACCCCCCCCCCCCCCTCCGCGCTAATACTTTCTTGCCTATGTGCTAGCGAGAGTGATAGTAAGCACTCACATGTGACACTGAGTCCCGAGACACGTGTCACCACGCTGTCACGACGTCTATGATACTCCTTCTGGAACACCTTATTCTTTCCTTCCCCTTATTCACGCTACCCTTTCCACTGGTCTCCCTTACTCGGAATCCCTACGCACGTTGCACGACGCCTTCAGCACGTCTTCTGAATGCCTACGCACGTTAGACGACGTCTTCAGCACTCTCATGAATCCCTACGTAAATTGACGACGGATTCAGCATGTCCTCTGAATTCCAACGCATGTCGGACGACGTCTGCGGTACGCCTTCTGAATCTTTGCGTTCTGCACATGATCTCCATTCATACCCTGAAGCGTTGCACGCTGAATATCTCGTAGACTTGGGTGACCCGCCGCGAAGGTTGTAAGTTCGCCAGCATTCGCCCATGGTTAAGCTGAAAGAAAACCCGGCTGACATACGCCGCACTGTCCTAGACATCTATGTCTACCATGACTGACAACGTGACCCGCGGGTTAAGCGAGTTATGCACCATTTTTCGTTGAAATTCAAAGGTTTTTCAGATCAAATTCAACTTTTTTCAAAGCAAACTCAACGTTTTTCAAAACAAATTCAACGTTCTACTGGAATCTTCTCCCGTATCATATAAACGGACCTCTCCACTTTTTCCTTTCATTGGGCGATTTTCCATATCTGCAGGCAACATGAGCAATGATCAACAAGACGTTCAACAAAGCCAGCGACGCGGCCGATACAGTCGAGCGTCTCGGAGTCAGAAGGAGATCTTGGTCAAATTGGTGTTCGTCGACGGAAGGACCACACACGAAGCTGCTCAGATTGCTGGTGTCAATGAGAACACTGCGCGATGCGATTATCAACTTGTACAAACGAAAAGGCGAAATATATAGTTGAGAAGGCGAAGTAGTTCTAATTTTTTCCTTAAAAAACGTTCTAATTTTCTAGTAGTTCTAATTATAGTGTAGAAATCGAAATAGTTTTAATTTTAGTTGGTTAGCCTTCAGTTCTAATTTTCTTCCTTAAGAATTAATTTTACTAGAATCTCTAATCTAATTTTCTTCCTTTTTATGTTGGATAGCCTTCAATTCTAAATTTCCTCCTTAAAGAACAGTTCTAATTTTCTAATAGTGTAGTATGCAAAATAGTTCTTAATTTTGTTAGATAGCCTTTTTTGACATGCTGGAATTTTTTGAGAAAAAGTAGACATTCAAGTAAACATTAAAACGTACAACTTGCAAAGAAGACGTGAAATTTGACTCAAAAGTCGTTGAATTTGATCTGAAAAACGTTTAATTTGCTTTGAAAAACGTAGAATTTGATTTGAAAAACGTTGAAATTCATCAGAAAATAGTATATATAGTAAAATAGTAGGCTACGTATCAACTAGCACACCTCGATATTACTATCCAATAAATGGACCGACATGAAAAACCGAGCAAGAACATATGCGGTTTTGGATTCCTGGACTTAACTCCAGGTAAACAACAGGAACCTTGAAAGGTTTGTGATGTTTATTCAGAATTGTGGTTAACCTTTGACGACCGCGCAATTTTCGCGCGTCAGGCCCGCGGGACCGCGCGTATTGTGCGCGTGTGACTCGATATTTCGTCACCTTAGCATAAACTGAATTTTCAAAATGCACACCACGAATCTGATATCCGCTCTCAAAATTTTGGTTTGTTTTTGAAATATTTCCGAGATTTTTTCTTTTCCGCAATGAGCTCCTCTCCTTTCTCCATTTTGATGGCAAAATTGGAAAATAATTGTTTTTGATGCGAAACGTGAACTGAAAAATTCTAGAATTGCCATCAGAAGTTGCAACCGACCGCAAGGAATCTAGCTAAGTTGATTAAGACAGAATGCATTGGGTGCCACAAATTGTGTTGTTTGGATTGCTTCCAAACATCTCGTAGGTATTAACTGTAGATTAAAAATGTTTTCTGTCTGGACTTCATTTTTGAAGTTGATTTCCTTAGTGACATTTGATAACATCCAAGTAACTGTAGTTTGTAATCATGTCTGTTTGTTACCTTCATTGAATGAAGTCTTAAAAATAACTCTGAAGTTCAATGGATAGCTGGCCAACGTCATAATAGGTTGCCCCTGATATATTCCCTCGTGGCCATGCACTCGTATCTTATCGTGATTGAGCGAAATTCGAGAAGCGGATATCAGATTCATGACCAATACCTCAAATAACCCCATTCAGGGAGTTTGGACAAAGGTGATTACAACACTAGTTATCGATATGGGAGGTAACCGGTCGTATTTTACCAAGCTGACATCGCCGCTGTGTTCAGCATCTTAAATAAGCTCCCTAGGCAAAGTTTAGGCGAAGGTAATCTCACTCTGACCGAAACAGTACTGTCGCGCACCATTGCGCAACGTTGTCGTCAACGTGTTAAGGAGCTAAAGCCGCATATGCTTGTGCGTGCTTCTGAGGAACAGCGACTAATTGTGCGATAGAATAGAAAGCGTTTAAATGTGTTGTTACACAGCCGCCTTCTATGGTTACTGTATTCGATTGTATGAGGCCAAACTCGAAAGAAACCCGAAATTCTCCAGTGCACAATCCTATGCGGTTAGTTCCTACACAACTTATAATGTAAGTATAGTCATATGTTGAATGAATGTGCAGCAATTTCGCATCTGAACAGAGGGTCGGAGATTGTTGCAGCCGAACTTCCTACTTTAGACATAAAACCTTACCTGCGGCTGCACAGACCGATTCTATTGCCTATTCAGAAAGGCAATAGAATCTGAGCTGTGAGACACCATGATACCCTGGGTCTGTGTACCCTAGTATACGGTACCGTCGGTAAAAGTTCGCCAAAACGCGGCCGGCGGCGGAATAATCCGCCGTTTCCGCCGCTTTGCCATAACTCTCTTCAAAGTCGCAGATATTCAATGAAAGGCACATTGTTGGAATCAGAACAACATGATCTACCCAATGGCGTAAAAATCTTGACAAGGTTTCATAATTTTTGTGTTCGAGATGGCCTAGATTAGTAGAGCCCGTAATTGTCCTGATCCACATTCGCCCCTGAGTCTCCCCTAATTGTGCCTCTTGGCAGGGATCGACTTGCCCAGTAGAATTTTAAAAATTTGAAACGCTGTCAAAAATCTGTTTCATGCTAATTTTAGGTTTTGTCTCATCACGGCGATCTCTTTGATATCCAATTCGCCTGGTTTGTCACCAAGTTCAGCGTACCATGCATTGCCGATTTTTTCCATTTTCGTTAATTATTTATGACCGTACCACTTTTGTTCTAGAGCCGATTTTTGCTCAAGTTCTCCACTATAGGGTGTGGATTACAAATATAGGGTTTAGCCTTAGTTTATTTAGAAGTAAGGTTCTAATCAGCCAATAATTTGACAGCGCAGCGTTCCAAGGAGACATTGCCTGCAAGGGCTAATTCACGCGTGTAGATCTGTGTCTTCACGCAACGGATCAGTATGGAAGCTGGATGTGTGGTAGCACGACATACAGAGATGCTGCAGCACAAAAATGATGTAGCTGGCAGCTCAGGACTGGGAGCTCCACTGCTTCAAAAAGGCCATTTTCTTCTACTCTGACCACGAGACTCCACGCCGACCTCTGTCCAGACCGCGCTGAACAGTTTCTGTCATTTATCGGACCCGATGTTCGCTTTTTTTTCGAAAAATTTTCCACCTCACGTTAATCACATTTATTCCTTGAGACAAGTCCGCTACTGGAGTCCAGAGTGTCGCTGTAATTGCAATGACCTGACCTGTCCCACCAAGCATGTCTTTTGGACACGCAATCGCTGCTTCTCTCCTCTCGCTACTCACACTAACCCGATGCAGGATCGGGCTTGAGGTTCGAGAATCGAAAAGTCTATGTTATATAATTCGCCATTTATTTGCCATTTGGCTACATGTATTTAATAATTGTTACTTACTATTAAACGTTTGTTAAGGTAACAATTGTTGCTGGTAAAAATAATTGCTTAATACACATTTTAGAAAATATTGTTGCTTGGTACATCGTTTGTCATTTATTTGCTTACCAGCCGTCCGTGCGGCCTCTCGGCCGCACCGACGGCTTCTTGACAGCTTCGCCGTGGCAATAACTTCTCATCATCAATTGTAGCTGCCACCCATGTCATGGTTTCCTCATGAAGAACATCTTAACTACGTCGATAAGGGCAAGTTAGAAAAAAGCGAAAAAATGGACGACATCCACAAAACGATAATTTGCCCAATATCGATTGATGGCGATCGACAGTTCAGAAACGAATTTCGGATTCGTGTTCAGCGATCCCGATTACCCCAGGGCCGAAGTTTCATGCCGCTTGAACGACTTCCACAAAAAACCGATATTATCGATCGATATCGATTGGTCGACTCCAGATTAGTGTTCAGCGACCCAGATTACCCCCAGCGTTGAAGTTTCGTGCCGCTTGAACGTCATCCTTAAAAAATCGATAATATCGGTCGATATCGATTGCCTCCAAAACCCCTCCCGTCGATGATCATCTAAATGCCCAGGCACGGTTGCCGACGTGTTCTGCACGTCTACGGCTCGCGTGCACGGTTGCCGACGTGTTCTGCACGTCTACGGCTCGCCATGCATGGTTGCCGAGGTGTTCGGCACGTCTACGGCTCGCGTGCACGGTTGCAGACGTGTTCGGCACGTCTACGGCTCGCCATGCAGGGTTGCCGACGTGTTCGGCACGTCGACGGCTCGCCATGCAGGGTTGCCGACGTGTTCGGCACGTCTGCGGTTCGCCATGCACGGTTGCCGACGTGTTCTGCACGTCTACGGCTCGCGTGCACGGTTGCAGACGTGTTCGGCACGTCTACGGCTCGCCATGCAGGGTTGCCGACGTGTTCGGCACGTCGACGGCTCGCCATGCAGGGTTGCCGACGTGTTCGGCACGTCTGCGGTTCGCCATGCACGGTTTCCGACGTGTTCGGCACGTCTACGGCTCGCGTGCACGGTTGCCGACGTGTTCTGCACGTCTACGGCTCGCCAGGCACGGTTGCAGACGTGTTCGGCACGTCTACGGCTCGCCATGCAGGGTTGCCGACGTGTTCGGCACGTCTACGGCTCGCCATGCACGGTTGCCGACGTGTTCGGCACGTCTACGGCTCGCGTGCACGGTTGCCGACGTGTTCTGCACGTCTACGGCTCGCGTGCACGGTTGCAGACGTGTTCGGCACGTCTACGGCTCGCCATGCAGGGTTGCCGACGTGTTCGGCACGTCGACGGCTCGCCATGCAGGGTTGCCGACGTGTTCGGCACGTCTGCGGTTCGCCATGCACGGTTTCCGACGTGTTCGGCACGTCTACGGCTCGCGTGCACGGTTGCCGACGTGTTCTGCACGTCTACGGCTCGCCAGGCACGGTTGCAGACGTGTTCGGCACGTCTACGGCTCGCCATGCAGGGTTGCCGACGTGTTCGGCACGTCTACGGCTCGCCATGCAGGGTTGCCGACGTGTTCGGCACGTCTGCGGTTCGCCATGCACGGTTGCCGACGTGTTCTGCACGTCTACGGCTCGCCAGGCACGGTTGCAGACGTGTTTGGCACGTCTACGGCTCGCCATGCATGGTTGCCGAGGTGTTCGGCACGTCTACGGCTCGCGTGCACGGTTGCCGACGTGTTCTGCACGTCTACGGCTCGCCAGGCACGGTTGCCGACGTGTTCGGCACGTCTCCGGCTCGCCATGCACGGTTGCCGACGTGTTCGGCACGTCTACGGCTTGCCATGCAGGGTTGCCGACGTGTTCGGCACGTCGACGGCTCGCCATGCACGGTTGCCGAGGTGTTCGGCTACTCAGTGCCTCCATTCCAGTTGTAACGGAAACACACCCGCACGCATGCACACACACACACGCTTGCTCCTTTATATATAATAGGATCTTCTAGTTGCATGTATTTAACAACTGCTACTTTCTATTACGTGCTTGCTAAAATAATAATTAATAATATTAAAACAATAATAATTATTGCCTGTAACAAATACTTAATAAATCCTTTTTCTGAAGCTAATTGGTTATGCTCAAATAAGTTTGGGGAAAGCAGTACCTACCAGGGGTGTGCGTTTAACGATCAACGATTTACCGATTTACCGGATTTACCGGCATTTTTCGTTAAAACTTTTTAACGAAATTTAACGACGAAAATTTCCGTTAAATTGCATTAACGACATTTTACGCACCATATTTGAAATTTTACTTCTTCTTCATGTAAATGCATTTTGGACGATTTTTTGGATGAGTTCTCTATGGAAACCCTCCACATACTTGAGTAAGTGGAAATAGGCCATCAATATCGTCCTCGTATTTCGAAAATTGTCGGCATTTTCTTGCTTCTTGACCAACTTATTTTCGTGCGCGCCCGCTTTTCTCCGCCGTAGTTTCGCGTTTTTGGACTTCCTAGATCGTTTCTCGCGTTTGATTGCTACATATTAGTTCTTCAAGCTTACCAACAAGCCAGCTTTTTCACAGCTTTTTGTGATATCTGTTTCATAAGTGAGGTTGAATAGGCATAGAAGACGCGGAGAAAACACTACGAAATACAAATAATGCGAAAAAATAAGTGTAAGAAACGAAACAAGGGAAACAACGAAGTAAAAAGACTCCTTCCCGCAAGTTTTTTTTGGAAAGTAGGACGGGCTCTTCGTGAAGCATCAGCTGATGACTGTATGACTGCGTTAAGGCAACACTGAGCACGGTAACTGATAGAGCGGGCTGTGGTACTTTATTGAACTTTATCAGTTGTTATATATGAGGTTAGTGTTAGGCTGAGCGGAAAGTTCTCAGCGCTTTGTTGCTATTCTTCATTCGTCTACTATTAAGTAAAAATTCAACTTGCATTGCGCATTAATGCTACTTTCTGTACAGAATGTTTCGCTCTGATCTATCTTTCAGTTTTTCTCTTTTTCTTATATTTCTGTTCTTGAAGGGCTTATTGAAGTATGTCGAAGGAGCAATTCCGAACGATATTTTATTTTAATCTCGAATTGAGACAATCCGCTGCCGAGACAGCTCGACAAATCAATCAAGTATGAGGACTTAATAGTGTTGGGAAGAGTGGTTGCGCGCCAGTGGTTCAGTAAATTTCGGACCATTTCGGATTTCAGCCTCGAAGATGGACCCCGTAGCGGTCGACCTAGAGCAATTCTGGACGACGAATTTAAGGAATTGGTGGAACCTGAACCACCCCAAACATTTCGCGGGATCGCGGAAGAGCTAGGCGTCAGTAAAACTGCTGTTGCGGTTGCTTTGAAACGCCTTGGGAAGGTGAGAAAGCTCGAAAAGTGGGTGCCTCACGAGTTGAGTGAGCGGCAAAAATTGTCACGTTTCGAGATTTGCTCTTCTCTACTTCCACACAACAAAACTAACCCGTTTTGGATCGAATCAGCACTTGTGATGAGAAGTGGATTCTGTATGATAACAGGAAACGTTCCGGACAGTGGTTGGACGCCGACGAACCCCCTAGGCATTTTTCGAAGGCGAACCTCCACCAAAAAATACAATGGTCACTGTGTGATGGTCGGCGACTGGTGTGATCCATTACAACTTTTTGGCACCAGGCCAAACGATCACAGCAGAGTCCTACTGTAAGGAAATCGACGAACTGCACCGTAAATTGCGTCAACTTCAGCCAGCGCTGGTTAGCGGAAGAGGCCCGATTCTTTTGCACGATAACGCCCTCCCATACGTTTCACAAATCACTAATCGAAAACTGAACGAATTAAGGATTGATGTTCTGCCTCACCCGCCATATTCTCCAGACCTCTCACCAACCGTCTACCACCTTTTCAAACACTTTCAGAACCTTCTCGCTGATAAAACCTTCATCAATCAGGACCAAGCCAAAGCAGCTTTCGTGGATTTTGTCGAATCTCGATCACCTAATTTTTTCGCTGATGGAATAAGTCGACTGGTGGCCCCTTGGCAGAAGTGTGCTGATTCGAACGGTGCTTACTTCGACCAAATCCGATAAGATTTGAGAATGTTATGGTAGTTCAAAGTGAAGCACTCAAAACGATGGGAGCTATCCGGACAAGCTAATATAAAGACTGGTAAGTAAGTTCTTCGAAGAATATATATCTTTGAAGGTGCAGATCTGGCTCTAAAAAGAAATTGCCTATATGTCCATGAATTTTTTCAATTTATATATTTGACATAATATACTATAATACCGTTCACCAATCCAAAATGTGATCTACAGAAACAAGAAAAATTTGTGAAATCCAAAACACAATCGAATCTCGAGCAAATGTGCTGTACAGTATGGTACCAGGCGCTTCAAAAAGAAAATCAACGTAGTCAATTGCTAAAAAGTGACAGCGGCGAATTCTATAATACATACAGAGCGTGTTTCACTTTCGCAGTGGTTGTCGTGAAGTTGGGAGGAATCTCGGCTCTGGTGGAGCAGCGGTGAGTTGCGTTCGTATTGAAGTTGCTTCTTCTGGACGCTTTTATGAGTCTTATTGGTGCCAGGAATGTTGGGAGAGCGATATGAGTGCACAGCCTGCAGAAACTCGAACTTCTTTCAAGCGTTTGATAACGATGGAATCGTCCTATCGTCAGGCATGACAAATCTGTAGTTAAACAATTAAACCTGCGTGACACAGAGGAATTTAAACTGCTTATTGTAGAATTTTCGAAAGAGTGGGTGAGAGCGGTTCAGATGAAGAAGGACAGAGCTATCCCCAAGTGAGGAACAGATAGTGAGAAACGGAAGCGAGTTGAGCGCCTGGCATTCCCCGCTTTCTTCACTAATTGTTCATTTGATCACGATGTGCCTGGAAGAGTGGACAAAGGGAGGTGCTTGTCGGATGCCTCTGTGAGACGCGCTGATCGCAAATCGTTGTTGCCTGAATGAACATTAAGGCCCACACTGGGAGCTGAACGGTGTCGGGCAATCAGCACAAATTTCGGGTCTCCTCTGTCTGTCGATCTATCTACATACCTATATCTAATCTAATCTGATATGGGAAGCTTCATTCTCCTATCCTCGAAGCTGTTCCGATTTCATGAAGCAACCTCACACCTGCTCAGAGAACGTTTCATTTCAGCACCAGCCTCGATTATGGTCAAGAAGTGATGATTCGGACATAGGCAGAATCGTTTTCTTTACCCCTGAGAAGCAGTATAATAAAAACGAAAGCATCTCGGTCCGAGTACAACGTGCAAGAGTCATTTCCTAAGAACACCAGCGAATGCTTTCAAGAGTGGAGTAGTGCAGCAGTAACTCGGTGGAAGGCTGTTGCGCTGAGCGAAAGTGTCGGAAGACAACAGTGGCATCACGTTCGGGGAGTCAGCTAGTGCAGAGCTGCAGAATTAGCGCAATCAAGGGCGCCGACTTCCGCACTTTCGTCGGGGTCGGCAATATTTCATTCCGTTTTTGAAATGCGGGGATGCAAGGCAAATCGGAGTGGCGCATCCCGAGTAGTCGCATTTCAATGCCGCCACGATCGAACTCCCAATTCCTCTTGCTCCTCTTCATTCATTCATTCATGACGGTAATGCCTTCAGAAGGGAGTGGAAAGAAATAGGTGAACCCGAGGAAACGAAGACGAAGTCATCTTAGTGGAGAGCCGTAGTCAATGCGTAGATCCATACTGTCAAGGACTCCAGAATCGCAGCTATGCCTTTTTCTGGAAGCGCAGCTAATTGTTGTAAGTCTGTGCTCGATGCTCTAACGCTCCTTTCGCATGCTAAATGCATTCCCTTTAAGGAGTCGCTCACGATTCGAAAGTCCTCTGTGTCCTCCTAATTGATTTCGTTTTCGACAAATAGCGCCCCTATTTTTAAGAACACTTGTATTTTTCTCATATCTGGGTGAAACGTTACATCGTATGGCGCGAAATCAGTGATGTGATGTAGTGTTGAAGGAATAGTGAAGTTGGGGCCTTATGGCCACAGGCCTTATTCTCTCTGTAATGATGTTAAAAGTACTTTGTGAGTCTTCCACATTTCAGTTCCTATGGTGAGTGAACCGCGTTTTCAGAAACTTCAGGTTGGATCGAATGTTTGCGTTTCGGCTTGAAACCTGAACTATCATAGCTTCTTTCAATGTTAGCTATCTTTATCGGAGAAGAAGCTGCTACGTTCGACATGCTTTTTCTAAAAAAAGCGACTAGTAGGATGTTTCTATCTATATAAAGGCGTCCCGTTAGATCTAATGTATTGTCGGAAGGTATTTTGACGTCCTCTCGTGTTCGCAACGATGTTCACTCTGCAATCTCGCGCAGAAATCCATTTTTAAGCGTCGTGTACAAAGGCGACGCTGGATCAAGCAAAGCTCTACACTCTAGTTTCTGCAACTTTCGTGATGGTCAACATGGCGATGCTGCTTGAATGAGTACAGACTCGATGTTTGACATTTGCAGCTGATTTTTACGTCTTGCCCCCAGTTTCTCCCCCGCAACGCCGGCCCTAACGGAATAGCCTGTTGCGGGCGATAGACCGAGAAATATGAGACACGATCCTCCGAGATCCTCCTGAGGGAGAAGCTTCCGGTAATGGCTTCAGCATTGCTGCTGGTAAGGCCTTCAGCTTGACCGACCCCGAGCTGACATCAGCGGCTGGCTCCTGCCTACATCGTGGGTGGGTGCCGACCGGTCCTTGCCACGACATCGTCACGGGTGTTGCGCGCGATAAAGTAGCACAGTGGTGTAGTGCCCTTCCGGAAAACAGAGAGCGCCGGTTGGGGTCCCGCCTTGCGCAAAGGTCCACCACAATATCCTGCAACTGTGTACAACTTCCGTAACAGTTGCTGTGGGCTTAGGCGAAAGTGCTAGGCATAAAGGTTCATTGGTTCGTTGACAAGTGAGGCTACTTCTTGCCTTCTCAAGCATTTTACTGTTGCTGCGAATGGTTCGTGGTTGTAACCTTTTACTATTCTTCTTTAAAAAATTCGTTGCTTATCCTAGTAAAAAAGGTCATACAAACTGGCCGTTGTCACCCCATCTGTCGTTGCACCAGACCTCTAATGTAAGTAATGTTTAAGCTAACCTCTTTTTTTGACGCACGAAGGCTTATCACTGTACCCCTTAATACGTATAGTCACGAGATTAGTTAGCGTAACGTTATCTTGGCTCTGCCCTCATTCATTCCACTGGGCGATCGTCTAATCTAAGCAGGGTTGTGTGTGCATCTACAGTTTTGCTTCTCCAATTCAAAGCATATCGCTGTACTAGCAATTTTGTAGGCAGTTCATCCCTTACGTAGCTCCTAAATGTTGATCTTATCCTGGCATGCCTTGCACTAGATCCAAGCCATTTAGCCACAACAAGCGGTTGGAAAAGTGTTTTAAAATCTCCAGTTATCGAACGCAACATCCACGCCTCGTGGGACCCATCAGCACCTACCCGTATATCGTGATGAGCCGGCCGCTTACATCAGCATGAAACCTGCTTGACCGGTTGTTAATGCGGCCTAATGAAATCGACTTGAATCATTTCTACCAAGCCGAGGGCCTTGGTAGAAATGATTCGAGTCGATTTCATTAGGCCAGACCAGTCACTTGAGGCTTAAAGAAACCGACTTCAATCATTTCTACCAGTCCCGGTCAGCATAAGGTGCGGATTCGAGTTCCGCTTGGAGATAGAATTTTGATCGCAACCAAACGTCATTGTACCAGCTTACGTCTTCAGTTATGTTTGATTGCTTTGAAAACCATGAAAAAACCACCTGCCTGCTCGTGCGGAAATAAATATAAGGGATGACGTGAACGTTTAAGGCACTGAAAGGTGAGAAATTTCCAGCCCTACTAGTTGTAGGCTAAGGCTAAGACTGATTAAAAGAGCCCTTTGTGTACAACGCGCTAGCTTTTAGCTTTCATCACCACAATGTGTCCTTTGAGAGAAGACCCCAGAACGCTTTTGATTGACTCCAGAGCAGTTCGTTCTCTTCTTCAGGTAGATAACCTTTCTGTCCCTTTCGTGATTTTGGTTTGACGAACATTGTAACACTGGCGATCAGGATGGACTCCATGGAAGCCTTGCCAGCCATTTTACAAGCGGTACAAATCAACTCGACGTCCAGGGAGGTGCTCTACAATCATGGAAAGTTCATGTTCATGGAGAAGCTGTGCGCGGTGAGTCGTCCTCTAACGGGGCTACGGTCGTGCTCAGAGACAAGCACATCATTTTGATTTCTCAATACAGGCGGATAGAAACACTCAACTACGACCCCGAACGAGGTCGCACTTTAGCTCAAGGTTGCGACGGTACCAGAATCTATTTGATAACGAATGCACCGAATTGGACGAAGAAGACAAGACGAGATCTCGTTTCTTGACTTGACGAGGATTGTCACCGTATCCTGGCGAGTGCGATTTCCCCTAAACAGTCCTCAAACTTATCATTAGAGGAAGTTTTCCAGGTACTAAATCGCTTATTCGGAAAAGCAAAGGCATTCTTCAAGTGCCGGTTGAATGTTTCGAAGTCAAGTACGAAGGCCAAGACTTCAATAACTATGAGTGGTAAAAACCAAATGTACGGATGCCCATTTCGACTCAATCGACTTTGACGGTCTCCAGTGTTCATTCTACGTAGCCGGATTCCAAGGAACCGAATTTGCCAACCACCGTATCTGATTGCTAAGGAAGCTTGACGAATCAGAGAAAATCACTCTGAAGGATCTCACTGCTGAACGTCAACTCATCAAATTGTTCAAGGATGATGCCAAAATTCTCGAAGGCACACCTGCTGTCAACGTTGTTCGTCGCCAGAAGTTCCAACTTGGAGAAAAAAGGAAGCCTTAACGACGACAATGAGATGGGTCTTCACCCAAAGCGATTCCCTATCAACCAGGGATCGGATTCATCAAAAAACCCGTGGGTATGCGGGGTATAAAAGGTAGAGATAAGATAAGAGTCAGGTAGAGGTAAGGCAAGAGGCAGAGACGCAGGCTTCATCGTGGGTATCTCTACCCCCTATACCCGCGGGTTAGTCGTTGATGAATTCAGTCCCAGGAAAAAGCACACTTAAGCCGGAGGCACTCAGTTCGACCAACCGCTATAGTCGAAAACGAAATATCCATAGAATTGTTGCCGCTCTACAAAGAGACGACCATTCACAGTGGAAGTAACAACAATGGTCGACTCCTCCGCCTGCTGCTTGATACTGGTGTTGAAGTAACTCTTATCTCCGAGTTCAACTGGAACATACTCGGAATACCCACTTTACAACAAACACACCTCACTGCCTACGCAGCTAATGGTACCCCCTCAAAATCCATGGATGCTTCGACAATGATATCACTAAGCTGCTCATCAGGAATACAATGCATAGTACAGGGAACATCCTTCGTAATCAAGGAAAACTGCAATGTTTCCGGAATGACATGGATCAAACAGCTACCGGACCTCTACCACGCCGTCCGAAAGTACCATGTCTGTAGTTATATTGTGGTTGACCATATGGATGGTTTCCGAGATATCACGTTGCCAAGCTGAAGACTGATTTCGCGGACGTCTTCGCTCCCGGTATAGGTAAGAGCGCCGCGGCTAAGGCAACGCTGGTACTAAAGCCCAACTCGCAACCGATTTTCAAGAGGAGACGTCCAGTACCCTACGCCACCGTCGCTGCCCTTGACAACGAAATTGATCGCCTACTAGCAGAGGGCGTAATTTCTCCCATGACGAACTCCAAATGGCTGCACCCGTCGTCGTGGTAAAGAAATCCAACCGAACTATTCGACTTTGCGCAGACTGTTCGACCGAACTAAATGAAACATTAATGTTACATCAACATCATTTGCCCACAACGTAAGATGTCTTCATTAAGCTAATGACGGAACTGTTTTTACACAGATCGATCTCACCGACACTTAGGTAGACGTCGACGACGCCTCAAAAAAATTGCTGAATATTAATACTCACAAAGGGTTGTTCCAATGCAATTGCCTACCTTTTGCCGTCATATTAGCACCTGGTGGTACTTGGGTTCTACCTTGCCGTGGTGTAAAGGCTTGTAGCGAAAACCAAGATGTCCGCAAGGATAAGGCCCGCCAACCCTTTGACTAGTTTCCGTGACTAAAGAACCCAAAGTGCCAAAGCTCATGGTGGGTCGGCGCTCTCCTTGAGCAACAGGAATGCCCAAGCAAGGCTATCCTGTGAGACGCTTATTATGCTACAACAACTTCGTTCTCCTGCCTTAGTCCCCTGCAGGCTGTCACTGCCCAGTACGGTAGCGTTGAATCAGCAAACAGCCAAAGGCGAAGAAATCTCAGAGCTGTAGGCTACCATCGGGAACCGACAAGCGCGAGCCATTTGATTGTCTGCACATACAGCTGTCGTGGCATCAACACTGGCGCTCAACTATCGGCTTTAAACGAGGAGACACAACGGATTTCGTATCACGTGGTCGGACTGAGCGAAACGAAACGTAGGGATCCTCTATCGTGACCTAGAACGATGGAACTGCTGTATTTTTCAGAGCGCGTAAAGCTGAAACAACATCAGGGAGTCAGCTTCATTGTGCACCCGATTTTGCGAAGAACGTAACAAGTGTCACCTTTTATGGCCATGGAGTCGGTGTACTCACTGCAACTTTGGCGAAGAACGTCGATGTCTCCGTAATTCAAGTATACGCTTCAACGGCCAACAGGTGCGAGGAACTCCACGAGGATTTCTATGAAGAGCTAGAAGTTCTGGTTAGAGCACAGAAGAGCAGCTATGTAGTGTAGCTGGAGACTTCAACGCACGTATCGGAATTCGTAGAGCTGGTGAACGTTTTATCGGGCCTAATAATGCGGAGACGATACTGGTGAGAAGCTGACAAACTTTTGCGGAGTACATCATCTGTATCACGGCAACAGCCAGTTCTTTAAGTCGTCATTGAAGAAATGAACACACTCATCTCCGAAGAGTTGGACCCCATCTTGCGCAGCAGAAGAACCCTAACAGATATAGGAGTCGTCCCGTCCTTCAATACGGGAAGACCCCCGACCACCGTCTCTTGCGGGCTCGACTTCACGCGGATCGATCTCATATACGCCCTGCACGGATACGATCGAGGATTCCCAAGGCAACGGTTTTGAATACAGAGGCGATTCGCACAATGGTGGAAAGTACAACCCTTGAGATGTCAGTGGCATCGATGAAGACTATACTCTGCTGATAAACGCGGTAACGACGATTGCCAACCGGCGCTGTGTCGCCGCTCCAAATCACAGCTCTCGCCAAATTTCGGATTCACGCGACATCATCTTGCAGAACGAAGACTAGTGAACCGTCAGCGAAATCACGTCGAGTACACTATATTGTGCTGGCTATGCAGACAAAAGCTGACGGAAGATCACAGGAGTTTCTCACGTCAGCGATTATTGGACCCAGGAGCCAACAAACGAAGTCTGAAAAAGACAAAACGTGCTCCTGCAGAATATCGTCATGTGATTCCCTGTTTAAAGCTCCTGACGGAACGCGATCTTCATCTAGGCCAGAAATAGAGTCTATAAGGACGAGCTTCTACACGAACCTTGTCAAGACAAGACGCCATTCCACCGCCGCAAGTCTACCTCTTGGCGACAATGTTCCGACGTTCCTGCCCTCCGAAGAGCGTCATGCGATCGAGACGATGTCGAAAGGTAAATCTCCATGCACCGACAGAGTCACTGTTGAAATTCTGCTGACTTGTGGTCATAAGCCGATCAGCGCCTTGGCGGAGCGCTTTTCCTGCTACGAAATGTGAAGTACCTACTGCTTGGAAGAGATCCGAGACGATTCTGCTGTTTAAAAAAGGCGACGGGGAGGACCTCTCCAACTATCGGTCAACAACTCTCCTACCGGTTCTGTACAAGGCCTTTACCAGGTGTTTCCTATTGTGCATCAGGAGGACTCTGGAAGAAGCGCAACCAGTGGAGCAGGCAGGCTTTCGACGGAAGTGCAGCACATACTCACCTGCTGTCGACTAATTGAAGCTGCTCGAGAACACCACGAACCTCTGGTGTTGACGTTTATCGACTACCACAAAGCGCTCGATTCAGTGAAACCGCAAAAAGTTTGGGAAGCACTCAACGAACAGGGGATCGAACCAGGTTACACGAACATTCTGAGTAAATGCTACATCGGATGCGTCACTGTTTTTCGATTATTTCATCGCGACTTAGAGGTAGCTGTGGAAAGTGGCGTATGTCAATGTGATCCCATCTCTCCCAATCTCTCCCCAGCGTGTTTGGAAAAACCATATGTCGCTGTTATTAGAGTGACTGTGGCATCGAAGTCGATGGAAGGCAGCTAACCACCTCAGATTTGCCGACGATATTGTCCTCATCACAAAGTCCACGGAGCAAGCGTCAAGAATGTTGCACGAGCTTCACATCGAAAGAGCTGAGGCTGGACTAACGATCAACATGTCGAAGACGAAATCTATGAGAAACGAGTTGGCTGGCGGTGACCCAGTGCTGTGTGGAGAAGCTCCTTTAGTGGGAGTCGAAGATTACGTCCACCTCGGGCGACTGTTGAACATGAAGGATGACCTCAGACCAGAAATATCACGAAGGAAGAGAGCGAGATGGGCGACGTATAATATTGTGAGAAGCGTGGTCGAGAGCTGCAGTGACTGTGAACTGAGAGCTGATATCTTCAACTCCACAGTTCTTCCAGCGCCATGCTACGCGTGCGAAGCATGGGCCGTAACAAAGGTAGCAGAAGATCAATTACGAAGAGTGCAAACGGCCTTGGAAAGGAAGATGGTCGACATCTCTCTACTCCAGCAGCGGCTCTCCGGACTGCACAATGAACAGATTCGAGCAATTTCCAGGGTCCGGGACGTCATTCTTGATATCGATGAGGCGAAACACCACTTCGCTAGACATTTGATGAGACTAAAGGACGCTGGAGTACCGCCACTGTGTATTGGGAACAACTAAGCAAGAAACGACCAGTCGGTCGTCCTCCTTTACTATGGTAAGATTCGCTCGCTCATCGGAACAACATCGGAACAACCTCTAACACCAAGGTGCTCATCCTCTGGTCAACATTGGCTCAATATCGAAAAAGGTGGCGAACAAGCTGGGACCCGCGCAAGACAAATCGTTGCTGAGGAATGGGTCGCAAGTAAGTATCGCAAGTATTAGCACCTGGCATTTTTCAACAAATCATCGACTCGATGATAGCTGGACTCGACGGATGTGCCACATATCTTGACGATATTATCGTTACTGGCCGAACGATGAAGGAGTACATCGCCAGCCTCGAAGCTTTGTTCAAAAGGATACACGAATACGGATTTCGCGTTCGTAGTAAGAAATGTAAAATTCTCATACCAAAGTTACGATATCTTGGCAAAAATATTGATGAAAACGGACAACGCCCAGATCCAGCCAACATCGAAGTGATCAAAAAGATGCCACCACCAGAAGACATCGTTCAACTGAGGTCGTTCCTGGGTATCACCAACTACTATAGAGCATTTGTTAAGGAAATGCACCAGCTACGAAAACCCTTAGACAAGCTGCTCAGGAAAGATGTCCCATGTAGCTGGTCACACGAATGTCAACGAAGTTTTGAGCGCGCCAAAGAATTTCCATCATCCGATTTACTATCTACTCACTACGATCCTTCAGAGGAAATAATGTTGTGGCAGGAGGGGCATCGGAATACGGAATCAGTCATATCTCACCGATTCTCCGATGCAATGGAAAAACCAATTTACCACGCATCTCTATCGACGGACGAGAGAATCTATGGGCAAGTGGAGAAAGAAGGCCTGGCCCTGTGGGAAAATTCCACCGATATCTCCACGGGCGTCAATTTACACTACTGACAGATCACAAACCACTTCTTGCAATCTATGAGAGCAAAAAGGGAGTACCTGTCTATGCGGCCAATCGTCTACAACGCTGGCCTTCACTGCGTCACATCTACGATTTCACTATCGTGTGTCGCAGAACGAGAGTTTTTCGACAGGCAGACGCACTGTCGCGTCTCATTGCAGAACAACTAATTGCAGAAGAAGACGTCGTGATCGTCAACATAAACACGGACGGTGTTCACCTGTTGGAACATGCTGCGACCAAACTATCAATCACTTCTGAAAACAATTGCCCAACATACACTCAAGGATCCACTTCTTAAGGATATATTTCTCTGCATTCAACTTGGACAATGGCCGAGGAAGGAAGCATGAATTTTACATTTCAAAAGAATCTGTAACAACTACATAGCAAATCTGCTTAATGTTTGGAAATCGTATGATCATTCCCGCAAATTTGCAGTTGTGCAGTACAGTTCTTCGCGACTTGCATGACGGACATCCTGGGAGATCTCGTATGAAAATGCTCGCCAGAGATTACCGTTACCGGCCAAATGTCGACAAAGATATCAAAAAATGGTCAAGTCCTGCAGGAACTGACAAGAATCCGCCAAGAATCCCATCAAAACGTCCCATCAATTGTCATCATGACCGATCGAGACTTGATCGAGACCGAGAATTGGAATCCCATCAAATTGTCATCATGACCGATCGAGACTACTCCATGGTCTCGTATTCATGTCGATTATGCCGACCCATAGGTGGAAAATGTTTTTAATAGAAGCGTGTCTCAAATGGCCAGAATAATGGAGATGACATCTACTACATCCACGGCAACGCTCGACTAGTAACGGCTAACGGAAACAATTAAAGTCAAAAAACTTCAGCGAAATTTAAAAAATGTAAAAAAAATTAAAAATGTAATCAGACACATTCGTGCTCCCACATTCCATCTTCAATCAGATGTCCAAGTAGAAAGATACGTGGATGCCTTCAAAAGAGCCCTGCAAACGCTCAGAGAGAAAGGTGCTACTCAGGAGGCCATCCAAACCTTCCTCTTCAACTATCGACGAACACCGCGTAGTTCTGTCCTAGGAGCGCGACCACCCGCTGAAGCCTTTATCGTCGACAGCTACGTTCCGTATTAACGATGCTGAAACTATTAGGTTGTAACGAATTAAATGGCACTGGCTCGCGCCATTTTTTGGCGCGTCTTTACGCGTTTGACCAAGAACAAACCGTAACATGTGGCATATCATTTAGAAGCGAAACTTTGCTCTACCGGAGAGTATCAAATTTTCTATGTAAAATTAGGAAAACTTTAGAGTTTTATTGACTTTTTTGCAGATGGACAAAAGGGTAATCCGAGGCATTTACTTGTATGAATTCAAGCTGGGCACTACAGCTAAGGAGGCGGACGAGAAGATTAACGCCGCATTCGTTCAAGGATGTTCCACAATTCGGAGTGCGTGTCGTTGGTATCAGAAGTTCCGGAATGGAGATGAGAGCTTGGAAGAACATGAAGGTCGTGGGAGGCATAGTGATGTTGATGAGGACAAGCTGAGAGATGTGGTAGAGGAGGATTCACACAAAGGTACCAGGGAGATAGCGAAGGTTCTTGGCGTCAGTCACAACACAGCTGCCCGGCATCTGAAGGAAATTGGAAAGACCAAAAAGCTGGAAAGACGGGTGCCTCACGAGCTGTCTGAGGAGCAAAGAAACCGACGATATGAGATCTCGTCCGCACTGCTTCTACGGAACGAAACGGACCCATTCCTTGATCGCATCGTAACCTGTGACGAAAAATGGATAATGTACGACAACAGGCGACGATCGGCACAGTGGGTGGACAGCGATGAGAGCCCCAAGGTTTTTGCGAAGCCGGAATTGCACCAAAAGAAATTATTGGTGACAGTATGGTGGTGTTCGCTGGGAATTATTCACCACAGCTTCCTCCCTCCCGGTGAATCCATCACGGCAGAGAGGTACTGCATTGAAATTGAAGAAATGATGAAAAAGTTGAAGGGTATCCGGCTCGCCTTGGTAAACCGAAGGCGAGTTCTCTTTCTGAAATTGAATGAGCTGAGCATTGAAACTCTACCACATCCTCCGTTTTCTCCCGACCTCTCCCCAACAGACTACCATTTCTTCAAGCATCTTGGCGACTTCTTAGTAGGGAAAATATTCAAATACCAACAGGATGCCGAAAGTGCCTTCGAAGATTTCGTCAATTCCAGAACTTCTGATTTTTTGCTACTGGGATAAAAAAGCTTGTGTCGCGTTGGCAAAGATGTGTAGAATCAGAAGGCTTTTATTTCGATTAATAAACTTGCCAACAAGCCGAGATATTAACTGTTTAAATTTGCTTCGGTTCAGTGCCATTTATTTCGTTACAACCTAATACAAAGCACAATGGAATGACAATACGATGAGAAGATATGAGAAGATGGAGAACCAACTTAATCGCCATCATGAGGCAAGTTCTAGAACATTCGAACCTGGAGACCTAGTTTGGGTTCGCAATTACAGAGAAGGAAGTCCAAAATGGATCATCGAACAGGTAAGCAAGAAGCACGACCGATGTGCTTACGACGTCATGTTTCAAGGGTAAATATGGAAAAGACAAGCCAATCAGCTGAGAAAAAGGACAAGCACCACTGAAGCGACCCCGTTCCTCGACGACTTACCACTCCACCAGAACCAACAGCCTGCTCAGTGCCAACAATCTACAACATAACAAATCGCAAAAATTCCTACCGATATCCAACAGTCTACCCAGGTACGACTACCAACACAACTCGATAATCGTCTAACAGATATTCAGGCACCAACAGAATTAAACACCCTGGCTCCATCGCGGCCGAGAAGAAAAAAAATAGAGTGCACCAAATAAACTCAATGTGGACTCCACGAAGAAGACTTACAATTCCGTTGCTCGTCTTAGGAGGGAGGTGTTAGAAGGAATATATCTCAGAGATAAGGTCTACTCGCTAGTGGTGTAAAAGACCTCTGGTGAGATTGGGTGTATTCATTTCTTCGTCTGCGATAAACCAGTGCGTCTGCCAGTTATAACACTTACCGCCCTCTAAGGGTGGAAATACTGACAAATCCTCTGATATGACATTCATTAGCATGCGGTTTTGGCGGTATTTTCACCGTTAAAGGGCGGTAAGCGGTTGATAATTCTGGCCTTAGTTCTGCTCAAAATTAAGTCAAGTCGAGAGCAGTAAATGCGCAACCATCAGCTATTGTATAGAATGAGGAAGATGAAGTTCATCCCAGAAAATAACTTGTGCTGTGTGATGTTGGACGTGAGCAGAGAGATCGGTCAGTAAGAACTGTAACAGTTGTTGTAACGTGCCTCATTTTCTTGATGTGGAATGTGAACCGGTTTCTGTATATCGTTTGGGTAAACCACCTGCGGATGATAGGCACAGGTCAGTAAAAAATGCTTTCCCTTCTAGTATATTTAAGAAGCGAGCGTTATGGATATCTTCCGACCGCGCACTTTCCGAACAAAGGGGCTGTTGTATCGTAAGTTCCTTTGCAAAAGTGAGAAAACTCAAGCAAGTAAAATGATTTTCACTTCTTATGGTTTCACGAAGAATTGTGCGTCCGGATCACAAGTTCCAAATAGTGGATGTGGAGGTCCTGTGTTTCATATTTTAGCCAGTAATCTTTTTAGCCACCACATCAGTTTTTTAAACTAAGTTAGTTGACTTGTTCTTGAGAAAAAATTTGGCTATGTAGGGGTTTTCGGTGACAGAGTGCAGCGGGGTGGGATTTAAGCCGTCTCTCAGAGAAAACATACAATTCAAAATTTCTTCCTAAAGCCGGGCCATTTCCTGCTGAATCCTGTCACACTCAACTTCCAATGATGATCTCTATTATTTATTTATTTAAGTACCAGCACCCGGCTGGTACTTAAATAAATAAATAATGGAGTGTGCCTATCATCCGCAGGTGGTTTTCCCAAACGATATACAGAAACCGGTTCACATTCCACATCAAGAAAATGAGGCACGTTACAACAACTGTTACAGTTCTTACTGACCGATCTCTCTGCTCACGTCCAACTTCACACAACACAAGTTATTTTCTGGGTTGAACTTCATCTTCCTCATTGTATACAATAGCTGATGGTTGCGCATTTACTGCTCTCGAGTTGACTTCATTTTGAGCAGAACTAGGGACAGAATTATCAGCCGCTTATCGCCCTCTAACGGTGAAAATACCGCCAAAACCGCATGCTAATGAATGTCATATCAGAGGATTTGTCAGTATTTCCACCCTTAGAGGGCGGTAAGTGTTATAACTGGCAGACGCACTGGTTTATCGCAGACGAAGAAATGAATACACCCAATCTCACCAGAGGTCTTTTACACCGCTAGCGAGTAGACCTTATCTCTGAGATTATTCATTCTAACACCTCCCTCCTAGGACGAGCAACGGTATCGTAAGTCTTTTTACGATTTACGACTCATAATGTCGTAAATCGTAAATCGTAATAAAGTTTGGCAAAAGTAGCCGTAATTCGTAATTATGCACATCCTTGATCTCGACATACGTTGGACGATAATGAGAAAAAATTCTAGTCCTCTCTTACTGGTTCCTTTACTGGTTAATCTCATTCTCCTGAATCCCGACGCCCCTTGGACAATGCTGAGAGAAAATACTGTTTCTCCCTTAGCGCCCCTCTGTGGTCTCCCCTTTACTGGTCAACATTACTGGCCCCCTTATTGGTCCCCCTTTACTAGTCTCCCTTCCTGGTCCTCCTTTTTCTTCTGAATCCCTATGCACGTAGGACGACGTCATCAACACGTATTCTGAAACCCCGCGCACGTTGGACGACGTCTGCGGTACGTTTCGTCCACCAGTTCATACGATATCGTTTACTGTTCAATGGCAGCAATACTCCTCCTATTTTTGTAGTCATTCTCCATACCCCCCCCCCCCCCCGTTATCAACCGAGAAACGTGATGAGAATCAAGCACGTGCACGCGCACGTTAAACGGAGCCTTCAAGAGGTCATCTGAAGATCCAACGCATGGTCCGCATAGTCTGATCTGTGGCACGTCCCGTGAATCCTGATGCTCGGCACTTGATCACCTTCCATACCCTGACGCGTTTCTCGCTCAATATATCG
This sequence comes from Heligmosomoides polygyrus bakeri, assembly GCA_947359475.1. NCBI lineage: Eukaryota > Metazoa > Nematoda > Chromadorea > Rhabditida > Heligmosomidae > Heligmosomoides > Heligmosomoides polygyrus. Next base: position 58,823,997 of record OX375867.1, on the reverse strand, counting down.
TCAGTTTGGGTGATCCGCCTTCTAGCTTATGAGTTCGCCAGCCATCGCCCGTGGTTTAGCCCAAAGAAGTCCCGGCTGGCATACGCCGCCCTGTCAAAGCCATCCCTTGGCTTTGCTCCCATCTCCCGTGACGGACAAGTGAGACTAAGCGAGTTATACATAGTAGGAGAGTAAGGTATTGGGAAAAGTGCAGAGAAATGTCCCAACACAGGAAGCTCTGTACCAGGGATGAGCGGATTAACCGTTATCCGTTATCCGGTTTCCGGCGGATTTTGGCCTATCCGTTCTGTTGTGAACAACAAAATCTGACTCATGACTGCTTATCATTGGCTGAATTAATTTAGCCTTCTAGCTTCTTATAGTTAATTAAATATAAGGACAACTTTTTACGAATCGTTTTGTGCTTTTTGCTCTGATAATTGAGATGCGTTTGCCGTGCTAGGTTGGTGTCTTCTCTTGTGGTTAGTTCCCTATGGTATGATTAGGCTAAACTATCCACCTGCTCATTGTAGATTTGAAAATGCAGAACGCTTCCTTGGTCATTTCTTATTGTGAGGTATCCATCAAAATTTCTTCTAGCATAATGTACGATCTCGAAATACCAGTCGACAGAAGAGGAAGGGATGCACGTTTATATAAATCAACTCGTTTTAAAGATGTGCTAGGTATTCAACTTCTAGTTCTTTTAAACTATGCTTCCAGTGCTTTCAGTGATAACTTCATGTGGCTGGTCGATGTACGAGTACTATGTACCAGCATTTTAATATTTCCAAATAATTACGGATTCATCTGTAGGTTTACGGGTAGTTGTCGAACATCAGAAAAAGCTGTCAAGTGGCTGTGGATCCAATACTGGTACACGAACTTAATTCGGCTGACGTTTTGGCACAACCACCTTCAGATTCTGGGCGAGAAAAGCGAAGCTTGAAAGAGAACTTGTCCGTGGATCGCAGCGAGTTGCAATAGCTTCTTATGGTAATGGAAAAAACGAAATGAAGGAGGGGCAAAACAACCAGACTGACCGTGACTGATGAAACAGCCGAAAGGCTGATAAATCGCTCTTGGATGAGCATAGATGTCAGTGAATGAGGTGCATGAGTCACGTCTATTTCTATGCGAAGGTGTTTACCAGGCTTTGCCCTGCTTTCTTAAGGACACTCGTTGTCTAACGCCTCTTTCATCTTATTTTCGAATCAATATGAAACAACTGCACTTGAAATGATCATCGAATTAGCAGTTCCTCTGCTCTTATCCAGGCTCTGAAGAAGACGCTTGCGGTAGCCGAGATAAGTCTGCTTAACAGCATAGGTTCCACAGCTTGATGAATTTACTGCCATTCTCCCCAAACACGCTTAGCAGCAATTCACCTTGTTCGGAGCAAGCAATATAGAGAGTCTTGTTCAATCTGGGCAAGAATTAGTGTTAAAGCTGATTAGAGAACATACAAAAAGCGGCTATTTTTAATGACTGCCCCACCAAGACTAAGAAAACCCGTGGGATCTATACCTAGCGACTCTATTGCAACTAAAAAATATAAATAAAGGGTATAAGACGACGTTAGTCAATTCCACTGCGGGATGCACCTCGCAGTCTACTTCTACGAGCATGTGGTGGAGGCATTATGATTGCCCATTTGCACTACAGAACGACCTGCGGTGACCAGCATATGGACAAGTCAGTGCATTATTCTTCCCGGACAAGCCTGGTACCAGCTCACCGAGCTGAACCAAGAATATTGAATCGGAGAGCATGCGATAGACGGCACCTCGATCTGCGCTACCACGCGTCTTGAAGAAAAAACACCAATAAGAAGGAAAAGTGGCTTATTTGACATGTGTCGTGGACAGTATTATAAATCCCAACCTACTGAAGGAGAAGGAAAGGTATAAAGTTAGCGTTAGTTTTTGTTGTTTGTTCGTTATCCGTTTTTCCGTTACCCGGCCATTTTTGGGCAAATTTATCCGGGTTTCAAAATTTTCTTGTCCGCTCATCCCTGCTCTGTACACTCGCGACTGAATGTACTGACCACACAAGTTTCCCTCACTAGTCTTACAGAAGCCGAGGTACTGGAATGCATTCTCTGATCCAACGTTCACCCGTAGAATAGGTTCTATAATCATATCATTGAAAAGTGGTAATGTAATTCGTCCCTGCTCTTCTTTTTTTCCGACGGAAATTCCTGTTCAAGTGCTGACCTCCTCATCGCTGCAGTCGGCTTCAAATTACTCATCTCGCTGTGAGTACTTTTTCGTGCGTGGTCAATCGACTCGATCTTTATGACAGTGCATCGTCAGCAGCTCTTCCTTTTCGGTCAATCCCTGCAGCAGGTTGAACTCGGAAAATTGAAATAGATCCCATGTATTAGAGGAAACAAAATTCTAGTCAACATTGGATAGGGAAAGTCGCCATTTTTCGGAAGATGACACGCTTCTTCCTCTTGTTAGGTTGTGACTTGAAGTAAATCCACTCTGCACTTCAAGTTCACGTGAAATCGCTTTTGCAAATTGAACAAACAAACAGGATGGAAGGCGTGACCCCGTACCCTCCTTCTTGAAAACCTCAGTTTTAAAAAGACAGCTTCTTACATATACAAAGCGAAGATAGTCATGAAAAACTTTGCTATACAACATCCAAAAGTATAATGTAAGTAATATGAGTCAAACTGTCGATAAGATGTAGCGAAAACTCCATTGTTCACATACTTTGTGGACGGTGTTATAGGTAACCCACAAATTACCATTCGATGTCCAAGATAAGCTCAAACTTCAACACGTTGAGCCAAAGCCTCTTCGAATGTATAACGTGGATTAGTGGTCATCAATGGAAAATTACTGAAGATGCGACAGAACGAGGAGCAATGCTCATCGCTACAAACTACCGCACGGCTCCAATTTGAAACCCGAGACCATTGCAAAGAAACTAGGAGCAGGTCCGTTTCTTTAAGTCTCAAGTGGGTGGTATCGGGGTTGTAAGCTGTGACAACGATGTTTTGTTGCGTTCAAAACTCTAGCGCCAGGCGGGACTCGAACCCGCACCTCATGCTGATCGAGTGAAATGCTCTGCGTCATTACATCGCCAGCCCCAGACATCGTTTGTTTCAAAAAGCGCCGATGGTGTAATGGCGACAGTTTTGATCGCTACAAAACATTTTGGAACCAAGACACTCCAAAAACGTTTTAGATGGCCTGGAAACGTTGTTCAAACTTGATATGAAACTGCCTTGAGTTCAAACTTTTTGATAGCATCGCACAATAACGTATGGCTTCTAAACCTCTTTACCTGAAATACCTGATTGGTTTTGGCTAATGTTTACTTCAAGGTTTCTAGGACAAAGCCAAGCAGTTCTCATGAAAACAATGTGTTGTCATTTTCAGGACATGAATGCTTCGAGATTGTGGGCTGCTACTAAATTTTGGCTCTGGCTCTGACTCTTGCCTAAGCTTCCATTTAGAACAGGAAGAATATGGACGCTTATTCTTTCACTTTCTATTTTCATTACAAATGTGGCTTGCTAGCCCAGGACCTTACTCGAGACTCGCGGCTTCCTCAAGAAATGTATACACTGCTTGAGTTACCACAAAGCTTCCTTTAGGCCGCATTAAAGCTCTTTGACTAGGGAAAAGCAGAAAGCGAACACCTATTGGTTCCCTGTCTCGGAACTTTATCATGCTCTGACGGTTCGCCTGACAGGTCTAACGACAATTTATTCTAGATATCTCTAAGTGCTGTTCTCGCTACAACAACGGACTCTCCTATTTAGTATGGACAAAGGGGTTCTTCTCCTAGAAACACGCGGTGCCACTAGGGATGTCTGAGCTGGGAAAGTCGTATTTTACCAGTGAGTTCGTGTATGAGCTCTCAAATCTGTATGGAAGAAGAGGATGGGGCTGGCGGGTATGCGACGCATGGCACAAAAGGCAGCAATTGCCGGTCGCATTCAACGGTCACACTGAAGCATTAAGCCACATTACTCTTTGAGAGTAGTCGTTCAACAAATACTCACATGCAGTCGACTGGATGGCAGGCCGGGAAGGGCGGCGAGACTGGCTCTGGAGACGCGAGCGATGTAGGAGGTGGCATCAGGGCGAGCGGCAGCGAGCAGATGCTGTAGAACGGTAGTTGTAGTCTTCGGTGTCACCTGCAAGGAGTACGTCATCAGTTCTGACAGGAGAGGCCGGTGCTGCGCGAGCGACCTGGCATCAGTCCACCCCCAAAAACTTTCTCGAGGCGCACAACTCTAATGCTGCTAGGCTAGCTAAACATAAGAGGGAAAGCTGCAACCTATGGTTGGCTCCCTGTCATGAGCTCAGCGCTTATGATGTGCTATCCGCACTTCCGCACTTCCGTCGCCTAGATATGAGCAAGGTATGGCAAGGCGTTCTCCCTGGCTCGAGCGCGACGGAAAGGGAGAGAGATCGAGGTGAAAACGCGCACTCTCTGACTCATACGATCGCTACCTCGAACTCGAGCAAGTGCATAGCACATCGAAATCAACAACAAGTCGCAGACGCGCTGAGACCTCAAGAGCAGGATCAAGGTCAACAGAACAATGCTAGCATATTACACTTGCTCCCGCCTTTTCAGACAGCTCGTTTAGCCAATGTTCAGCTCCGTCGTTCTATTTGGTCTGGATGGCGATGTCTTTTTAAACGCTTCCATGATCTCCCCTGGTCCTGAGGAGATTGTTCTTCGTGAGCCATTTCTTTAAAATGTTTGCCTTTCCCTTAGCTCCATTCCTTGTTGGTGCTTAAAAAAAGTCCTATAACCTCTAACTTCGCCAATGAGAAGTACTCTTCTTTTATATATTACTATGCATAATTCAGTTAATGCCAGGAGAGATGGAAAGGGGTGCCTTCGACATAGCGGCTTATGCCAGCCGGTATTTCTTTGAGCTTCATCTCGGGCGATTGCTATCGAACTCACAAGCTTACGGCGGATCACCTAAGTTTACGAAATGTTGAGCGGGCAACGCGTCAGGGCGTGGGTGGGGATCAGGCGTCGTCAAGACGTTCTGCAGACATCGCCGAACGTGCGTAGGGATTCAGAAGAACAAGGGGCACCAGTAAGGGGAACCAGTAAGGCAGGACCAGCATTTTTTCTGGCTATTGTGAACGTATTTCGGGATGCAGAAGACATGTCACAGAAATTGTGCCACGTGTGTACGTGTCACAGACATCGTCGCAACGTCGTGACATACTCATCGGGCCCTAGCATCGCAGACGTTCCGCAACATGCATTCGGACCAGGGGTGTACGTGTAACAATTAACGATTTGCCAGATTTACCTGCATTTTTCGTTAAAATTTTGAACGAAATTTGACGAAGAAGATTTCCTTTAAATTGCATTAACGACATTTTACACACCATTTTTGAAAATTTGCTTTTTCTTCATGCTAATGCATTTTTGACTATTTTTTGGATTTCAGGAGCGAGGTCGCTATGTTCAGCTCTCTTCCCAGATAGACGTAGGAGTCGACCTGTTGTAGAGCGACTCCATTTAACCTTACGAGTCCCGTGTCACACCACTGGTTCACCATAAATTGTGTTTTAGACATATTCATGTCCAATGCAATCTTCATACCTGCCACATTGAGCTCGTTCAGCAATTCCTCGACTTCTGCCGTGCTGGTAGAGATGAGAACAATATCGTCGGCGAAGCGAAGGTTGCTGATCCGTTTACCGTCGACAATGTAGCCTTTATCGTCCCAGCTCAAGTTCTTCATGGCATCCTGGCCGCTGTGAATAGCTTGGGAGAAATCGTGTCTCCCTGCTCTACTCCTTTCCCGATAGGAATTTTAAGCTTTCGATCGAACAGCTGGATGGTAGTCGATGTGTTCGAGAAGCATTCGTCGAGAAGTTGGATGTTGGGCGATGGTATACCAGCGTGCACAAGTGCGTTCAAAACGGCGTTGATTTCCACAGAGTCGAACGCTTTCCGGTAATCCACGAAGACAAGGACAAGTGGGAGGTGGTATTCGCTGCTCCTCTCGATGAGTTGTGAGGCAGTCTGAACACGGTCCAGGAGAAATCCTTGCGAAACCCTGCTTGCTCCACTGGCTGATACTCATCCAAGCAACGCTCCATGAGGTTAAGCAGTATCTTGGTGAAGATCTTGTACACAACCGAAAGAAGACTGATGGGTCGGTAGTTGTTGATATCCTCCTGCTGACCTTTTTTGAAGATTAAAACTGTTTTCGATTCCTTCCATGAGTCCGGAATCCTACCAAGTCGAAGGTAGTGGTTGAAGTGCTTGGCAAGAAGTGAGCAGAGGGCACTGCCACCCGCACGAAGGAGATCAGCAGAAATGCCGTCCGGTCCGGGAGCAGGCCTGGCTTCATCCTTCTGATGGCATGGGCAACTTCTGATTCCAGAATGGAAGGTACTTCCTCAGCTGGTGATATCAAGCATTTCGGGACAGTGATGGAAGAACGGAACAGATCTGTGTAGAATTCTTGAACGATGGCCTCTATGGCTCTTCGAGACGTTTGCGTTGTTCCATCCTTATCCACAAGGGCTGACATTATTGCTTTCTGATCGCAGAGATCTCGTTTGCAGCGCTTTATGCTCGAACCTTTCCCAGCGGCTCCTAACAGCTTCAATCTTCAGTAGACTTGAATGGACTCCTTCACTCAATTCGACAGGCTTTCGAGATGGTGACTTTTTCTAGATGGGAAGCATTAGAATCCTGTTTGACAGCTCTTCTTTGCCCCAAGAGTTTAATCGCATGTGCCTTGAGGCTTGAAGCAGACGGTGATGTGGCTTCGCAAGAGCTGCTAGCACATTTCAACAGTCCTTTGGAGAGAAGGTCGTAGCCTTCCGATGGATCTTCAAGAAGATTCCAATCATACGACTTTATTGCATATTCCAACTCCTCAGACTTGAATGTGGGAATCCTCACCGGTGCCGGTTTATGAGTGTCACGCTTGAACATCCTCTTTTTGAGAGTCAGCTTCGCACGGACAAGACGGTGATCAGAGCCGGTGTCAAATAAAGGCAGCACGGAGACCTCGAACAGATTTCAGCGTCTGTTTGTAAGACCATGGTCGATCTCCGAACGTGTTCCTCCATTTGGGCTTTCCCAGGTCCAACGCCGGTTTGAAGGCTTCTTAAACATAGAATTTCCATGGTAGAGACGGCACGCGGATAGGAAGTCTATCAGGCGCTCTCCGTTTTCGCTCCTTGAGGAAGTTCCATGTGGTCCAAGCCTCCATTCGTCGTGATCATTCGTACCGACGATAGCAGCGACAACTTTGTAGTAGCTCTTCTCGTCGTTGACAGTCCTTTCTAACAACTTGTAGAATTCCTACTTTTCTTCATCTGTCGCCGCAGATGTTGGAGCATATCCATTTATGATGGAGATGGTTCCTTGATCTTTGGTTTCCAGACGAGAGCTACTCGCGGACTGATGATCTTGTAAGAGTCTACTAGGTGGTGCACTGTCGAATTGACGAGAAATCCAACTCCGCCAATATTCTTTCTGTCCACCTTTGCTCCGATAATGAGAAGCTCGTTGTGGCCGGTCCTTCTTATGGTTTCCGTCCTGCAGGGCGATAACGTCGTATTTGATGTTGCGGCTTCTGTAAAGCAGTGTCCGAAGATCCTGCTCAGATGCGATCGAACGACAGTTATAAGTGCAGACGAATAGGCAGTTTCCGTGTCGCGGTGGGGGGGGGGGGTGTTTCCGGTAGTCCGATTCCAATGACGTCCTGATAGTTTAACTCTGAGATTAGATGGCCCCTCGCCGGAGATGGATGCAAACGACGTCGTAGAAGTGCACCTCCGGCGCGCAGAGGACTGGGTCACGGGTTTAGTTGTTTTAGCCATAGCGGTGGTCTGGTTACTCACATGTTCCTGGCCAACGATACAGGAGAGCCGCCCATACACGACAAAGCGTCGCGTACTGCGTGACCGTTTGTCCGTTAGTCATTACAAAGTGATGTTCACCCCTTCACCGCGATGAAGTGGCACATGAAGGGGAGGAGACGCAGGAGACGCGCATCATGGGCAGCCTTCACTTCGATTCGTGAAGTCACCGATCAGGTCAAGGATCCCGGCCTCAGGGCCTCGATATTCAACGCCTCTGTACTGCCTGCGATGTTACGCGACGGAAACCTGGCCCGACAACAAGACAGTCGCCAGAGCGATGCAAACTACGCATCGTGCACTGGAGAGATGTCTTCTAAGGACAAGCCTTCGTCAGCAATGGCAAGAAGGCCTACGAAGCTCAGTGCTACGGGAGAAGTCGCAATTAGCAGACCTGCTGCAGTACATGAAGAAGTCCAAATATCGCTGGGCCGGACACCTGCTTCGACGAAAGGACGATAGATGGAGTCTCCGTGTCACACAATGGCTCCCGAGAGACCATAAGAGACCACTGGAACGACCGCCGATGGGCAGACTCATTCTCAAGATTTTTCAGGGAACGGAGTCTGCCTCACTGGATGCAAGCAGCCAGAGATCGAGCGGTCTGGAAGAGTTGTGGTCCCCGCTGAGAAGACCTCCAGCCGACAAAAAGACCATCAAAGTATCAAAGTATAAAAGTAAAGTTTTGGATTAGTTTTCGCAGTACGGTTGCGATACCGAGGAAACTCTCTACTTACTTGAACTAGAGGAAATAGGCAATCAATGTCGTACACGTATTTCGAGAATTGTTGGCATTTTTCTTGTTTCTGGAACAATTCATTTGAGTGCACCCCACTTTTCTTTCAGGTGGTTTCGCGTTTTTTGACTTCTTAGGCCGTTATTATTTTTCATTGCTGCACATTAGTTCTTCATACTTAACAACCAGTCAAATTTTTCACAGCTTTTGTGATATTCGCTTCATAATTGGGTTTGAAAAGGCATAGAAAACGCGAAGAAATTACTACGAGACACAAGTAATGCGAGAAAGCAAGGAAGCGAAACGAAACGAAGGAAGAGGAAGGCTCGTTCCCTCTTCTTCGTAAGTTTTCCGGGAAGCCATACGGGTTCTTTGTGCATCATCAGGTGACGATTGTACGTCAAGGCAACATTGGACACCGCCTAGTAGATAGAGGGTGGCTGCTGTGACTGTCATTGCTCCGCTTTCATTGAATTTCATGCCGTGTTTGTCAACGATTTTGCTCAACCCTTTTGTCTTCTTTGAAAGCTCTTATGACAGTCTTCTTTTGAAGAAGCATGGTCAGTATACACATGAAACAGTGAACAAATTTACTTGAAAGATATAAAATTAATTAAAGAAGAGAAGCAACCTGTGATCACTCTTCGTCAGCTATTATATAGGACGTTTGTATAAAAACTGGTAATTTACGTGCAGTCTATTGCATAGAGATTTTTTCAAAGTTTTGCGAAAAAGTTATATCTGCAGGTGCAGTCTTGGTTCTAGCAAAAAATTCCCCTTATCTCTGCGGATTCCTTCGCCTAATTTGCGAACTTACTATAACACCGTTCATCAATCCAAAATGTGCTCTTCCAAAATGGGAAGTAATTGGGAAACCCAAAACATATTCGAGTCTCAAGTAAATATGCTGCACTGTACAGTACCACGCATGTCCTTTGGTCAATTGTCGAAAAAGCCGCTTTGGAACGCTCCAAAGCGACTTTTTAAATAACTTTTTTAAAAATCAAGTGCTTGTGAAAAGAAGCATATATTTGAACTCAGCAGCTCGAGCTCTATCTTCTGACATATAAATCTTAGTAGGAGGTCGGCATTCTGATTGGGTTGGTTGGCCCGTTTGGCTTCCTGTAAGGCTCTGAAGAAGGCGATACCGCCGAAACGTTAGCCAATAAAGATCTGTATTACCTCGTGTGGAGCTCAGTCAAAACAACGCTACAAAATCTTAATAGAGTTGAACAACACATATAGGCCCGACACAATCAATCGAGTGTGCGCGACAACCTGTAGAGCGAGCGAGCGACAGCCTTAGAGTGAGTGTTTGGGAAGTTTTATCAGAAATTCTTAGCCGCGCTTTCCAGGAATTGCTCTAAGACTGTCCAGCTTCCCTTTGGAGAGCGCCGGGCACAATGCATATGGGATCGGACCTTTCAATAGAGTGGGCGCGACAGCTTGTAGAGTGGGCGTTTGGGGGTTTTATCAGAATTTTCCTGCCGCCCTACTAAGGAATTGCTTTAAGGCTGTCCAGCTAGCCTTCGGAGTGTGCCGGAAGCAATGGGTATTCAACCGAACTTATCAGTCGAGGGGTGACCGCTCGCAAATTGCACGCGCGGGCGTGTTCGGAGCGCAATAACTCGGTCAAGTTCAAATCGTTTCGGCTGCAACTCAAGGGTCTTGTAGGCAGTGAAACTGTCTAGTAGAGCATCAAAGTAGAATGGTTTAGCTTAGGAGGGGGCAATGTTATAGGGATGCGAAATTGCAGGTGAATCTTTTATGACGTTTTTTTTTCGATTTCGGCGGTCCACTGCGAGAAGACGCGACGAGCTAACAGCCTTAAAATGCGTAGGCTAACATAACGCTTAAGGTACTTTGCGATAACGTGCTCTGAACTCTTCAGCGGCCTAAACTGCCTCGGCCTCAGTTCCCAGTTTCAAGCGGCGGAAGATAGCGGTTGAAGTTTCTTGCGCCCCTACTCGCTCAGATTTGAGTTTTTGACACTCGCAATGGCACCGCTCTATTCAGCATGGTGTCAATTTCGACCGATTTTGAAAACATGGACGAGGTCGCTCGAGGCCGCAGCAGACAGACGATGACGTCATCGAAAACCGATATTTTCGAAATTGGCCAAATTTTCTCGTACAAAATCATCTAGGGATTATTTGGGGCGCTGATTACGAATCCGACACCCGCTTCTGAAAATTCAGCCGATTTCCATGGGTGCTTTGCCCTTTGTGGGTGGTCGGGTCACCGATCACCCTCAGTTATCGGTATGTGTGGTCTCCTGCCATAATCGGCCAAGTAGGCTTCAGCATCGTGTTCGCCATCCCAAATAACCCCATAAGTAATTTTGGAGGAGGAAATTTCGTCAATTTCGAAAATATCGATTTTCGAAGGCGTAGTCGTCCGCGCGGCCCGGCCTAGGGCGCCCACGCCCTCTGTGGGAATCTGTCAAAAAATCGATTTTCCTGAAACTATCGCGATTGATATCATTCGGTAGAGCTTTTTTTTGAACAGAGCGGTACCACTGCGAGTATCGAAAACTCAAATTTGGGCGAGTAAGGGCGGAAAAACTTTACTGCTGTCCTATGCCGCCCTAAAACGGCAGCTGGGACTAGAGCAGTTTAGGCGGCTGGTGAGCTATGAGCACTTACTCATGAAGTACCTCGAGTGGTCTGTTTGTCTATGCATTGGTAGGCAGCCAGCTCATCGCGTCTTCCCGCAGTGATCGACTTAATTCGGAAAAAATCGTGTCACACAAGGCTAACCTGCATTTTCGCAATTTCGCCTGTTTAAAAGTTGCAGCGCTGTACTTTTGCGATCTTTTAAGGCTCTCACTTAACAGAGTTATCGCGCTCCGAATACGACCGCGTGCAATATGCGAGCGGTCGCGCCCACTCGATTGATAGATTCGCTTCCGTATGCATTGTTCACGGCGCACTCCAAAGGCAAGCTGGACAGTCTTAGAGCAATTCCTGATTAGGACGGCTGGAAATTTCCGATAAAACTCTCCAAGCGCTCATCCTACAAGCTGTCGCTCGCTCGCTCTACAGGTTGTCTCGCCCACTCGATTGATTGTGTCGGGCCTATATGCACTGCTCTACTCTACTAAGATTTACATATATGTCAATAGATAGAGCTCGAGCTGTTGAGCTCAAATATATGCTTATTTCCACAAGTATCACCTGTATCACCTGTCGTCCCGTTGATCATCGACTTGCTCGAGCGGGCGCCAGCAGCGTCTTCATTCGTCCCTGTCGCGTGCCAGAGTGCTCCAAGGGATCCTCCTCGCTCGAGGGACACGAAGAGCGTCATAGCGGTCGTTCAGGGCTTTCACGAAGAAGTACGACCAACGCGTTGGTGGGCGTCCTGGTGTTCTCTTGACATCCCGCGGAATCCAGTCGGTGACGGCTCTCGTCCAGCGTGTGCCTGCGAAGTGCATTACGTGGCCGGCCTACCTAATTTTCGACGACTTCGCCCATGCAACAGCGGCTCTGATCTTCGAACGTCGGCGAAGCTCGGAACTCCGGAGGCCTTCTCTCACTTGCGTGAGTCGTGTCACTCCGAGCATCGTCCTCTCGATTTCACGCTGCGCGACGCTGATCGCGTGTTCATCCTGCTTTCGTACAGCCCAGGTCTCTGAGGCGTATGTTAGGGCAGGAAGAACGGTAGGGTCGAATAGGTGGGCACGGAGTCGGACGTTCTTCGTCTTCTTCGCGACGTCTTCGACGCTCTTGAAAGCTCCCCAAGCCACTCGTTTCCTCCTGCTCAGTTCCGGCGCTAGGTCGTTGGTCGTATTGACTTCGCGACCCAGATACACATAGCTGAAGCATTGGGAGATGTTCGTTCCGTTGAGCGAGAATGGGGCATCAGAAACTTGTCCGTCCCTCATGAACATCGTCATTTTCACAAGTAATTAATTATAAATAAAGTTATTTAGAAAAGCCGCCTTGGAACGCTCCAAAGCGGCTTTTTTTCGGCAATTGACCAAAAGACATGCGTAGCACCATGTGCTTCAAGAAGAAAAGCAGAGTGGTCAGTTGCTGAAAAGTCGTAATAGAGTGACTGATACATAGACAGAGAGTGTAGTTGCGAATTCTATTTGAAGAAATTAGGATGGATAAGGACAAGGCAGAACACTGTTCCCTATGCATTTCCTTTATAATGCAGAGAAGAGAAGTCTTAACAATTGAAGAAACGTTACTTCGGTGGCAAAGGCAGTAATACACAATGCAATAGAATTCGATTCGATCAAAATTTGGTCAACGGTCCCTATTGATTCTCTGCTGTCGTCTGCAGTAAGAACAGGACATTTCGGGGCAACAAGAACCATTCTGTATAACACACAGATCTATGGACTTGTAAATATCTTCCAAAGAAGAACTGTACCAAAGACTCCACGATCTATCGTAATCGTTGGGGCATACGCTGTTTTTGCGTCCCCATTCCCTACCTTGAGTTTATACTGTACCATAATGCGAGGGCTTTCATTTAATTTTATATGGTTGAGTGGCATGGGAGGAGCCAGGGAATTGGCGCGCTTTAGGGTGCCCCCCCCCCTTTCGATTAGGACAGACCCGGAGTACACTGTGGTTACTCTCTGGTCTGAATCCTTCATTAAAGCATTCTGCAGTTTTCCGAAACAATTATGACAGCATATAAAAATGCTAGGGTGTAGAAGTCTACTTAGCGAGCGCAAATTCCGTAAAGGGCTTTGTCAAGACAACGAAAACGGTCAAAAACGTTGAGCCGTGCATAGCACTTTGAATTTTCCTAGTAGCTGGACGACTTTCCAGAAGCTTGAGAACTAGCCTCAGTAAGAAATTTGTTATTTTAGAAGTCTTGTTGTTACTGTTTGGTTTTAGATTCCTAATAATTTTTCTCGTTCAGCAATTTTGTTGATGATGGAGGGGGTGTTGTTATTTGTTGTGAACGTGAAGACATGCAATATTGCCATGTATATAAAGTGGAAAAATCAATAAAGAAAAAGATCTGGCTGTTTACATTCTAAAATGCGGCCTAACTGACTACAGCTAAGGGAAATTTTATTTAACGAATTTACCGATTTTAACGCAAAAATTTTTCTTTAAAAAGTAGTCGTTAAAAATTTACCGAAAAAAGTTTAACGCACACCCCGGTTCAGATGCAGAAGACGTGACACGGACGTCGTTCAACGTGCGTCAAGATCCAGAAGACGTGCCATAGATCAGACTTTATGCAGTATGCATTGGATTTTCGCACCTTGTAAAGGCTTCGTGCAACGCGCGGCTGCGTGTTTGGCTCCCGCTCCGCTTCTTTGTGGGCACATGGCAAATGTGGGGGAGGGGTTGTAGGGAGAATGACTGCAGGAATCGGAGGAGTACTGCTGCCGTACGGCAGTAAGGGATATCGCATCGAACGGTCGACGATTATCGATGGATGTTATTGGTGTTCAGCAGATTAAACGCTTCGGATTGGGACTTTCATGATAGCCACGAAGAGATCGTGTACTTCCGAGAATAAGAAGACAAAAAGGTTGGGCAAAATCGTTGACAAGCACGGCATGAAATTCAATGAAAGCGGAGCAATGACAGTCACAGCAGCCACGCTCTATCTACTAGGCGGTGTCCAATGCTGCCTTGACGTACAATCGTCACCTGATGCTGCACAAAGAACCCGTATGGCTTTCCGGAAAACTTACGAAGAAGAGGGAAGCAGCCTTCCTCTTCCCTCGCTTCCTTTCGTTTCCTTGCTTTCTCGCATTACTTGTGTCTCGTAGTAATTTCTTCGCGTTTTCTATGCCTTTTCAAACCCAATTATGAAGCGAATATCACAAAAGCTGTGAAAAATTTGACTGGTTGTTAAGTATGAAGAACTAATGTGCAGCAATGAAAAATAATAACGGCCTAAGAAGTCAAAAAACGCAAAACCACCGGAAAGAAAAGTGGGGTGCACTCAAATGAATTGTTCCAGAAGCAAGAAAAATGCCAACAATTCTCGAAATACGTGTACGACATTGATTGCCTATTTCCTCTAGTTCAAGTAAGTAGAGAGTTTCCTCGGTATCGCAACCGTACTGCGAAAACTAATCCAAAAAATCGTCAAAAATGCATTGGCATGAAGAAAAAGCAAATTTTCAAAAATGGTGTGTAAAATGTCGTTAATGCAATTTAAAGGAAATCTTCTTCGTCAAATTTCGTTCAAAATTTTAACGAAAAATGCAGGTAAATCTGGCAAATCGTTAATTGTTACACGCACACCCCTGGTCCGAATGCATGTTGCGGAACGTCTGCGATGCATTTGCTAGGGCCCGATGAGTATGTCACGACGTTGCCACGATGTCTGTGACACGTACACACGTGGCACGATTTCTGTGACATGTCTTCTGCATCCCGAAATACGTTCACGATAGCCAGAAAAATGCTGGTCCTGCCTTACTGGTTCCCCTTACTGGTGCCCCTTGTTCTTTTGAATCCCTACGCACGTTCGGCGATGTCTGCAGAACGTCTTGACGGCGCCTGATCCCCACCCACGCCCTGACGCGTTGCCCGCTCAACATTTCGTAAACTTAGGTGATCCGCCGTGAGCTTGTGAGTTCGATAGCAATCGCCCGAGATGAAGCTCAAAGAAATACCGGCTGGCATAAGCCGCTATGTCGTAGGCACCCCTTTCCATCTCACCTTCACGGACACGTGGCATTAGCTGAATTATGCATAGTAATATATTAGGTTGTCCCATAAGTCCCCGCCGTTTTTTCTAACGATTCACTGCAGATTTCGCCGGCGTTTTCTTACATAGCTTTTGAAAGAGAATGACTTGCTCTATCAGAACGTGTATTGCACTGCTTTTTTCATCATGAATTTTGTCAATTTTTATGTCGTTGAAGTGAAAATGAAAAAGTGAAAAAGTAGCCATCTGCGCAGTCGCTTCTCTCCGCTTAGGTTTGTAATTTTTTTCGCAGTTTTTTATAGCACTTGGAAGAAAATGTTCTGTACTACAAGAATATGTGTTGGTCCTATTTTCTCACTTGCCCTTTATTGATTATTTATTTATTTATTTATTTATTTATTTATTTATTTATTTGCACAATATAGTGCGCACAAACAGAACACAACATGGATACGGTAAATCACAGAAAACACAATGTGAAAAACAAGAATTTAAAAGCCATCTATGACACAAACTGAAACCGAAATTAGTTAACTGACTAAACTATATTTCAACAAAGAAGGGCGGAACTGCGAATAAGAAGAAAAAATCCGGCAAAATCTGTGAAAATTCTTCTAAAAAAACTGAGTAGGATTGTATGGGGGGTGAGGAAGGATGAGAATTTGAAGGAGAAGAGCAGTGGGCCGCCAACACTGCAAGTCGTGGGATCGGCTCCGGATACCAACTTAGAAGGTCCGTCAACTCCAACAATTCTCATACCTTATGGCTGCTGGGGAAACAACAGAAGAGTTGTGTGCACACTCAGTCTGAACACTCATACAAGAACGGTCTCTCAAACAGTAAACAATGAAGGTAGAGCAATTAGGAAACTAACCATAAGAAAACTGAACTAGGAAGAATAGCAGTTACGAAACAGCAAACAAGTAATAGAAGAAGAGCAAAATAAGAAGCTAAGAATATTTATAGAGATAAGTATATGTCTAATAAAGAACCTGGTGATGCTGATGAATGAAAAAACACCTGAAGAGAAAATACGAAAAAATTGTAGAAAACGAATAAAACAAGAAAATCAAAAAATTCAATAAAATCAAAAAATGCTCTCACTCTAACTTAAGTCAGGGATGTGGAGCGTGGAAAGCAAGTCAATTTTTTTCAGTTTACTTCGAAAAACCTTGTGATTGGGTGCATCAAGTAAGGTAGGAGGTAGCATTTGCAACCAACGAGCTCCACGGTAAAAAAGTGAATAGAAAACAATGCTTGAACACATTGTGCGGTCAAACAGCGCCGGTGGTGTAAGGCGAACATCGCTGCCCGGAAAGCAGAAGATGCGGGTTCGAGTCCCGCCTGGCGCAAGAGCTTTGATCGCAACAAAACATCCTGTAACAACATGTAACCTCTCTATCAGCCGCTTCAGGCTTAAGCAAATGTGTTCAAGCATTGTTACTAGTAAGGTCTTCAGCTTAACCGGTTCCATACTGATATCAGCGGCCGGCCCATCCCGTAACACGGGTGGGTGCTGACAGACCTCGAGGATATCGCGGATGTTACGTGCGGTCAAACAGCGCCGGTGGTGTAAGGCGAACATCGCTGCCCGGAAAGCAGAAGATGCGGGTTCGAGTCCCACCTGGCGCAAGAGCTTTGATCGCAACAAAACATCCTGTAACAACATGTAACCTCTCTATCAGCCGCTTCAGGATTAAGCAAATGTGTTCAAGCATTGTTACTAGTAAGGTCTTCAGCTTAACCGGTTCCATGCTGATATCAGCGGCCGGCCCATCCCGTAACACGGGTGGGTGCTGACAGACCTCGAGGATATCGCGGATGTTACGTGCGGTCAAACAGCGCCGGTGGTGTAAGGCGAACATCGCTGCCCGGAAAGCAGAAGATGCGGGTTCGAGTCCCGCCTGGCGCAAGAGCTTTG
Organism: Heligmosomoides polygyrus bakeri; assembly: GCA_947359475.1. Classification (NCBI taxonomy): domain Eukaryota; kingdom Metazoa; phylum Nematoda; class Chromadorea; order Rhabditida; family Heligmosomidae; genus Heligmosomoides; species Heligmosomoides polygyrus. The sequence goes on along the minus strand of OX375867.1, from coordinate 58,806,839 downwards.
ATCGCAACAAAACATCCTGTAACAACATGTAACCTCTCTATCAGCCGCTTCAGGCTTAAGCAAATGTGTTCAAGCATTGTTACTAGTAAGGTCTTCAGCTTAACCGGTTCCATACTGATATCAGCGGCCGGCCCATCCCGTAACACGGGTGGGTGCTGACAGACCTCGAGGATATCGCGGATGTTACGTGCGGTCAAACAGCGCCGGTGGTGTAAGGCGAACATCGCTGCCCGGAAAGCAGAAGATGCGGGTTCGAGTCCCGCCTGGCGCAAGAGCTTTGATCGCAACAAAACATCCTGTAACAACATGTAACCCCTCTATCAGCCGCTTCAGGCTTAAGCAAATGTGTTCAAGCATTGTTACTAGTAAGGTCTTCAGCTTAACCGGTTCCATGCTGATATCAGCGGCCGGCCCATCCCGTAACACGGGTGGGTGCTGACAGACCTCGAGGATATCGCGAATGTTACGTGCGGTCAAACAGCGCCGGTGGTGTAAGGCGAACATCGCTGCCCGGAAAGCAGAAGATGCGGGTTCGAGTCCCGCCTGGCGCAAGAGCTTTGATCGCAACAAAACATCCTGTAACAACATGTGAATGGAAAACCTTCTCCTTATTTTTCTTCTTTATCTTAGGATGGCGAAAGCAGTACTTATTATGACGACCTTGCGATGGCACGAAAGCCCAGTACTTGCTAGCTTTCAGCCTTGACTCACCCTTGAGGATTTTGAAACAGAAAATTAAATCGTTGAAGACATGCCTATAAAGAAGACTTTTAACGTTAAAGATTTTGAGCCTTTCCACATATCCGGGAATTACTCTAGTACTTGTGATATTTGGGAAGCACCTGAAGAACAAGATTTTTGTGAACGTCTTTTGGACCTTTTCAATTTTTTCCTGACTCTTTTTTGTGTAGGGGCTCCAAACTTGTGAGCAATACTCTAAAATTGGAATGACGTATGTCTTATACAAGGTGACCAGAATTGAGCTATCGTTACACTTTAGATTCCTAAAAATGAAAAAGAGGGTAGAAAATGCTTTTCGCACCGTAATATCAATATGATTCGAAAATTTCAACTCCCGGTCCAGGTAAACACCTAGGTCACGGGGTTCCGTTATAGATGGTAGCAATCTATTGTCAAATTTGAATTCTGAAGGTGGTAAGCTTCCAAGATGAAAGACCATGGTTTTGGAAAGGTTCACTGGTATTTTCCAAGTTTCAGACCACTCCATCATCATACTAAAACTTTCGTTTTATTGTCACTGTTATAGATACCATAAATCTTTATATCATCAGCGTACATCTGCACTTTCACCTGAGGATGGGTGACTAAAATTGTTGGAAGGTTGCACGTGTATGCAAGGAAAAGGACTGGCGATAACACTCCACCCTGAGGAACGCCACTATTGCAATCATAGCATCTTGAAAAAGAACTTCCAACCTTGACGCGCATACGCCTACCGTACAAATATGAGCGCAGCCATTCTAAAAGCAGCCCTCTAACACCCGGCTGGTAAAGTTTACCAAGAAGTTTTTCATGGTTAACTTTGTCAAAGGCTTTTGACAAATCAAAATATACGACATCAACGGAATCTCCATTATTTAGAGCCAAATTCCAGTCAAAGATGCAGTCAGCAAGCTGAGTGGAAGTGGAGGCACCTGCCGTGAAACCGTGTTGCTCATATGGAACCACGTTTTTCCGAGAAAACCATGCAACAATCTTATCTCGCACAATCTTTTCCATTATTTTCATTGGTGTGGGCGCTATGCTTATAGGACGGAAGGAAGAGAGCTGTACTGATTTTGGATCTTTTGGAATGGCTGTGACAATGGATTCCTTCCAAATCGAAGGTACCTCACAGCAGGTGAAAGAAATATTTAGAATCATCGATAGAGGTCTATAAAGGGAAGTGGCACATTTCTTAAAGATAATTTGTGGAATTCCGTCAGACGTTACAGAAGTAGAGCACTTCAGTCGTTTCATAATTTTTAATACGTCATGGGGCTTACTATAAAATTTTCAATGCTTTCGGTTTCGTCCATGTTCACATGTTCAAACATATCGTTCGATTCGTAAGGGATATCTTGTGAGCGCGAACTAAAAACAGAGGCAAAAACGCGTGCCAACGCTTCCGCTTTTTGCTGATCACTTACATGCATTATGCCAGTGTCATCCACAAGAATAGGAAGCTCTGACTGTGATTTCATCTTGCACCGAATATGAGAAAACAATGCCTTTTTATTTTGTGTCTTGGAGGAAACCTTTTCCTTATACGCTAGGAACTTTTTCAAATGGTGATCCAATTCCTGACATACTTTCTTATATAGCGGATGGCAAAGAGGATTTGTCAGTGACTTGAAAAGTCGTGATTTTTGACCTATTAAATTAGAGATATGCTTTGGATAGGAATGAACTGAAGTCTTCGCATAATCAATGGGAACATAAAGAGATAAGCCGCAGTAAACTACACGGCAAAATCTGTTATACAAGTCATTTGTGTTTTCGTAACCTTGGAAAATTTCCCACCTATCGATAGAGTTGAAATATTGGGTTAACTTAGGATAACTGGCCTTACGAAAATTGGGAAAAGGAAGCTCACGTTGCCTAATTAAAGGAACATTTATCTCAAAGGTAATTACATTGTGATCCGCTGATGCGAATGGGGGAAGGACAGTAATGTTGTCAAGGATTGGCTCTGAAGTCAAAATTATGTCAATAATTGCATCACCTCGAGTAGGCTCCACTACTTGCTGAGACAAACCATCATCAACACAATTCTATCATTGTGTCTATAAGAGAGTCATCGTCGTCCACACTTGAGTTAGGTGGACGATACACTAAGACAACCCTAAATGCAGATGAACAATTTGCATTTACTGCATCAATGCAGAGAATATCAGACTTGAGGCAGGCAGGAACTTAGGAATTATTAGGCCATCAAATTGGGAATTCCGACTTTTCAGTCCGAATTTTTACCAAAACTCCGGTTCTGTGGTTGGACTTTTTTGCTTGGCGTCATACGTCGTTTTGAAGAGGATGTCTTGCTCAGTAAGAATTTGTGTCGCGTTTATTGGCTCACGCTGATTTCTGTCGAATATCAACAACTGAAGAAGGAGAAGGAGTTGTTGGTGGAGACGATTTTTCTCTTTTTGGCATTTTGTTGATATTTAAAAGAAATCAATAAACGCGACACATATTCTTATAGAGCAAGACATTTTCTTTCGAATGTGATATAACGCCTACCCAAGAAGTCAACCACAGAGCAGGAGCTGTCGGCAAAAAATAACCATCCTCCTTCGGACGTCACAGTTTGATGACCTATAAATCAATAAAGGACAAATGAGCAAATAGCACTAACACATATTCTTGTAGTACAGAACATTTTCTTCCAAATGATGTAAAAAACTGCGCAAAAAATAAAAAACCTAAGCGTAGAGAACAAGAGCGCAAATGGCTACTTTTTCACTTTTTTTTCATTTCAACGACCTAAAAATTGACAAAATTCATGATGAAAAAAGAAATGAAATACATGCTCCGATAGAGCAAATCATTCTCTTTCGAAAGCTATGCAGTGCTATGCAAGAGACCGCCGGCGAAATCTGCTGTGAATCGTTGAAAAAAACGGCGAAGACTTATGGGACAACCTAATATAAAAGAAGAGAACATCTCATCGGCGAAGTTGGAGGTATAGGACGTCTCCTGTACGTGCGAGAGACGCAGTTAGGTGTGTCGCAGCACTTGTCTACCACAATGTAGTGAGTGTATCAGGTGGACCCCTCATTAGACCTTTAGCCAAACAAAGTCAAGGAATTCATGTAGAAATCAACAACTTACGTAGCTTCTATCACATAAATTATGTTCACGTGGAAGGCTTCTTTGGCCAGGACGAGACTTCAGTCAAAACCTTGATAAGAACTTGGGCGTACGAGGCAGCTGGCTCCTCTAACAAGGGAGGTCTCCCTCGGGTCGGCCGCCCTCGATTACGAAGGGTGACAAGCAGTTGAGTCTGCTTTGGACGACTTTTAGCGGCTCATGCTCGCACAATAAAACGGTTTAATGATGAACCAAATAAACTGAATAACCTCTAGCGAACACTGGGGGAAGCCTAGCGCAAATCTAGTAAGCGAAAGGGCAAGGAAGTAATAGAAAAAATTAGAAAAGTTCCTTAGCAGTTTGGTTGTGTTGTATTCTCCTATTTTCTGCTAGCGTCCCCAGCCATTTTCGGGGGTTTTGATTTCTTCATGAAGCTGTCGAGAGCTTCAGTTGCTGCGCCATGACACGAGCACTTCCATGCAAATTCAGGGGATGTGATGCTGGGACGTGAAATGACTGTCGCAACTGCCACATTTGGGTGGTCTCCTCCCGAATAACAACAACCAGATTGATCGTAACTCGTTAGTCAGCAGTATTGGGAGTCTTCTGTTCGGCAGCAAAATGTGCCCTGCTTATCTTAACTCATCCCTTTGTGAAATCTCGTCCGAGAAGGAAAGCAGAGGGGTGGGACCCGATCATCCTACAGTAATCGAGCGCGTCGGCCGATTCCCACTGTACGGAGAGACACCTAACGTACTGCACCTCTTATGGAACGGAAAAGAAGTGAAGGCGCGTAGCTTGTGCCGACATATTTTCACCAAATGAGTGTTCAAGTAGTCATCGGACTAACCCTTTTCCGCCTTCTGTTGCTCCGTCTCTTCCGATACATCGCTATATTGAGCCTAAAATAAAATCGAATTATTAGAAACCAGTCAGTGACTCATGCCTCGCTCCTTTATGTAATGCGGATGTTGACGGTCGAAATAGTAGGAGAAAAGCTTGAAAAGCTAGAGCCATAGGGACTCCACAAGTCTGCCGACCATCGACGCTTCAGCGGCAGTCCCTCGTGAGATCGGAAACGCGACGAAGCATTGAAGTCGTTTAGTGTGGCGTGATCCTGCACTACATTTATTTATTTATTTATTTATTTATTTACCCGAGTACAAGTATTACAAGTATTTACTATTAGGGGGGGGGGCAAAAGTAATGAGACACCCCATGCCGTGTCCATATATCTCGTGGCTGGAGTCTGGTTTCATGCTTGTCGTATTTGTATGTTTGTATGCTACTTACTAAAGCTCATCTGAGAAGTTACCACTTCCGCCCTTTCCAGAAGCATGCCAAAAACCCCAGCCTGTCTCATGCCGAAACCCCAGTCTGACGAGTCGACCTGTGTCGCGCAAATCTCCCCCAATTCCCAACCCCGAGCAGCCTGGGCTCAATATTCACGCAAGATGAGAAGTACGTCTTCTACCTTAACCCTGCCAAGCAGCGAGTCTGGGTGAGGCCTGGTGACCTGTTACCGACCTTCGTTCGGCGAGATGTTCACGGCGAGAAGCATCTTTGGAGCTTTTGGGTTTGCGCCCATGGATAGGTTTGCCGGAAGCTGCTTTCCAAGAGCACTACGATGAACTCCAAGACCATGGTGAACGAAATAGAAGAGATGGGTCGGAGACTCGCTCTTATTCCTTCGCAGCGCTTCAAGAAGGTTCTGGTTTCTTCGACAACGCGTCCCATCGGGAACAAGTAACCACGGATAAGCTTGGCCAGCTGGGCTACGTTCACATGCTTCACCCACCGTATTCGCTGGGCATCTCTCCATGCGACTACCACTACTACTTGAGCCTACAGGACTTCCTAGTCGGAAGGGAACAAGAACCAAGCAGTCCTTGACAACCAGGCCTGTGAAGGCCTGGTTGTCAAGGACTGGACCTGTGAAGGCCGGTTCAGCCTCGATTTCGCTGACATCCGCTTACTACATATATTGAAGAACCTTGTGGCGGGTTCTGTCCAGTGAAATCTACTGCTAAAGCCACCTTGTCAAGTATATCCTGTGTCTTCTGTCTGTTTGTTGCGCTCAACGACTCTCTAATCGATTGCCAATTCGCAACATTCTTGTTCAACCATGTCACCGTCGAAGTCCTCTCAATCGCAGAAGACGAGCAAAATTGCGATGACTGGTGAAGATCAGGATGCTGTACATGGAGCAGATGAAGTGGCGCTCGCGCTTGAACAACTCCAAGCAGATAAGAAGACTCCTGCCTTTGTTAAAATTCTCTTCAACCATATGCTTACTGTTCAGCAGCAGCTCAATCTGGTATTAACCAAAAATCAGGAGCTGCAGGAACAGGTGGCTAATCTGCGTGAAGAGAATGGTGCTCTAAAGGCCGCCTTAGCTGAAGCTGGAAGAGTGAGCAGTGCGGCTCAGTTCCCTCCACGTGATTCTTTTGCTGCTAGCAATTTGTCGGCCGTCGATGAAAAAGAAAGACTCCGTTCCGTCGTCATATCTGGCATCACCGAGTCTATTGATTCTATATCTACAGAACGGGCCATCCACGATTTTAATTCTGTGAGAAATGTTCTTGATCATCTAAATGTAGAATGTGTTCCGCAACTAACATATCGACTTGGAAAGCCTCAAGAAGGCCGTCCACGTCTTTTAAAGGTTGTACTTCCTAACACATTCTACCAATCTTTGGTGCTTAGGAGAGCTTCCTGGTTGCGCTCTTTTTCCTGTAGGGGTGTCTATATACGTCCCTCCTTAACAAAAGAGGAAAGGGAACGCAATCGGGAAGCTAGGTTAGCCCAAAGAGCATCTCTGGGTGTGACCGTCACTAACAACCAGCCTACTCAGCTGGATATTTCAACGGGAAACTGCTAAACTCTCCTCGGATATTGGTCAAAGACCTAAGTTTCCTTTATTGCAACATACGATCTATTCAGAAAAACATACTACCGTTAAAGTTCACCATCAGGAAATTAAACTCAGACATTATTGTCATCACAGAAACGTGGCTACAAGATTCCATAAATTCAGCCATAATTCTCAGTGATTTGTGTGGCCAGTTTTGCCACATAAGATGCGACAGAACTCTCAAGAGAGGTGGTGGTGTACTCATTCTCGTTAGGTCTGGCATCCACTCTGAGACTGTATGGTGCGAATCGGTAGCTGACAGCTTTGAAATACTGTGCTGCGATTTGAGTTTAGCTGATACAACCTTGAGACTTGTTGCTGTTTATAGGGTTCCTTCTGCATCTCTAAACAGCACAATCATGCTTGTCAAGGTATTAAGTGATCTCTGCTCCTCTAAAACCCAATGCCTTGTTCTCGGCGATTTCAATTTTCCAGATATTGATTGGTCTAAAAATTATCCGTCTTCAGTTTCTATGGCATCAAAATGTTTTGTTGATATGTGCCAATCTTGCAATCTTCATCAGAACATTGTGACGCCCACTCGACATAACCATCTGCTTGATATTGTTCTCAGCAGCAGTTTGGGACTTGTCAAAGACATCAATATTGGGCCACCAATAGGTTCCAGCGATCATTCTAGCATTTCATTTAGAACTGATTATTCACTGAGTAAACCAAGGTATCGAATTCAAAAAGCATTTCATAAAGCAAACTACGACATTATCTGTCAGTATTTGCTTTCAATAGATTGGAGAACACTCCTTGAGGAACAAGTTACTGTGACTGACAAGTACGAGTTCTTTATCTCAATTCTCCATAAATGCATTGACCAACTAGTACCTACCGAAAAGTTACTAGTACACTTAAATAAACTTCCTCCCAACCTAGTCAGACTTTTTGAACAGAAAAAAAAACTATGGTCGACATATCAACATTGTCCAAGTTCTCAAAACCTTCACCGTTTTCAAAAAATCAATAATAGATTCGACCGACTTTTAAACAAATTCCACAAGGATGTTGAGAGAAAAATTCTCGATACTCCCAACAAATCATCTCTCTATAAACTGTTAAATTCTGTACTGAAACGTACCGAGCGAATCCACACACTGAAGGACGAAACCGGCGTCGTAGCATTAACTGACTCAACAAAGGCTACCATGCTAGCTAAATATTTTCAAAAGACCTTTGCAGAACGTTCTTTCAACATCGACTCCTTTGCTGTTAATAATAATAATTCCAGCATGGAAAGTTGGGTTTGGTTCTATAAGGAGGAGATTTATAATGAACTTTGTAAGCTACCACCTAGTTATGCTACTACTCCGGATGAAGTAAGTACTGTCCTACTTTATCAGGGAAATTGCCATCGCGATTGATTACCCTCTTGAGCACATATTTAATGCCAGTTATATGACTGGCGAGGTACCATCCCGTTGGAAACATGCGTTTGTTACACCTATTCCAAAACCAACTTGTAGCAAACTTTCGTCCAATTAGCATCACATCAGTTTTTGCTAGGGTCTTCGAGAGAAAACTCAAGACAGCGCTTGTATTATATCTCGAGTCCAATAATCTTATCCCTAATGATCAACATGGCTTCCGTTCAGGTAAATCTACTGAAACACTGATGTTATCTACGCTTAATGATTGGACGAAATCTCTTGAACAAAAAATTGATGTGGATGTAACTTATTTTGATTTTATGAAGGCTTTCGACAAGGTCCCTTTGGATAAACTAATTGTCAAGCTCACGGATATGGGTGTCCATCATAGAATTACTGTATGGATAAAAAACTTTATATCTGGTAGATCTTTTCAGTTAGGGTAAATGACGCATTCTCTGAACGTCTTTCTATTAAAAGTGGTGTTCCTCAGGGTGGTGTTTTGTCCCCAATCCTCTTTTCTATATATACCTCTGAAATTCCGTCCTTAGTTAATCAGCTTGGTGTTTCATGTAAAATGTTCGCTGACGATATTAAAATGTATAAGAATATTGCTCTTCGAGAAGACCATCTTTCTCTTCAATCAGCAATAAATGCAATTGCGGATTGGTCATCAAAATGGGAACTTCCACTATCTCCGCAAAAGTCACAAGTACTTTATCTAGGGCAGCAGGTAGGTAGATATCCTTACTACCTTGACAAGATGCATATTAGTAGTACAACTTCCCTGCGTGATTTGGGCTTTATTTTGGACACCCAACTTTCGTTCAAAGAACATATTGAAATAATATCGAAAAAAGCTGAACGAATTGTGCACAGCCTCTTCAAATGTTCAAATGTTTGCGAACAAATTCAATACAACACCTATTAATTGCCTATAAGTCGTATGTTAGACCAATTCTAGAATATGGCACCACAATTTTTAGTCCCAAATATAAGCGTGAAATTGCCAGGCTGGAATCTGTACAAAACAGCTTCACAAGAAAGCTATGGATACGAGTACATGGGTATGATTACAACACCATCCCCCACCGGCTTCACGAAACAGATTTTTCAATCTACATACCCTTGAACGTCGTAGGAGAAGAAATGATTTAATTGCGATATATAAGATGATAAACGGTCTTACTCGTATTCCCCTTCAGGAGTTCTATACCTTTTCTTCATCGAACACAAGGGGTAGTCAGTGGAAGATCCAGTTTCCTGGAGCAAAAAGCAGTGTAAGGTCTCAATTTTTCACTTGCCGTGCTGGCTCTGATTTTTTGAGGCTATCTAAAAAACACATTATACCAAATTCCTTAAGGAAGTATAAAAAACTTCTTGACCGATATCTTCAGGATGCAGCTTAGTAGTTTTCAACTGTATTATGTTGATTCTTGTTGCCTGTTTTGTTTTTTCCTGTTTAGAATTACTTTAACTTATGTTTAGTTTTACCTTGTTTTTCTCTTGCATGGTTATCCATGTAGTGAATGAATGAATGAATGAATATCTTCTCGTCTTCTACGCGGAGGATCCTTGGTATTCTGCACAACGGTTAGACGTCCCCCCTCCAAATGTGTATAATAGAACAGCAGATGTATTTAAAATACGTTTAGTGTGCGCGGTAGCGTGCTCTTTGGTCCAAGGAGTTATGCTAATGAAGTGATCCTTGCTCAATTTGTCCTCCGCAACTAAAAGCAATCAGCGAGGCTTGATTTATTGAGGAAGCAGCTGCTCAGGTGGTTAATCAGCGATTATTGCTGTTCTCCAATAAACAGTCTTACCCGTGTGCTGTCCGACGGGTGTACGCTGTATCGTCAACTTGTTCCTCCAGATTTACACTGAACCTTCTTGCGCGTGGTACAGTCAATTTTTTAGAGTATTCGATCTAATCCGTTATTCTTGTTCAACCATGTCGCCGTCGAGGTCCTCTCAATCGCAGAACACGAGCAAAATTGCGATGACTGGTGAAGATCAGGATGCTGTACATGGAGCAGATGAAGTGGCGCTCGCGCTTGAACAACTCCAAGCAGATAAGAAGACTCCTGCCTTTGTTAAAATTCTCTTCAACCATATGCTTACTGTTCAGCAGCAGCTCAATCTGGTATTAACCAAAAATCAGGAGCTGCAGGAACAGGTGTCTAATCTGCGTGAAGAGAATGGTGCTCTAAAGGCCGCCTTAGCTGAAGCTGGAAGAGTGAGCAGTGCGGCTCAGTTCCCTCCACGTGATTCTTTTGCTGCTAGCAATTTGTCGGCCGTCGATGAAAAAGAAAGACCCCGTTCCGTCGTCATATCTGGCATCACCGAGTCTATTGATTCTATATCTACAGAACGGGCCATCCACGATTTTAATTCTGTGAGAAATGTTCTTGATCATCTAAATGTAGAATGTGTTCCGCAACTAACATATCGACTTGGAAAGCCTCAAGAAGGCCGTCCACGTCTTTTAAAGGTTGTACTTCCTAACACATTCTACCAATCTTTGGTGCTTAGGAGAGCTTCCTGGTTGCGCTCTTTTTCCTGTAGGGGTGTCTATATACGTCCCTCCTTAACAAAAGAGGAAAGGGAACGCAATCGGGAAGCTAGGTTAGCCCAAAGAGCATCTCTGGGTGTGACCGTCACTAACAACCAGCCTACTCAGCTGGATATTTCAACGGGAAACTGCTAAACTCTCCTCGGATATTGGTCAAAGACCTAAGTTTCCTTTATTGCAACATACGATCTATTCAGAAAAACATACTACCGTTAAAGTTCGCGATCAGGAAATTAAACTCAGACATTATTGTCATCACAGAAACGTGGCTACAAGATTCCATAAATTCAGCCATAATTCTCAACGATTTGTGTGGCCAGTTTTGCCACATAAGATGCGACAGAACTCTCAAGAGAGGTGGTGGTGTACTCATTCTCGTTAGGTCTGGCATCCACTCTGACCAGGATACTATCTCAACGGTAGGTCGGAACGGCGCAAGCGTTGTATATGGGCAGAACCGCCTCTCCCTGGGAAGTAATAAACTGCAGGTATCTCGACCCCAATACAACTCTGCGCAAAGTTAGGGGCGACGGAAGTGTCTGTTGGTGCCCTGTTCGTTCACGTGCTCCACAGCTGACGGGCGCGCGCGGGATGAGGGCTCGTATCGCGGGTAAGCGCAGTGCACAGGTGGCGTAATAGGGAAGAGCTCGGGCTCGTGAGCGGGGGGTCGGGGGTTTAGATCCCGCAAACTGTGTTTCTTTTGCACTTTTGCAAAATCTATGTTTACAAGTGCTCCGACACGCCTAACGGCGTGTCTCGCACTTGCGCGCTTCGCGCGACTTTGCACCATCACTGATCTAAAGAAGGTAGCTTTTGTCAAACTTAAAATTCGCTAACATCTAGGACCTGCTGCGTACTTCATCGGCATCAGGCCGTTCACCACTTCGGTACCTTTCATCATAGACATTTTCTCCACACCGTGCAGTAACATCATTGGTTTATGCTGCGCAGTACTTCGGCCCTTCCACTGTGTACACGTCTTCCGAATCCGGGCGCCAGTATCCCCCTCACTCGTTTCTTGTTTCTAGATCTAATTGCTGGTCCGCCTTTACTGGTCTTCCCCCCCCCACCTTCCTGGTCCCAACCCCTGGCCCACTTCCTTGTTTTCACTATTGACCCCCTACTGGTCTCTTCTTGCTGGCTTCCTCGCCCTGGTCCCTCCTTCAGGTTGTTCCTTTCCTTCCTGGACGCTCACCTGGTTCACTCTAAAGGTCCCTTACTTCCCTTCTCCACCACTCCTTAGTGGTCCTACCATGCTCAAGGCAGACGTCAGTGACACGTATTCAGAATCAAGCGCTCAGAAACGCGCGCAGACGCCTCTGAGTCAAGCAGGGGAGGGCTGCGCTTCCTCTGCTGCAACATCCCATGTTGAACGGCAAACATTGCCCGCGCGAGGTACGCAGAGGCGTACTTGGCGCGGGTAACGTTTTCCGTTCAACATGGGATAATGCTGAGTTCTGCATGCGGCCGGTCGTCGTACGACGACGATGAGACCTCTGTTTCCTTTCTTTTCGATCTTCTGAATCCAGGCGGTTGTGTTGCGACGAAGGGAACCCGCCTTCTGGATTCAGGGACTCAGAAACGCGCGCAGACGCCGTTGTTTCAATAGAGAGGAGGCTGTGCTTCCTCGGCTGGAGGAGCATCCCATGTTGAATTCTGGATGCGGCCGCTCGTCGTACGACGACGGTGTCACCTCTTTTGACTCCGTATTTTTGTTGCGCGACGAAGGGGATCCGTATTCTGGATTCAGACGCTCAGAAGCGCGCGCAGATGTCGCTGCGTCAAGCAGGAGGAGGTCGTGCTTCCTCTGCTGCAGCAATAAAGTTCTCCGTTCAACATGGGATAATGCTGAGTTCTGAATGCGGCCGGTCGTCGTGCGACGACGATGTGGCCTTTGCTTCCTTTATTTTCGCTTCTTCTGACTCCAGACGGTTGTTGTGCAACGAAAGGGACCCGTCTTCTGAATTCAGGACTCGCTCAGAAACGCGCGCAGACGCCGTTTTGTCAAGCAGGAGAAGGCTGCGCTTCCTCTGCTGCAGCAGCATCTCATGCTCAATTCTGAATGCGATGCCTCGTCGTTGGACGACGGTGTCTCCTCTTCTGACTCCAGAAGGTTGTGGTGTGACGAAGGGAACCCGTCTTCTGGATTCAGGCACTCAGAAACGCGCGCAGACGCCGTTGTGTCAAGCAGGAGGAGGCTACGCGTCCTCTGCTGTAACTACATCCCATGTTGAACGGCAGACGTTGCCCGCGCGAAGTACGCGGAGGCGTCGCAAGGGGTACCATGAGATGGCGCGTGCATCCACGAGGCGTATCTCAGCCAGGTTCCCAACCTGAGTGAGATACGCCTCACCATCTACAGGGCAGGGAGCTAACTCAATTATGTAGTGGTAGATCATATAGGTAATCCACCTAGAGGCATTATAGTGTGTTATAGAGCATGTTTACATATAACATACCACCCATACCGTTAACAATGGTGGTCCAGGCAGGGTCACCGATTTCGCTGAAACTTCGTCTAGGGGGTTATTTGGGGTGCTGATCACGAATCTGATATCCATTCTTCACGATTCGGCTGGACAATATAAATGCAGGAAGGCACAGGGTTACATTTCTAAAATTTCTGATGGTGACGGCAGGTTGAGACGGAATCGTGAAGAACGGATATCAGATTCGTGATCAGCACCCCCAATATCCCCCTAGACGAAGTTTCAGCGAAATCGGTGACCCTGCCTGGACCACCATTGTTAACGGTATGGGTGGTATGTTATATGTAAACATGCTCTAAAGCACACTATAATACCCCTAGGGGGATTACCTACATGATGAACGTGAATTTTGCAGAAGTGCAAAAGAAACACAGTCTGCGGGATCCAAACCCCTGACCCCTCACTCACGAGCCCGAGCTCTTCCCCAAACGCCACCTGTGCACTGCGGCGATTCGCGATACCAGCCCTCATCCCGCGCGCGCCCGTCAGCTGTGGAGCACGTGAACGAACAGGGCACCAACAGGCACTTCCGTCGCCCCTAACTTTGCGCAGAGTTGTATTGGGGTCGAGATACCAGCAGTTTATTACTTCCCAGGGAGAGGCGGTTCTGCCCATACACAACGCTTGCGCCGTTCCGACCTACCGTTGAGATAGTATCCTGGTGAGACTGTATGGTGCGAATCGGTAGCTGACAGCTTTGAAATACTGTGCTGCGATTTGAGTTTAGCTGATACAACCTTGAGACTTGTTGCTGTTTATAGGGTTCCTTCTGCATCTCTAAACAGCACAATCATGCTTGTCAAGGTATTAAGTGATCTCTGCTCCTCTAAAACCCAATGCCTTGTTCTAGGCGATTTCAATTTTCCAGATATTGATTGGTCTAAAAATTATCCGTCTTCAGTTTCTATGGCATCAAAATGTTTTGTTGATATGTGCCAATCTTGCAATCTTCATCAGAACATTGTGACGCCCACTCGACATAACCATCTGCTTGATATTGTTCTCAGCAGCAGTTTGGGACTTGTCAAAGACATCTATATTGGGCCACCAATAGGTTCCAGTGATCATTCTAGCATTTCATTTAGAACTGATTATTCACTGAGTAAACCAAGGTATCGAATTCAAAAAGCATTTCATAAAGCAAACTACGACATTATCTGTCAGTATTTGCTTTCAATAGATTGGAGAACACTCCTTGAGGAACAAGTTACTGTGACTGACAAATACGAGTTCTTTATCTCAATTCTCCATAAATGCATTGACCAACTAGTACCTACCGAAAAGTTACCAGTACACTTTAATAAACTTTCTCCCAACCTAGTCAGGCTTTTTGAACAGAAAGAAAAACTATGGTCGACATATCAACATTGCCCAAGTTCTGAAAACCTTCACCGTTTTCAAAAAATCAATAATAGATTCGACCGACTTTTAAACAAATTCCACAAGTATGTTGAGAGAAAAATTCTCAATACTCCCAACAAATCATCTCTCCATAAACTGTTAAATTCTGTACTGAAACGTACCGAACGAATCCACACACTGAAGGACGAAACCGGCGTCGTAGCATTAGCTGACCCAACAAAGGCTACCATGCTAGCTAAATATTTTCAAAAGACCTTTGCAGAACGTTCTTTCAACATCGACTCCTTTTCTGTTAATAATAATAATTCCAGCATGGAAAGCTCAGTTTGGTTCTATAAGGAGGAGATTTATAATGAACTTTGTAAGCTACCACCTAGTTATACTACTACTCCGGATGAAGTACCGTCCTACTTTATCAGGAAAATTGCCATCGCGATTGCTTACCCTCTTGAGCACATATTTAATGCCAGTTATATGACTGGCGAAGTACCATCCCGTTGGAAACATGCGTTTGTTACACCTATTCCAAAAAACCCAACTTGTATCAAACTTTCGTCCAATTAGCATCACATCAGTTTTTGCTAGGGTCTTCGAGAGAAAACTCAAGACAGCGCTTGTATTATATCTCGAGTCCAATAATCTTATCCCTAATGATCAACGTGGCTTCCGTTCAGGTAAATCTACTGAAACACTGATGTTATCTACGCTTAATGATTGGACGAAATCTCTTGAACAAAAGGTTGATGTGGATGTAATTTATTTTGATTTTATGAAGGCTTTCGACAAGGTCCCTTTGGATAAACTAATTGTCAAGCTCATGGATATAGGTGTCCATCATAGAATTACTGTATGGATAAAAAACTTTATATCCGGTAGATCCTTTCAAGTTAGGGTAAACGACGCATTCTCTGAACGTCTTTCTATTAAAAGTGGTGTTCCTCAGGGTGGTGTTTTGTCCCCAATCCTCTTTTCTATATATACCTCTGAAATTCCGTCCTTAGTTATCAGCTTGGAGTTTCATGTAAAATGTTCGCTGACGATATAAAAATTTATAAGAATATTGCTCTTCGAGAAGACCATCTTCCTCTTCAATCAGCAATAAATGCAATTGCGGATTGGTCATCAAAATGGGAACTTCCACTATCTCCGCAAAAGTCACAAGTACTTTATCTAGGGCAGCGGGTAGGTAGATATCCTTACTACCTTGACAAGATGCATATTAGTAGTACAACTTCCCTGCGTGATTTGGGCTTTATTTTGGACACCCAACTTTCGTTCAAAGAACATATTGAAATAATATCGAAAAAAGCTGAACGAATTGTGCACAGCCTCTTCAAATGTTTGCGAACAAATTCAATACAACACCTATTAATTGCCTATAAGTCGTATGTTAGACCAATTCTAGAATATGTCACCACAATTTTTAGTCCCAAATATAAGCGTGAAATTGCCAGGCTGGAATCTGTACAAACAGCTTTACAAGAAAGCTATGGATACGAGTACATGGGTATGATTACAACACCATCCCCTCACCGGCTTCACGAAACAGATTCTTCAATCTACATACCCTTGAACGTCGTAGGAGAAGAAATGATTTAATTGCGATATATAAGATGACAAACGGTCTTACTCGTATTCCCCTTCAGGAGTTCTATACCTTTTCTTCATCGAACACAAGGGGTGGTCAGTGGAAGATTTAATTTTTCAGAGCAAAAAGCAATATACAGTCTCAATTCTTCACTTGCCGTGCTGGCCCTGAATTTTTGAAGTTATCTAAAAAACACATTATACCAAATTCCTTGAGGAAGTATAAAAAACTTCTTGACCGATATCTTCAGGATGCAGCTTAGTGGTTATCAACTGTATTATGTTGATTCTTGTCGCCTGTTTTGTTTTTTTCCTGTTTAGAATTACTTTAACTTATGTTTAGTTTTACTTTATTTTTCTTTTGCATGGTTATCCATGTAGTGAATAAATAAATAAATAAACCATGTCGAGCAGTTGATCAACACCAGGTTCAAGCAGTTCTGAAAGGATGGGATCAGGAAGTTGGCTGAGCGATGGCAGCAAGGTCCTTGCCTTTAATGGCAAATACGCTCCTCAGCATCGTTGAGTTCTAAATGAGTTATAGAGAGATAAAGATTTTTTCATTTTGTCTCATTACTTTTGCCCCCCCCCCCCCTAATACATTAGCACTATACTATCGCAGTGAGATCTCAGAAGTGAACCCCGCCCCCGATAATAAATGACGGCATGTCGTGTGATCCGCGACTGATGTCCGTCAGGAAATGCTGCGCACGTGGATGTAAGTGCGATGGGCGTGTACAAATTATTAGCAGCCGCGGTTACGACAAGTGGCGAATGACGCGCGGATCAAGAGGGAACTAACGAAGGGTGAGGCTCTGGTAGGAGCCTCAGCTCCAGCTGAAGGCAGTCTGGTTGGATTCTGTAGGATAGCCCGTCGTGGTTGATTGCCTCGGTTTCGGAAATGGAATCTCTGGCAATCAGCAGCTTCGTTGGCTCGGTAGGCGGCAAATCATCGCCCGGCGTCGGCGATGTAGTAATAGAGGGAAGAAAACGTTCTCGGTGACGGACCTCGTTAGCGCCCACGAACCGCACACCACACGCTGCGAGGGGGAGGGGGGGTGCCAGTTAAGTGCACACAGGTACAGATGGTTGAGTTGGCGAAAACCGCCGAACACAGGTAGCGATGGCTCATCGATTCTCTGCTGCTGCTCCAGTGCCTTCTACCCCCTGATTGCGGACCGAACGATGACGGGCCGTCTCACAGATGCTTCAGGCTGAAGAGTTACCGGCGAAAGAGCTCTGATTGGAGTCCAGCTCCTTTCTCGAGCTTGGTTACGCAGAACAAAACCCGTTACTGTCTTAAATGACAACCGCGAACGTCGAGCAGTCGATCTCTCCATGTTTCCTAAACAGTATTCTCTATGAGGGTCGGAAAGCCAACTCAAGGGTGCTGTAGATGGAGATTTCGCTCGAAGAGCGGTGGTGGTGGTACAGCGATCATTCATGCCTGTAGTAAGAGACCTGGGGCAGGATTCATCAACGACTTACAGAGATTTGACAGAGAAATTACAGCCGAAATTCTGATAACGCCAACATTTCTCCATATCGTCTGTTGGTAAGCCGCGTTAATTCGCGTTTTTTCAGGAGTTTCCGTGTAATTTCTCTGTCAAATCTTTGCAAGTCGTTGATGAATCCGGCCTCTGATTACATAGACTGCCATTCTCTTACAGTGAAGGCGCAGCAGCGAACTGTTAGGTTGGCCGGAATGTTCTGATGGTTTTGACTGGTCCAATTCAAAGGATCATTTTCTTCGTATTCACCGGATTCAGTCGGAATAAGCACCATTGAAATCAGCGCACTCTTTCCAACGTTTGATTAATTCCTGTTGTGATCTACTGTTTGATTAATTCCATCAGAAGAAAAAACTTCGTGGTCGAGATGGAACAAATTCCATAAAGAGCGTTCTTGCGTGTTCCTGTTTCCGAAGGTTCTACCACCGAGGGAGTTCCGAAAGTGCTTGAAAAGGTGGCAGACGGTTCACGAAAGGTCTGGTAAATATGGCGAGTGAGGCAGAACTTCAGTTCTTACAACGAAAGGGTCTGAAGCTTATGTCTGAGCGGGGAGAATGAGTCATATAGGAAGAATCCCCACCCCTCAATTGTATGAAAATGAATTTCTTTATTTCCCAAGTCGTTAAACCCAAGGAGTAGGGGGACCTTGAAGTTACAACTGAATCGGCGCCTCACAAGTTCTGGGGCCTCTCGTACGCCAGCGATGCCTCTGCTGTCAGGCTGCTCGGAGCGCAGTGGGTAGTGACGTTGCTTCATGCGAGGGAGGTCCGCGGTTCGTTTGTCATGCTCTGTTCTATTTTTGCATTTCAACGATTCGTTGGGCTTTCAAGGATTCTGACGTCTATACCATTTTCAGAGGTTTTTTGCGTAATTTTCCAGCGGCATGCTGTGGTATTCAACATATCTTTATTGATGTATAAACATTCAACACCACAGATACACAGGCACAACGTGCATGAAGCAGCACTGGCCCCAATACGGACAGCGTATACAAGCTACAGGCTCCTCACAGTTTATTTCCCTACATGGACCAACGACCTCTTGAAAACCATCCTACTCGGATTTTCAAAAGAGACCAGGATGTGACGTCAGAGGTGGTTTAAATGTGAAACCACAGACCTGTTGCTGGTATATCTTATTCTGTACCACTCTCACGTGGATAACCTCGTTGCTTATTCTGGTTCAAAGCTGGTTACGCCGTCACGTCCTGGAGCCAGATTCATCAACCGCTTGCCGCCCTCTAACAGTGAAAATACCGCCAAACCCCTGATATGACATTCACTAGCACCAGATTTGGCGATGTTTTCACCGATAGAAGGCGATAAGCGGTTGATGAATCTGACCCCTGGTTTCTTTTGAAAATCCGAGCAGGATGGGTTTTCCCGAGATCATTGCTCCATGTGGGGAAGCGAACTGTGAAGAACCTGTAGCTTTTATACGATGTCCGCAATGTGACCAGTGCTTTTGTTCCATGCACTTTGTACATGTATATCACTGGTGTTGAACGTTTACACATCACCATGTTGGATGGCTTTCTCATTACCCTGTAAAGAGATTGCGGGCCTCCAGAACTCGTGAGGCACCGATTCCTTTGTATCTTCAAGGAACCCTACTCCTTGGGTTTAAAGACTTGGCAGAAAAGAAACACATTTTATGCTAATTGAGGGGTGGGGATTCTTCCCATATGGCTCGCTCTCCGCGTTCAGACATACGCTACAGACTCTTCCCTTGTCAGTCCGCTTGATTTTGGCATGGTGATTTGCGAAACGTGTGGGTGGGCGTTGTCGTGCAGAAGAATGGGATCTCTTCTGTTGGCCACTGCCGGCTGCAGCTCACGCAATTTTCGGTACACCTCGTCGATTTCGTCGCAGTCTCTGCTGTGATGGCTCGGCCTTGTTCCAGAGCGTTGTAGGGAATCACGCAAGCCGCCGACCACCCCACTGTCAGCATCGTCTTTTCTGCCGGATTTCGACTTTGGGAAGTGCCTGGAGGTTGGGAAGGGGTGGGGGGGGGGGGATTCGGCGGCTTTAAGAGATGTTCTTCGACATTCCATCAGATAGGGCGAAGAATTCTGTATTAAACATTACAAACTTTACAAAGACATTAATTAACATGTATAAACTGACACAGGCAGTAATTCGAACAATGGGTAGCAATAGAGTTTATTAGACACGAACCTCCTTCAAAAGTGCCTAGCTACATGTTAGCAGTTTATATACCGCTATAACTATATCGTGAGTGATGCCAACATCAATGATATCAATACGCACACTCGTTCTGTACATTGCAGAAACTCATGCGCGGAGAATGCTCTGCTATACAAATGCGCATGTTAATTTATGTTCAGAATCGATCACATGCACAACATTGCCTTCTTTAGTCTTTGTTACTTGTAATCTTTACTAGATATTTCCTTCCTTACTCTTATCGGCCTTTAGTCGTTAATGAATGTCTTCACTTTCTTCGCTGGCGATTCCAAGGACTAAAAGCAAGTCGACTTTACTGAGAGGTTTAATGAACGCGACAAGGTAGGAGCCTCCAGAACACTGTTTAGTAGAAACTGAAGCCACCTACCACCACGGAAGAAAAATAAATGATATGCCTGACCGTGATGCCTGCGGTTTATCTTAGCACACTGTAGCGAAATAGTGCAATTCAAATCAGTTTCTTTAAGCCTCAAGTGGCTGGTATAGGTAAGTTGAAAGTTTTAAACGACTGTTCGAGCTGTGGAGCCAAGATTGTTAACCACACTTTATTCGGCTGACGTTTCGGCGTAACCGCCTTCTTCAGAGCCTGGAAAAGTCAAGCGAGGTTTGAAAGGTTACTCGTCCAAGAACTATTTCAAGTCACAGGAGTTTCCGGAATTAATAGGAAAAGGAGACGAAATGGGTGTGAGACAGCCCAACTAACCTTATGGAAGCAGCTAAGAGGCTGGTGCATCACCCTCGGATGGAGGCAGTTGGGTGAATGAGACTACCACCTAAGGTCAACCCCTTTGCGACCCTCCTGGTGTCGCCCTCCGGGGTCGAGCCCACAGAGGTCAGCAAATGGGGCCAGCTCCTGGGTTAGCGCCACGCGCTCTTCCCTCGTATTGATCGCGGGATTCTTGAAGACAATCCACAGCGCTTCGAGAGTCTTGTGTGCTGCGATATCGACCTCTCGAGCAAGGATTGTAATCGCGACCCCAACCATTGCGCCACCATGGCTACGCTGCCTGTGCTCCCCCAACGGCGTGGAAATCTGGCATCTCCGAAGCCCGTCCATGTGTTCATTGACCCTCACCCAAAGCGGCCTGCCCGTCTCACCGATGTATTCCTAATTGCACTCCGTGCAAGTGATGAGGTATACCACACCTGAGACCGTGCAATCCCCTTCCTTTCCAAACGGGCAGACCATGCAGGACGGGGTATCACAAGCGCGGTCATACAGCCGATTCCTAACAAATTGGGTACTGAGGTTGGCAGGCGGTATGTTAACTAGCCTGACTAGACCTTCTAAGTCAGCCTTGCGTATACATTCCCGTACTTGAGCACTAAGAGCATCCGTGATGAAGGGCACCAAGAAAGGAATTTTGGTGCGCTCTTGTTCTGTGTGTCTTTGTGCTCCTGCAGGCGCATGACGTTGCTTAGGAAGGCTATCGGAAGCGTACCCATTGGATAACGCTATACGAGATGCCATTTCCCTAGAAGCGGACTCGAATTCGTCGTTGGAGGATACCAACGCCGCTGTGCGAAACATGTTATTTACAATGGCCCTCTTGGGGCTGCGAGCAACGATACTCACTCGCAGCCACGCGTGCGGTCGCGGTGCGGCGCTGCAGCAAGGGGTTCCTCTAGTTATTACAGGGATGCGTACGAGTTGCACGATGCGCCCAGCGCGCTACAGCGCGAAGGCAGGTCCCGAACTACCACTGAACTGTCTCGCCTAGGCAATAGAAGGAAAACGATAGAGTGCGACACGGTTATGGTGGAACGGGGTATGCCTTCTTAACGTAAGAAGCAAGAACTTCCTGAATGGTCAGGAGCGGTATGAGTCCTAAAATACATGTGAGACCCAAATAGGTGAAAAGTCGTTTTAGAGGGGAAAGAGGAGTATCGTTTGTCCATATAGAGTCCAATTTTTGTGTGAAAAGTTTTTAGAGGCTACCTACTCCACAACATTGTCTACTAATATTCGAGTGCTTTTACCGCCATCAGATTCATTTTATTTGCATACTATACGAATAAGCTTTCATGGGCTTTTGGTGTTTCCAAAATTCCAAAATCTTTCACAGATTGTATCTAGTTTGCTGTTTGGACCAGCAAGTTTAGTCCTGCCAGTTTATCATTAGGAATCGCTAAATCGTGAAACAGTTGTTAGGTTTAAAGCTACTGATTAATAGTTTTGTTTGAATATGTCATGCACTTTAAAACTTTGAATCAGTTTGAAGAAGAGAGGGGTGCCAATAAGCTGTCACGACTTAAGAAAAGTCTTGAAGCTTTCACACAAAAGCTTTCAGCTTTCATTATCAAATTCAATTTTTATAGGCTCGCTAATTTTTTATGCCCTCGGCCTCTGAATACACAGTGTGCCTTGCTAAATGTGCATGTGTATCCGCTGCAGGAAACACTCAAAATGTACTGTATCTACTCTTCAAATGAATAATCTAATCTCATAATTGAACATTTTACAATTTTAACACACAACTTTGAACTTAAAAACAGAGTTTTGTCCCTCTAGAACCCCTTATCATTTTCCTATTACCAGATTTCGTCTTTGGATGTTCCTCTTCGTTCAACTTTTATCAGGTTCCCCTCCTCCACTTATATCAGGTGGCTTAATGCTACTCGATTAATGAACCCTATTATGGTCTCACATTATGCCACTATATTTAGTCGCTCTGCCGTTTTCTACCCACGTTTTGTCCATCAGTGCATCCCTCTGCACACATACTAGCGCTTCAGCTAGCCCAGCCTCGGAACGGCAGCGTAAAACTCGTACTAAAAGCAGGCGGGGCAGCGAGGACTCCGCCCGGCCGACGCACGCCCGCGCGACCCTGCGCGTCAAAATGAGTATCGCTGCCGCCCCCCGCCCCCCCCCCCTCTTGGCACTGCTAGGGTGTGCAAACCTGCAATGATCAATGATGTTCTTGTTGCTCGGCTTCCGGTACCACCTAGTCTGGAAAGTGTTGTGAGAGACATGAACTTGCACATTAAGGAACAGCAACCAGTTGTTCGTCGGTTTCTCCCTTGTGAGCTTAATATGCCCAGCCTGATGATTGAGCAAATCGAAACAGGAATCCATTTCGTTTTGCGTTGCACAAACAATGAAACAATCATCTATGTACCGACAGTAAAGCAAAGGTCTACGTTCCAGTATGGATCTCTCTATTTTTGACATATACGCTATGGCCAGCACCGGAGCCAGACGTTGTCCCATGGCAAGCCCTCTGTCCTGTCTGTAGTACTCGTTGGACCATCTAAAGATGTTACACTGAAGACACTCGTCCACGAGCGTCATTATTTGAGCTATGCCGAGCCCATATAGTGAGATATGGTCCTGGTGTTCCACGAGCATTTCGTAGACTGCCTGCATTGCGTCTACTTTGGAGACATTTGTGTACAGTGAAGTAATATCAAATGACTCCATCACGCAGCTCCCTCCTAACCTTGCGTCTCGGAGTTTTTCCAGGAAAGCTCAAGTGTTAATGAGGTGGACAGGTACACACCTAAGCAGTTGCACAAGAACCAAGTTTAGCAGCCAGGAAATCCGATCCGCTGGACGACCCACGCTATTTATTATGGGTCTAACCTTATACTGCGAAGGGTCTCTAGGAGTTTCGCCTGAAGGCAGCTTATGGGTCTTGATCAGGACATACAAGACTGGGCAGACGGGATGGTCACACCTCAGCCGTGAAATCAGAGCTTTAGGAAGGTTTGCTGATTTTGAAATAGCAGTCCATTTCCGATTGAGCCGGCGGAACTGCTTAGCAAACTCCTCACAGATAGACTGGCTATAAACGGTAGTGTCTTGCAGATGGTGTTTAGTGATATCCAGGTGTTGTGAGAGTTCCACAAACTCCCCTCCTTTGTCACTAACGCTAACTTTTATTGCACCAGATTCCCTTAGGCTCCTGATTTCCTTAAGACACATCCGCTGTTCGGCTGTTAAATTTGGTATTGCCCGTTTCACCATGTTCCGCCATGTTCATGTCTCTCACAACACTTTCCAGACTAGGTGGTACCGGAAGCCGAGCAACAAGAACATCATTGATCACTGCAGGTCTGCACACCCTAGCAATGCCAAGAGGGCCATTGTAAATAACATGTTTCGCACAGCGGCGTTGGTATCCTTCAACGACGAATTCGAGTCCGCTTCTGGGGAGATGGCATCTCGTATAGCGTTGTCCAATGGGTACACTTCCGACCGCCTTCCTAAGCAACGTCGTCCGCCTGCAGGAGCAAAAAGACGCACAGAACAAGAGCGCACCAAAATTCTTTTCTTGGTGTCCTTCATCACGGATGCTCTTAGTGCTCTACTACGGGAATGTATACGCAAGGCTGACTTAGAAGGTCTGGTCAGGCTAGTTAACATACCGCCTGCTAACCTCAGGACCCAACTTGTTAGGAACCGGCTGTATGACGCGCTTGTGATACCCCGTCCTGCATGGTCTGCCCGCTTGGAAAGGAAGGGGATTGCACGGCCTCAAATGTGGTATACCTCATCACTTGCACGGAGTGCAATGAGGAATACATCGGTGAGACGGGCGGGCCGCTTTGGGTGAGGGTCAAGGAACACATGGACGGGCTCCGGAGATGCCAGATTTCCACGCCGTTGGAGGAGCACAGGCAGCGTAGCCATGGTGGCGCAATGGTTAGGGTCGCGATTACAATCCTTGCTCGAGAGGTCGGTGGATTGCCTTCAAGAATCCCGCGATCAATACGAGGGAAGCGCGCGTAGCGCTAACCCAGGAGCTGGCCCCAGTTGCTGATCTCTGTGGGCTCGACCCCGGAGGGCGACAGCCGGAGGGTCGCTGAAGGGTTGACCTTAGGTGATAGTCTCATTCACCCAAACTGCTTCCAACCGAGGGTGACGCACCAGCTTCTTGGCTGCTTCCATAAGGTTAGTTGGGCTGTCTCACTCCCCTTTCGTCTCCTTTTCCTATTAATTCCGGAAACTTCTGTGACTTGAAATAGTCCTTGGACGAGTAACCTTTCAAACCTCGCTTGACTTTTCCAGGCTCTGAAGAAGGCGGTTACGCCGAAACGTCAGCCGAATAAAGTGTGGTTAACAACCTTGGCTCCACAGCTCGAACAGCCTTATTGTTATCAACGTCATGCTAAGATTCAACGACAGTCGATCATGGAATATATTTTACAACGACGTTTTTTTGCGATCACAACACTGGCGCCAGGCGAGACTCGAACCCGCGCCTCCTGCTGACCGGCCCTGATGCTCACGTTGTCACGAATCGATCGTGATCGCTCCTCTTTTTAACTGGTTTCTCACGGTGCGTCGCTCCCGCGGTGAACTGCCGATGAGGCGACCAATGCCGGCCTGGGAAAGCTCCACCCTCGAGGCCTATCGATCTGCGCCGGGCGCGCTCCCGCGCAGTATAACCAGTTCATTCGCTGCCTTGAGCAGCCGCTGCTTCGGGGGGCTCGCGAGCCGACGCGGCTTGGTGCGCCGACCTTTGGCGCTTATCTCCAATTCCATCTTTTTCGAAGCTCTCACCGCGGGCCCTTGAGCCCAGAATATCTCCGACAGTTCACTGATGGCTAGCTAGGAAAAGGTCGCGGGCCCAGCAGGGTTCACTGACGGGCTTGCGACCCGACGACTCTATCATGGCCGGGCATGCCAAAGAGCCATCTCAATTATATTTCGCCAATTCTACAGGTTGCGTAGTATTCTGTACATTCTTGTAGTCTAATAAATCTGTATAATCTACGTTGTCTTTGGAACGGTACAATCGGTGAGTCACCTGCAGTTACTGCTAGGGTCTTGGGGCAGTTTATATCGTTCATGTCGGGGATTGTTGTATCCGTTATGCATTGCATGTTATTTCCATCCGCGCTAAACCATCCAGGTACCATCTCTCTAGGGGCGTCCCACTAAGGGCGTCAGCAGCCCCCGTCAGGCCCACAGGGAGGCGTTGGAGACTATGGCTTCCTCGTCTGGTCTCTCCCCTAGGCGGTTCACGGCACAAGGCATGTAATACAAAACATAGAAAAATATAGAAGTTCGATAAAGCAAAGAAATGTGAAAAGTGTTAATTTTTTAAATTATAAAATAAATATTACTCAATGTAAAAAAATATTAAAAGGTTCGCTTCGCCACTATCTTCAGACGAACCTTTGTGTAATGCTCCTCCCGTGGCTCTTCAGTGAAGAAGATGAGCATATTTTAAGATATCTTTGAAATCTGTATGTATGTGAGAGAGATATGAAAATGAAAAGCACGACAGATGAGATGTAAAAAGAGGCCCCCATTCACCGATCCCGATCCCCCTTTCCCACATTCACCGATCCCCATTACTGATACCTTCCTCACCGGTCCCCCTTCACCTGGTTCCCTCTTTCACTTGTCAACCTTCTATCGGTCCCCCTTCACTGGACCCCTCCCTCAACACACCGGTCCCCATTACTAGTCCCTTCCTCACCGGTCCCCCTTCACCTGGTTCCCTCTTCACCAGTCAACCTTTTACAGCCCCCCCCCCCTTCACTGGACCCCTCCCCCTCATTCACCGGTTCTACTTCATTGGACCCCTTCCCTTCACCTAGTCTCCTCTTCATTGGTCAACATTCTACCGGTCCCCCTTCACTGGACCCCTCCTCCTTCACCCGTCCACCCTTCACTGAATCCCCCTCACCGATCCCCATTGCTGGTCCCACCTTCTCTGGTCCCTCCTTTATTGGTCAACCCTTTATCGGTCCCCCTTACTGGAACCCCATCCTTCACCGGTCCCCCATTACTGGTCCCACCTTCACTGGTAACACGTTGTGTGAATCCGGAACCCTCGCGCGACATCGGTGACACCTCACCTCAACCCGAACGTCCTTGGTGGGACATCGGTGACACGTCTTCTGAACCCAGACACCTGTTGACCCACCTCGCTGGCACCTCTTCTAAACCCGGACGCATGTTGAAGAAGGTGGTGGACATCTCTTCCCAACCCGTACCTCCTTTGCGCGACATCGGTGACATGTCGTCTCAACATGGACGCCTGTCGACAACTTCAACAGTTGACAACTGGTGACAGCTACAACACCCGCTCCCCCCCCCCCCCTTCCCATACATTATCATCGGCGTATCGACGGCGATAGGTCATAGGTTCACAGTCCACAGTCCACCGGAAAGCGCCTGGAAGGATCCCATCTAATACTACTTGGCCATCAATTTTGCATTCAGATCGATGTCTTGTAGAGCCAGAATGTCACACTGTCATGCGTTCTACAAAAAGCAAACAGACACATCGCAGAACAGGCCCACAAAACTTTACCCGGAAATCTTCGGTTCACTGCAGAAAACCTCACGAAATCCTGGAGTTTGGAGGAGAATCCACCGTTTAAGGTGTCTTGAAAGATTTTACACAAAGCGTTGAAGGTGAATGGCAATGACACATTATAGGCTACTGACTTGAGGCTTCTTCTCGAACGATGGCGAAGGCCAACCCGCAGCGGCGAATACGACCACTTCACCCATATCATGGATTTCTGTCGGTTCTACTTCATTAAAGTAAGAGGACATAGGCAAAGCCACTGCCCGCATACGCAGCATTCACAGTTTCATTCTGTTGCTTGGGCGTGCAATCCTGTGGTGAAAATCCAGCGCTATGCCTGTCGATTAACGGGCAAACATGGGAAGGACGCAACACTTAGGGATTTACCAGAAGACATTGTCAACTTCATGATCGGTGCGTCCCTTGTATTTGGTATCTTCTCTTTCTTCCCAGAAATGTCACAATGACCCTGACACGCGATCAACTTGAAGTGATTCAGACTTCATTCTCGACGCTATCGGCCTCGGTCATGAGGACATCGAATTGGACATCGAACACTTCCTCACCCAACCATCTCTGTGAACTTTCATATCCCTTAGGTGCTTATTCACGTCATTTTGAAAGTATATGTAAATATACCTTCAAAATGACATGAATAAGCTATAGGTTCTGGTGCAAGTTGGGCGACAATGACGCAGATCGTGGACCGTTCTGAAGAAGCTAAGATCGTCGAGGATTGAATGGAGCTCTCTAATAAGAAGAGCGATCGTTCAGGCCTTGTGAGTTTCTTTGCTAATTACACATATTCGAGCAATTCAGTGCCCGAACCTTACACTATCTAATCATTAAAATTTCTTTTAGAACAGATGTGCGCAGCTACAGATACCGTGCTGAAGCACACTCGTCCCATCAAATGTGAGTGCCACGTTCCATAATATGATGAGCGTGTTTCTTAATTTGTATTAGTTCCAGAAACGGAAATCCGTTTCCAGCGAGCCATAGATTGCAACCGGTCACAAGCCAGAAGCAAGGCGGAGTTCAAATAGTTCGTTGCGTTCCTAATGCATTTCGGCATTCCTGCGACTTCTTTCAATTCGGATAACCATGGCATACCAGGTGTCCCACGTCACTTTGCGCGCTTCGCGAGCTACTAGTCGAACTTCTGCCCAACTTGTGCCATCTACGGCAAGACATCTCAACACGAGTCGGGAAATTACGATTCCAATGTTCTTTCCTTTTGATGGTCTTTGTGTGACCTGCGAGTTATTGTGAAGGAGGCATTCTTTTGGGAAGGAAACATTGAGAGACGAACAAAACCAGGGTCAACAAGAAGGACCGTCACGGGTTAGGGGTTGCACGTCCTCCGAAGACCTGTTCATAGTCCACGACAGGAGTGGCAAGAAGGACTGGTCGCCAGGATTCGCTCCCATCGCTCCTATCGTGGACTATGAACATGGCCTAGGCGTGATTATCTTTTGTGTACCATTTGCGGTAGAATTGTTGCATTGTTCTCCCTCCAGTGGGGAACCCTACCACATCGTTTCATCTCAAGATTCGGTTACTGGCACGGAAGGCGCGGGTATCAGGCGAACTCAGAGCAAGAGGAGTTAATCTTCCTACCACCATCTTAGTAAGATGGTTTTAGGTACAACACCGGAACAGACGTTTTATTATCCTGTCCTAGTTCTGGGAATAAGGCAGATGCAGGCCCTCTTCCATGCCCCACCATCATCCAATCTGAATTTACATGTGTGTCCTCTTATCAGCGTCAAGAGAGCTTCTTAGCCAAATATTAGCAAGCTGATTTTGCGATTAAGAACCTCTGGCTCCGTCCAAGCTATGACTGAACCGTTTCGTCTTCTGTTAACTTAGTTGTTAGTTGCTACATTTCGTTGACTTATGCGTTGTGTTTGCTGTCTGTCATATTTTTTCATGTTCGTTTTTCAAATAATAAAGTACGTTTTGTAAAGATAGATGTTCTGTAAAGGACGCGTTCGACCGAACTTTGAGTTGTCATCGTGGTTTGCTGTTCATTCCCGCATTTCGGTTCAGCTCCTCAGCTAAACCGCGTCCACTATGCGGTTTGGAGGTGGTAGCACATTCCACAGAATGGGTTACCACCTCCAAAAAGCTGCTTAGATGCGGGGATCGTATGGACAGCACGCCATGATTAAACAAACTATGTCGCGGTTATGAACCGCCGGCCAGATTAGAGGTTGTGAACCGCCAGTCAAACCTATATTGCTGGTTATTAACCGCAGACGATCAGTGGTTGTAGACCGCAGGCATTAAGGTTGTTAAACGCCGGTGGAACGACGGATATTTCGGGGCAAACGGCAGACGTTTTGAGGCAATACCGCCCACTTCTTCTTGTCGACCACTTGCGGTCGAGATTGTGACCGGCAGTTGGCTTGCGGTCCACCCGCCAGAGTGTCTGAGATAGTAGGATAAGTAAGTGTGTATTAATACTGTTTATGTAGTGATATCCACAGTAGTTCTCATTGATAATTCAAATATGGCAAAACTGGTTGTATCATTGAGGAAGGCTATACGACCCATACTTAGAGTTGAAAATAGAGTGCAATAAAACTAACAACAAAAGAAAATGGTATGTTATCATGTTATAAACATAATACGCAGTTTTCGCAAATAAAGGATTTGGAAGTTTTTTAATATATGTGATCTTCATTCATCAAGTGTTTTTCGTAAAAATATAGCCATATTGTTTTTGACTTGATGAAGTTTGAACTTATAGTATATAAATCTGTGTTTATATAAACATTTAATTATGTTATGTTTGAGATAATGAACTCTTTTGTATATTCGTTATGCTTTAAATTATTTTTTTATTCAATAATTTTTTCTAGAAAATATTCTAGGTCAGAACAAATGTTAGCTATTCTTAAGGTTTCCGATAAAATTATAGCTTTTTTGACATTTATGGAGACCGCTGACGTAGAATGTGGAAACCTTAGAACATTAGAGTTGAAATCATATGTTTTATTGTATATTCTTGTTTCTATTCTGTTATTGATAATTCTTAATGTGATGTCTAAATAATTGCAGTGGTGTTCATTGATGTGTGTCTTTTTCAATTCCAGGGTATCTTTATATACTATTTTTAAAATATCATCTACATGTTTTTCGTCTAAGTTATGGACTACCAGTATATCATCCATACACATGTAGGGTATAAACATGCTATTGCTGCTAGCTACAAACGCTTAAGCGAATTAGCATTCCAATACAGACATTGTGATATCTGCAAGTAGCGGTCTAAAGTTACCTCCTTGAGGAACACCTTTGTTTTGCCTTAAGATAGTTGGGCCAAATACTACATAGCCATTTTTATGTAAGAAATTAACCTGATCTATAATGTCTTGCATATTAAATAATTTATATTGAGAATTCAAATTTGTTTCATTAGTGTAAAATGTCTTGTAGCCATTACAAGGTATGAAATTTTTATTAGCATTTTTTTTAAACAGATTTTAGTTAGAACTGCAATTTTGTCTAAGATATTCTTATGAGGCAGGTTAGTAAACATATCTTTGAAGTCCGCTGAATAGAGTTTTAAGTGGTTATCTTGTAATGCGTTTAGTTCATAGGCAATATTTGTATTATTAATTGCCCAATATATTTTCATAGATCTGTTTCGGTTAGCTACTACGTTACAAGTCAGTAAGTAAGTTAGTCCGGGCATCGGGCCATCGAGTCGCAACACACGCCATTATATTAGGTTGTAACGAAATAAATGGCACTGAACCACTGTAATTTAAACAGCTAATATCTCGGCTTGTAGGCAAGTTTATTAATCGAAATAAAAACCTTTTGATTCTACACATCTTTGCCAGCGTGACACAAGCTTTTTTATCCCAGTAGCATAAAAATCAGAAGTTCTGGAATTGACGAAATCTTCGAAGGCACTTTCGGCATCCTGTTGGTATTTGAATATTTTCCCTACCAAGAAGTCGCCAGGATGCTTCAGGAAATGGTAGCCTGTTGGGGAGAGGTCGGGAGAAAACGGAGGATGTGGTAGAGTTTCAATGCTCAGCTCATTCAATTTCAGAAAGAGAACTCGCCTTCGGTTTACCAAGGCGAGCCGGATATCCTTCAACTTTTTCATCATTTCTTCAATTTCAATGCAGTACCTCTCTGCCGTGATGGATTCACCGGGAGGGAGGAAGCTGTGGTGAATAATTCCCAGCGAACACCACCATACTGTCACCATTACTTTCTTTTGGTGCAATTCCGGCTTCGCAAAAACCTTGGGGCTCTCATCGCTGTCCACCCACTGTGCCGATCGTCGCCTGTTGTCGTACATTATCCATTTCTCGTCACAGGTTACGATGCGATCAAGGAATGGGTCCGTTTCGTTCCGTAGAAGCAGTGCGGACGAGATCTCATATCGTCGGTTTTTTTGCTCCTCAGACAGCTCGTGAGGCACCCATCTTTCCAGCTTTTTGGTCTTTCCAATTTCCTTCAGATGCCGGGCAGCTGTGTTGTGACTGACGCCAAGAACCTTCGCTATCCCCCTGGTACCTTTGTGTGGATCCTCCTCTACCACATCTCTCAGCTTGTCCTCATCAACATCACTATGCCTCCCATGACCTTCATGTTCTTTCAAGCTCTCATCTCCATTCCGGAACTTCTGATACCAACGATACGCCGTCCAAATTGTGGAACATCCTTGACCAAATGCGGCGTTGATCTTCTCGTTTGCCTCCTTAGCTGTAGTGCCCAGCTTGAATTCATACAAGTAAATGCCTCGGATTACCCTCTTGTCCATCTGCAAAAAAGTCAATAAAACTCTAAAGTTTTCCCACTTTTACATAGAAAATTTGGTACTCACGGGTAGAGCAAAGTTTGCGCTTCTAAATGATATGCCACATATTACGGTTTGTTCTTGATCAAACGCGTAAAGACGCACCAAAGAATGGCGCGAGCCAGTGCCATTTAATTCGTTACAACCTAATACTACAGGCGCTGTTTGATCGAACGCACACCCACACCTCGTGGGACCCATCAGTACTCACCCGTATATCGGGATGAGCCGGCCGCTGATATCACCATGGCACAGTAAAGCTGAAGGTGTTGATAGAAATGATCCAAGACAGGTTCTGCAAACCTCAGGTGGCTTGTATCGAGCTGGTAACTTGTTATAACGATGTTTTGCTGCGATCTAAACTATAGCGCCAGACGGGACTTGAACAAGCACCTCCTGCTGACCGAGAATGCTCGACGCCATTACACCACCGAGCTGTTTGATCGAATAAAATAGTGTGAGTTTGCCTATGACTAGGCGTGAAAACTATGTACTTACTAGCTCTAAGTTTGACTCTCCTCTAACCACCTTTAAACAGAAGACAATGTCATTAAGCACACTTCTATACAACGAGCTTTTTATGTTTAAGAGTCTTGGTCTTTCTTCGTTATTAAGATTACCGTAGTAGCTTTGAAAGCATCTTGAGGCGAGAACTCTAGCGAAAACTTGCTGACCTTTTTCCAATTTTTTCTGATGCTTCATAGTATGAGGACTCGACAGCTGACAGTCGTACTTTAAAACAGGTAACACATATGAACTCTAAAGTTAACACGTGAACGACAATATGAGTCACCGGTGGCTAATACTTGTCCTCCGCGGGGGACAATATGAGCCACCGGTGGCTCATAACATTTCGCGCTATTTTTTGTTTTGCAGCCTCCGGTTTCTATAGATGTTTTTTTCGTTCCCTAATAACTTGTCACAGGTGAGTGTCCAACAGCAATAAGCAAGAAAAATTTCGTTGCTTCCATTACATATATAGAATTTTAAACATTTACATTGTACTAGGAAGAAGACCAATTCTACAGTGAAATCAATTGAAGTCAATATTTTCCCCCAAAGTTCGCCTAATGAGGTAATATGGAGTGCTGATTACGAACCTGGCACCCGATTTCAAAATTGCAGCCAATTACGGTAGATTACTGTAGGTACGGTTAGACTGTCGGCGTCATCGTCACCGACTTTGCTCAAGCCTCGTCTACGAGACCGTGACTCCGACAGCCTCACTCACCCGTACCTACCGTAACCTACCGCAATCGGCCGAAATTTCGAAAACGGACGTCAGGTTCGTGATCGGCACACTAAATAAATTCCTTTGGGGAACTTTAGGAAAAAGACTGACTTGAATTGATTTGATTGTAGAATTGGTTTCTTTTCTAGTAAAATTTTTTTAATTCGATCTATGTAATGAAAGCAATGACATATTTCTCGCTTATTGCTGTTGGACATTCTCCTATCCCAAGTGATTAGGGAACAGAGAAAAGACTATAAAGAAGTGCACGAAACAAAAAAAGTGGTCCGCGAGGGACATTAATGTCCCTCGTGGACCACCACTCATTTCCATCGCACGCGTGTAGGTTCGTGTGTGTCTGCCGCAAAACGCGATTGTCGTCAATGTGTTAGCGAAACTGAGGCAATGTTCCTGATCACAGCAAAGAGAGTTAAAAATTCTTCCTTAGCCGTCAAATTTATATGCGTTTTAAACTTCAATTTCGTATCAAGATCTACGCCAAGATCGCATGTTTCATTTGAAGTACTGAGTATTGCATTTCGATATCTGTATCCAATATTGGCAGGGCTTTTGAGGTGAAAAACAGAAGTGGAAATATTCACAGCTATCTGCCAAGCAGAAGCCCACTCCATCATGTTGGAAATGGGGTGAGGTAGAACTTTTGACACTTGGACCTCATTATCACCACTTTAAACTACGTTTATCTTGATGTCGTCGGCATATAGTTGAAGTTTGTCTGTAGGATGCGTTTGTCAAACATCTGCCTGGTCGTGTGTATAGGCCACAAACAAAAAAGGTCCCACCGCCTTGGAGAACACCACTGGTGCATATGTAGCATTCAGAGGACGAATTTCCTACCCTAGACGCCTCCGCACACTCGCAGCAACGTAACAGCCCTATCTCTAAGCATTGGGCAGAGACGAAGAGGATGCCGCCGAAGCGGCAACGGCAATAATGATTCAAGGCGTTATTGCCGCTGCGGCCGCTTTGCCACCGACTGAATTTTGTACTGGGCTCAAGCTGACCATGGAGAGAGTCTAAATAGAATGGAAAGTGATAACGATAATGAAAATGAAAGGGCGTTGGTGATGGAGTGGGGCGAGGGCATGCAAGAGCGTGGGGTGCGAGAATCGCGGGTTTGGATTTGCAGAGTTATTGCATTATTAGATAATGAATTTTAAAGCATTTTTCAAAACAGCTGAAATGCGCTCAAGCGTGGGCTGCGATTTTTGATAAAAATTTACGACCCCCTCCAGAAGGGTTTTGGTACGACCCCCCCCCCATTGAAAAAATTGATGGAAGTCAATGCTAAATTATTTCTTATGTTGCAAAAATTTTTAGAAGATGTGAAAGAAAGAAAAAATAATCAATTAGTAAAGTTTTTACGCAAATATATCAAAAAATGAAGATTTTTCAGGCATGGCAACATCTTGAACACCGCTTCTTTTAAGAAGGTGTCACTTGGATTTGAACGGGAAGAAGAGGCCATTTGGATTTGTATCCAATAAAAACTGAAATAGTCGTTGTAGTAGATAATAAATTTTTTGAATCAGTTTTCTAAGTAGCCGAAATGGACCATTGCTGCTCAGTTTTCGCTAAGACGACGCCACGCATTTATCCGTTTAGAGATGTAACTACTAAAGTTGAATATGGATCCAACCGAAAGCTAACCCTCAATTTGTAGCGGGAAAAAATCAGCCCTCTCCAAAGCAACCTTTCATCCGATCAGGTGGAGTGATTTTCCTATCCTGGATTTTTCCAAAAACAAAATGTTTCCTGAGCAAGGCTACCACTGGAGTTGAAACTGGAGTTCACAACTGCACAGCTTTTATTTAGTTACTTGTTCAAAAAATCAAGCCTTTGCTAAGCGATCCTCGTTGCGATCAGGTGAGGTCATGCGCCAAATTTTCCATTTTCCAAAAATAAACATTTTTCTACCTGAACGGAACGATGTCTAGTGCTGAGCTGTAGCTTTACAAAAGCACAATTTTTCATCGATACATAACAAAAAACGCAGCTCATCTGGCATCTGGAGCTATTTTCGATGTGATAAAGAAGGATAGATCACTGGTCGATCGTTCGTCGATGTGATGGAAGGTGCTGTACTTGTACTTTGTTCAAGCGATCGTAACTCGTTCAGTTTTAAGATTTGTGCTAACACCGGTGAAACTCAAAATACTAGAAAAGATTCTCTTTCTTACGAGCATAAAAACACCTTTTAAAAAGGCATATTCATGCGCGGCAGGGAGGGTGCGGTTTTTGCTCGAAAAAATTGGAGTAGTTTTACAAAAATGGACATAACTCTCTTAATTTTAGGAGTTGGGCAAAAGTGGGTCTTACTAAGAAAATAAGAAAAAGTGCTCTTTTTGATGTTCACAACAATGCCTTTTAAAAAAGGCATCTTCTTGCGCGGCGAGGAGGCTGCGATTTTCGGCAAGTACGGGGTGTGTAAAAAGTATTGACGCACTAAACGTAAACGTTAGAAATAACAACACATTATAAAACTTTACAAGTTTATATAAAAAATGTCAACAATGATCTAGCGAACAGAATAGCATCACTTGAATTTTATATGGGCTTCTTTGTTGCGAATGGGGGGCGAAGACGACGAGGAGAGGCATCGTCGGTGCGCCGCATCGATCCACGTCGATTTCGTTCCATGCTTTGACCAGATCATCCTTCACAGACTTCATACTTTTGTGGGAAGTAGCGTAAGCCTTGTTCTCCAAAGCGTTCCATACTAAGTAATTCAGCGGACTCAAATCCGGTCTGTACAGAGGCCATTCCTCTGCCGAAACGAACTCCTTCAAGTTGGCGCGGCACCAGTACTGAAAAATCCTCGACTCTGCGCAGGAGTCTAATCCTACTGGAAGACATATGGCTTACTCTCAAGGTAGGATTCCAGCCAAGGAACCAGTTGCTTCATCAAGACATCAGCACAGATAGTTCTACTGATATATCTTCACTCCTGTGTCCATAAAACGAGAGGCGCTTGTGATGAATGCACAAACCATTATACTGGCCGGATGCACCTCCTTTGCAGCAAGTTTTCGGCCAGAATTAGCACTTTGGAGGCCCTTGAAGAGTATGTAACACTTATACAGGTTGAACGCACAAAAGTATCAAATGTCACTGAAGGTTAAAGAATAGAACGAAATGGACGTGGACTACTTGCGGCGCACCATCGATGTCTTTCCTCGTCGTCTTCGCCCCTGCATTCGCAGCAAAGAAGCCCATACAAATGATGCTATTCTGATCGCTTGATCATTGTTGACATTTTATGTAAAACTTGTTAAATTTTATAATGTGCTGTTATTTCTAACGTTTACATTTAGTGCGTCAATACTTTTTGCGCACCGTGTATTTCCGCAAAAATCGCAGCCTCTCGGACGAGCATGAAGATGCCTTTTCAAAATTTGGTTTTGCATTAAAATAATAGTGAATTTCTTCTAGTTTTCTAAGTGCTGCTCGTATTTGCACATCTCTTAAAGTTAGGTGAGATATGATAGTTTAAGTGCGGGTATCTGCAATCTGCGACCTGGAAGGAAGGAGAGGTCTTACGCAGTTAAACGATCATAACTCGCTCAATTTTGAGGTGGCGATGTCCGTTCCTCCACATGGTGCCACTGGAAAGTGCCCGCTCTGCGAGCTAAGCCGAACACGGACATTCGATTGCAGGCGACAGACCCTTGTGACAGGCCGGCCTACGAACACCCATGTCACATCACATGGTTCATGACATTGCAAGTTTTTCGTGATAGCGCTACGGCGTTCGCGGGAGCCGCACTCGCAGAGCCCGGCGAGTGTGAGAAGTATGCGAGGGTCTCTGATGCGAGGACGGCATCGGGGGACAACTGAGCTAGTTCGAAAGTCCCGTAACGTAAGCAGGACCCGCGTGGCTACACTGAATGCGAAAACGTTGACGGGACGCTCGTGCGAGTAGGTTGAAGCACTGGAGCGTAGAAGAGTTGATTTCTGCGCGGTGCAGGAGGCGAGGTGGTCCTGCCGCAAGTCAAGGGACATAGGACGTGGCTTCAAGGCCGTTCTATGTGGAAGTTCCAGGACCACCAGTGGTGTCGGAATAAGGTCTCCGAACGATTTCGTGACTCGATTGTTAGCGTTGAGCGCCTTGACGATCGATTGATGAAGATCGTTGTCGCCGCTAAGGAGCGACTCTATCATTTCTTCTCTGCGTATGCTCCACAGAGCTGCTCCGTTCAAGAAAGGATGAGTTTTGGAGGCTGCTTGATGAAAAGGCAGCAGAGGTACCGTCGAAGGACGTCATCGTTGTGGCTGGTGACCTTAATGGGCACGTAGGTGCTACGAAGGACTGGTACAGCTGTCATGGTGGTTTCGGATACGGATCACGTAACGCCGATGGTGAGCGCATTCTTGAGTATGCGGAATCGTATAGCCTCACCGTTGTGAACACCGTCTTCCGAAAACGCGACTCGCACCTTATCTCATACTACAGCGGGAGCTCCAAGTCTCAGATAGACTTTGTCCTTGTGAGAGATCGCGACCGGAGTCGCGACCAAATAGACCCAAGTTTTGCTCGATATACACCGAAAAAGTCAACGATTTCTGAAGCGTTTTTCAATATAACCTGGCGTCTCGATTTTTCCCTATTTGCCAAAAAGTGCCCCAAAAATCGAATCCCACTGATCATCTAGAAGGTCGCTGCATAGCGACTTGATTTTTTATGCTCAAAGCTTTATACTTTTTTCTTAAGACGTAAGAAAACTATTTTTGTGACAAGTTAATCCTTAGAATAGGACCGTCGAAATCAGAGATCGCGATTGTCTGCGCTTAAACTGTCATAAATCGGAGAGCTTTAGGAAACTCTGAGAAAAACAGAAGCGTATTAAAAGCTTGTGCTTAAAATTAGATGAAAAGAAGACTCTAGAACCTGAAAAAACTTCTAAATGTGAAATTTTCGAAATGATTAGTA
This sequence comes from Heligmosomoides polygyrus bakeri, assembly GCA_947359475.1. Classification (NCBI taxonomy): domain Eukaryota; kingdom Metazoa; phylum Nematoda; class Chromadorea; order Rhabditida; family Heligmosomidae; genus Heligmosomoides; species Heligmosomoides polygyrus. Next base: position 58,768,730 of record OX375867.1, on the reverse strand, counting down.
ATCTTGAATTTTGGCCGAAAATCGACCAATAGTCGAACCCCTAATCATATCGAAGGTCGTATCGGAGAAGCTTGTTTTTTTTCCATTGAGATGACCTAAATTAAGCAAGCCCGTAGTTATCTTGACCTCACCCACATTCGCTGTTTAGTCTCGCCTAATTTTGAAGCGTCTACCTTCAAGCTTGTTTCATATGCAGAAAGCGTACACTGCCAGACGACGACAACGAACAGATTGAATGGGTAAGTTGCTACAACCACTGTAAAGTGCAGCGCCTAGGCGCACATTCTGTGTTGTGGCAGTGGAACGTTTTGTTGAAAAGCATTTCACTAACAAAAAATCTAGTGAAGCTGTTTTGAGCGCTTTTCAAAAACTCGATATCCTTCCTCGTAGTTGGCTTACTGCGACTTCAGATGCAACATGGGCACTACACAGGTCCTCTAAGCTTAGATACAAATCTCCGGAAGGTTTCATTTTCATGATCCAAATAGGCTATATTAGTATATGCACTCCCCTCTCATTATAACGCTTCTGAAGGGACCGGAAAAAATCCGCGTTATAACGGGAGTGGCGTCCCAACAGGAGTCGAAAATCGCATGCAACGACTAAATATTTATGTAAAAAATAAAATATGACTCTAGTAATGAAATCTGTGATCATGAAGAAAGTGTGAAGTCAAAGAACAACCTTACCATTAGATTATTGGTAAGGTCCTGTTCTCAGAGATTCTCTCTGTTATATGCATAGGTATAACAGATATGTGTGAGGAATTACAGGGTGTCCCAAAATAACGTGATTAAGGTTTTTAGGTATAACTGTGGAACAACTGACAACTTTACAAAACAACATATAGATAGCATCAACAGAGACATTAGGCAACACTGTATTAGTCTGGTTTCGAAGTGGCCCCCTTGGCGCGAATGCAGAAGTCAAAATGCTTTATGAAGTTTTTGGCGATGGGCCGCAGGTCATTTGGAGGTAGTCGTTCCCACTCCCAACGCACAGATGTCTTCTGGGCCTCCAGGTTTCGGTGACGCTCGGCGCTGACCCTGACATTCAAAATGAACCACGCGCTGTTGTTCGTCGGATTCAGATCCGAGGAGTGCAGTAGCCATTCCGCAGACATATGAAAGTCCCGAAAATTGGCCTTGCACCATGCTTGCGTGCTTTTCGCCCTGTATCCAGGGATTGAGCCTTCTTGAAACGTCCACTGCACATTGCTGAAGTAGGACCAGAAAAGTACCGCAGCCTTAAAGATGTCCCGTCGGTACACATCTTCATTTAGTTTTACTTCTTCGTCCACAACCACCACGGGGTCTTTCCGTTGGTGTAGATTCCACCCCAAGCCATGAGCGCCGAAAGACTTTGACGATGTTCGGCGATGGCGAAGGTGGCTGAAGCCTTTCCAAACCAGGTCCTGCTGTGTAGTAGGTTGTGAATCTACTCCACGGTGAACAGCTGAACAGTGTCCGCTCCCACCCGTTGCCTGCGTCCCGCAGCTTGAGCTGGCGACATCGATGGAGCCGTTCGCGCTTATTCCTGCCCATCAGGAACTGGACTTTATGGAACTTGTATGACTCGAATCTGTGTTTCTTTCTGGCTGTTCGCTACACAGATGTGACCGCTATAGATATCATGGGTGATTTTTCTCAGGAGACCCTCAAATTTGGGATTTTCGCTTTGATTTTCCGGTTCTGCAGCGTATTGACAGTTCGATTTCTTCCTTGTCCTGGACGGCCATCTTCGTGGTCAGGCTCCTTACATCGACGAGTTTTTGTGGAGATAGTCGACCGAGCAGGCTAACGATGTCGCATTGACACTTCCCTTGACAGTGAAGCTCCAAAATCGCAGTGCTATGATTTGACATCTTGAAGAAAACCGTGACTGAAACAAAATAGAACTTAAAAATAATAAAACACGCACAATTAAAGGGAGCTATTTCTACCATGCTGCAGTTCGATGCCTTCGATTGAGAGGACGTCAAAACTTCATCGCGTTGTTTTCGAACACCCTGTAGAAGTGCCAGAGGTAAGTTCGACGTGATCATCAACAAAACTGCGCAACCTGATGTCACACTGTCTTTTGCCGCCATCAAAACTTTCGCGCCAATCGGGACATGGACCTGCACTCTCCTCCTTCCACGCAGGATGTTAGCCCATTACGCTATCAGCGCTGTTAAATCGCGCACCGCATCCGCCATATTCTCGTTACAGCGACCTCTCAGCACTCTTCCGAGCTATCGGGATGTCGCGACTGATCAAACAGGACTATTGCTGTAATTCCGTCCGGAATGCAGCGGTTGCAAGTATTATACAAGCCGTGCATAGCGCGAGTGTTCTATGGCAAAGAATCATCATATGATAGCATATAGCCTCTATACAAGCTGCCCTAGGCTTAGAAAAATATGTGTGATATTGTCTTGAATTATTTATTTATTTATTTCGTGGCGTGAATTAAATGAATTATGTAAATTTTAATCCACATCTTCTGTCGTTTCTCACAGAGGAAACTCTCTAACCAAAGGCAACTTCTAACGACTGTGTCGGGAATCTTATGCTGTGCTCGACATATTGCTGACTACGATCACTTGTCGCCGCGCAAAAAAAGCCTATATGCGTCTAATGTATTGCCGAACGGGAGCTGGTCGTGATTGTGAACGAGGCAAGAGAAGGGTAGGTCTGATCACAGGCGCAGTTAGGGTCTTGCTCGTATTCATTTTCTGTGTGGGGCCAGAACTGAGCCTGGATCGCGTTTTAACGGGAGTCATTTTGAACGCAGAGTTCCTCCCAGAACCGCGCTATAGCGGGAGCCTCCGACGACCGGTTGTCTCCGACGCGTCTTAAGCGGAGTTGATTTGTATTGGCGTAAAGGTAAGCTGGCCGGACCAGAGAAAATCTTCGTTATATCGAGAGTCGCGTCTTACCCGGAGCGTTATAACGGGAGGAGACTAACAGGCCTTCTTAAAGAGTAGTTAGCAGTTTTGTTTGGAAAGGCATACGTTGGACGTTATGATGGCTCGCAGATCTCGAGGATAGAACTTGACCATTAACACTGTACGCTGGAAAATGTGACTGCTATTTAGATCCAATCATTCAAGAAAGTTGTCTTCAGGTCCAAGTGATAAACACCATTCATCTGCTCAGTTGAAAAGTTGAAAATGTGACCTGTTGCAGACTGAAGAGCTGATCTGCTTGGAAATGAAATTCGTTCTCTAGACCCGTTTATCTAATGCGCTTACAAAAGATCGTCACTCTATGCCGCAGCCGACGTATGTGTGTGAGCTGGTAATGAAAAAGAATACTCACAAGGTCTGAAACACAGTACCAGGGAACAGTTCTGAAGCGTGGTAGGGTGCGTTTCTATGCTACGATTTCTTGGGTGCTAATTGCAGAAGTACAGGGTCAATCATGAGACCTGCAACAAAAACTTAGGTGTGGTAAAAGGCTAAGAATGCACCAAATTTGCTACAATTTGGAACATATTTGCCCATTGTCCGTAGATTATGGTGAAGCGGAATTACTCATAAGGGACCACTTCTGGGTTGATTAGAGCCTTCAGATCGTGTGAGTAGCTTTGCAGTTCGCGTCGCAGCTCCTCCTACGGAATTTTATTCCTCATTTGTTCCAGAGAAGATATTGGACAATATTTTCTTACACTGTATAGAGCAGGACTTTTCTCTAACAGCAGGGTGCTGAATAAGCGAAGTTCAAAAACCTAGTAATGCAAGAGCTTCACAGCTAGTCTTTTGCAAGTACGATGTTTGGCAGATGGACGGAGAACCGCTACCAGGTTCTTTTATTTTTGCGATTATAATAATCGCATTACCAGAATGTGCACTTTGTCTTTAAACAGCTAAGTTGTGTTCAGAGAACATGGTGCTATATTTTTGTTCCCATCGAACAAAAATTTCTACTGATGTTCACCCTTTCCACACAAAAACAGGATGTGAGGGAAGACATTGTGTAAAATCGTGTGAGACGATCAAATGTAATGGGTAGCCACTGTTTGCGTATCACCGTGTCCCCAGAGGTGGCATTAAACGCGCTACTATAATATTTCGACCTGTCCAGGATACCTATTGTATCAAGGTATGGTCATTCTCTTCTCGTAGCGAAATTTCTTTTCGAGCAGGAACGACATTTATAGTCCGACAACTTAATCCGTTCTTTTGTTTCTTTTCAGGTTCATTCATCTAGTGTTCACTCAGAAGAAAGCTCTGTATTGCCCTGCACGAATACCGAATGTTCCACTACCAGTCTTCAGAAATTTAGCCACATGGGAATGGGAGCGCTTCTTCGTGGACCAGGGAACGATTTTCGGTAGTTTTACGGGAGTGCACTCTTTCTAATAATTAATAATAAGAGTAGCTGCAACCTTAGTATTCGCAAGGAGTACATACATATAGCACTAAGAATATGCTACATAATATTATAGTTGGTGTGCGGTTCTCTTCAGTTGGAGAATTACTCCTAATAAGGTCGCCTAATTTTGTTGTAGGACTTACGGTTCATCCTGTATTCGTCCAGATTTACCATAATTATGATGCCATTTATGGCTGTTTCACGTCGAGATTTTGTGTTCGGTAATATGCTGCATATCGCCGGCTGCTGCTGATGTAAAAAAAAAAACTCGCTTGAAGACTTCGAAACGTTTTCTTATCACATTTAGGAAAGCAAGTATAATAACACTGTCGAATAACGCAGAGCGAGATTCATTCATCATCGCCTTTCTGTTCAACGTAGCGTCCATGTCAGCGAAGAATTTTATCACTCTGCGAAAAAATTGCTCTGCAGGATGCTTGAAACGACATCGTTGTGTCGAGAAGCATCCCTGCTAATCAAAATTATGGAGAAAAATCATTACTCCTAATGCTTTCCAGACTCCGGAATTTTCAACGCTGTTGGAGCACCTGAGCTTTGGTATCGTTCCTCTGGCGTACCTGGCGGAGCGGCCAAGCGCCTCCTGCTTAGCCTACGCAGTTCATCCAGTCCGTCATTGCGGCTATCGTGCATGCTTGTGAGAATCGCCACGGATCAGTCGATGGGGCGTGTGCTCGGAGGCGTCCGCTTCAACTCGACCGATTACGATCATCCAGAAGGAGTTCGCCTAGCACATTATGCGCATACCAATCAGCGCCTCGTTTTTGACGCTCTCGCCTCTCCCCAGCCCGGCCGCTATTCTTCCGCGGAGAAGAATCTCGGGGTGTAAACTGCTGGCGACGCGTCAGCTGCCCTTAGCTGTGTTGTCGGTAACATCGCGGATCCAATCCGCGCCGCCACTACTCGGCCCAACGATTTCGAACTTCAGACCCGCGCCCTGGGAACTGCTCCCGAGTTGCTTAAGCTTCTCTGCCATTGTCGTTGCTTCGCTTCCTCAGCCAACGCTGATGTCTCTGCCAGTCCAGTTAGGTGCCCAACCGTCCCCTTCAACTCGCTCAGCCAACTAATACCTTAGATTCTTCACCTCAAATGCCTTGCGAACAGTTTCTTGACGTTCCCACGTAGTAGATGGAGGAACATCCACTGCTGTCTGATGATGTTTTGTCTCCGATGGCATTTGTTGTGCATTTGCAAATTCTGTTCGATGCAGGTCGCTCTCTCCAGTCTTCTCTCCAATCTGTTCCCTTCAGCAGCCAATGATTTGTTGACCCAGGTCCTTTTAGGAATCGAAACGCGAAGGTCAGAGCCCTATGAGCAGCGGAGGGCCATGATTCCGCTTCTGCTGCTGGCTGTTACCCTGACATCGACGCTTCAGCTTCAACAGCGTTCTGACTGCGTGGCCGAGTGCGCTCATCTGGAAAGCCATCGGGCGTTCGAGACCTGCGTAGCCGATTGCTCCCGGCTGCCACGCAAGGACAACGTGCCCGATGTCGCCTGTGAGTCGCTGCTCATGTGCGAGACACCGCTGACGCCGTCCATCCCCTCCTTTCCAGACTACCCCATGCCGCCGACGAACGTTTCCATAGACACGGCCGTTGTGATCGATAACGGAAAGTTCCTGGAGACAACTGTCACTTGGTCGTCGGCCAAAGGTGAGTGAAGGCAGCAACTGGGTAGGACGACAAGCGGTTTTGAGGCTCAGCCCGAGAGCTCTTTCAGACCTCAGCCGAACTGGATTCTATCTGCGCTACAGCGCCGTCGGCGAACGCTGTCAGAGGGACTTTCCCGGCTACTTCGCATCCAGTATCGGCCCCGTGAGTTCTTCACAAGTGTGTGTCGTGAGAATCGGGCAGGCGCTCTGGTAAGAACTGTAAGGGCAATGACCCCTGTCACTACCGTACCTGAGCTTTGAAATGCAAAAATCTGAATCTGTCATGGTCTAAGTCTGTACAGTGGAACAGGGCGGAACCCAGGGGTGGTATTTAAATTAGTATGCTGTGAAAGCGCATACGTAGGACATACGTACCTGAATTTCGTCGTACACAAGCACATAAGTGAAAAACATGTTGGAAAAACCGGTTCTCTAGTGCTCTCTTGAATGACCACATTTTCCTGCATCAGTGCAAAGTATCGTAATTGCGGCCTGACTCCTCAGAGTGAGACTAGTTCCGAGTTTACATCAACAGGACAGCTTCCAGTAATGCTCTACGTATCTGTCTATCTAGAAGTGATCGTTCTCACTGCGAAGAAATATTCTAAAAGGAATTCGGCCTATAAAGCGCATTCTGGATCAGTACCACATTGATACACGTGAATCGGCTCTTCGACGAACGTTTTTTCCACTATAGTCCAACCTTCCATTGATGCATATCTTATGCTAGTCGTTGCAAGAAGTTCGAGACTGCAATTGTGCCACGATGTGTGGCGTTAGCCAATTTAATGGATGTGTACAGGTGTGGTGCCTTTTCTTCGACAAAACGGGAGCTGCGATTCTTCTGAGGCACCTGGCAAGTGAGCACCTTCTGCAGCAGACCTGAACTGGTATGAGGCTGGTGGTAAGATTTGTACGGCAGCAACACTGGTGCGGTGGGTAGCGACCGCGCTTACCAGGAGGAGCCAGGGGCGATATATTAGCTTGTCCCATGAGACTTCGCCGTTTTTCAACGATTCACTGCAGCTTTCGCCGGCGGTCTCTTGCATAGCACTGCATAGCTTTCGAAAGAGAATGATTTGCTCTATCGGAGCATGTATTTCATTTCTTTTTTCATCATGAATTTTGTCAATTTTTAGGTCGTTGAAATGAAAAAAAGTGAAAAAGTAGCCATTTGCGCTCTTGTTCTCTACGCTTAGGTTTTTTATTTTTTGCGCAGTTTTTTACATCATTTGGAAGAAAATGTTCTGTACTACAAGAAGATGTGTTAGTGCTATTTGCTCATTTGTCCTTTACTGATTTTTAGGTCATCAAATTGGGACGTCCGAAGGAGGATGGTTATTTTTTGCCGACAGCTCCTGCTCTGTGGTTGACTTCTTGGGTTGGCGTTATATGACATTCGAAAGAAAATGTCTTGCTCTATAAGAATATGTGTCGCGTTTATTGATTTCTATTGAATATCAGCAAAATGCCAAAAAGAGAAAAATCGTCTTCACCAACAACTCCTTCTCCTTCTTCAGTTGTTGATATTCGACAGAAATCAGCGTGAGCCAATAAACGCGACACAAATTCTTACTGAGCAAGACATCCTCTTCCCAACCGACATATAACACCATGCAAAAAAGTCCAACCACAGAACCGGAGTGTTGGTAAAAAATCGGAGGGAAATGTCGGAATTCCCAATTTGATGGCCTAAAAATCAATAAATGGCAAATGAGCAAATAGTACCAACACATATTCTTGTAGTACAGAACATTGTCTTCCAAGTGCTATAAAAAACTGCGCAAAAAATTACAAACCTAAGCAGAGGGAACAAGTGCGCAAATGGCTACTTTTTCACTTTTTCATTTTCACTTCAACGACATAAAAATTGACAAAATTCGTGATGAAAAAAGCAATGCAATACATGTTCTGATAGAGCAAATCATTCTCTTTCGAAAGCTATGCAAGAAAACGCCGGCGAAATCTGCAGTGAATCGTTGAAAAAAAACGGCGGGGACTTATGGGACAACCTAATATTACGTTGGGGCAAAAGAAATTCAGATTTTTTGTTGTTTTCAACACTATTTTTTAAATAAACTAAGCATTTTTCATAACGTATTGTAGATTGTTGGAAAGCTTATTATATGCGCTTTCTGAGTATTACATGGAATTTAATTCAAGTTGCTTATTTGAAAAACAGCTTGGTTTTTATTTTCAGATGTCTAAAGGCGATTTTCGTCAAATCTCCCGACATTGGATGATGTCGGAGAGCTTGTTTTTGGTTCGGCCACTAGACAAATTTTGCCTATTATTATAAAGTATCCATTTCTGATCGTAGGTCACAATCCGTTCGAGAAACGGATCGTTGGCATGGCGCAAAGGATGGCCTTTTGCGCCGATCAGCTTCGACTGACGCCTTCAATGGATCAGTACCAAATGTTGGTTGGCGGCTACCGTGCGGTTCGTCTTCGAGGCTGGTGTTGCCGGCACTAATCTTTTGGAACCAACGTTCTACAGTGCATTCGTTGACACTCACCTGGGCCCATACTTCTTTGATATTTTGAACGCTTTGAGCGGAAGTCCAGCCCAGTTTAAATTCGTAGAAGTAACTTTGACAAAAATCGCGTTTAGGCATCTGAAAGTATAAACTAACTTATTTTTTAAATAAGCGATTTGAATTAAATTCCAAATACACATTTGGAAAGCACATATAATAAGCTTTCGAACAATGTATAAGTGTTGAAACCAATAAAACAAAAAACCTGGATTTCTTTTGCATCAACCAAATATAAAACTCAGTGAGGACGAATGATGACGCTGTCAGAGATCTGGTTGAAGCCGATCATAGAACGAGTACCAGAGATGTGGCTGAAAGCTTGAGCTGCTGCTACGATAGGTCTCCACTACAGAAGGCTCAGGAAAGTTGCAATGTGCGACAAATGAATTCCACTCAAACCCAGGAATGATCGCGGTCTGCTGCCAGTGGCTCTTTATACTTCAACGATCTGCCAAAACCGCAGTTTCAAGAGCGCCCAAGTCTTAATGACAAGAGGTGGGGCAGCGTGTTTTTAAATAATCACAGGGAAAAGAGAACTGGATAGATGCAGCTGAAGTTCCCGAATCGGATGCCGAAGGACACCTCCACGAGGAGATAGTGGCGTGGGCAGATAGAGGTTGCCCATTGGGAAATTCTCCCAGATGGTAGAGCGGTGAACACTATCTGCAGCATCTTCTTCAAAATTGCCAATTGTTTGAAGGCTTGAATAGCACTAGTTTCCGCTCATGGCTGCAGAGGAACCTACGACTGAAGACTGAAGGCTGCATGATGCTTTAGAGGGTCCCAGTGGACAATGCGCACGGTATTTCACGGCTCATTTCCAAGTGAGAGGTTCTTACACCGTCAGTAGGCTAGGAAAGCGGGTACTGACTGAATGAAGGTGCTGCTGCCTTTTGGCTTGCACAAAGAAGATTCGGTTCTGACACAGCCTATAACTGCGTAGAGGATAAGTCGCGTCTCCGCATCACTTTTGTGAATTGAGTACCTTTTTACGTTATACATCGATTATCCGCTCCTATTCCACATGCGCCCTCAATATGCTTCCAGAACTCTTGGCAAGCCAAGCGATGTTGAAGGCTTAACCTGCATTCGAGAAGGCCACCTCCAGAAATGCTCGCTGTTGTTCATGACAGCCTTCCAAGGAATGGCCAAGGTGGGTTGGTCCGCTGAGTCCACGAACTCGACTTCTTCTGCCTTCACGGACTCACCGATGCCGTCATGCGCTGGTCGTGCCGAGTCGCCACAGCTCGTGGGTGACCGTCGAGCAGTCACAGCCACTTCCCGTGCCATGGGCCTACGACGGAATACGAGTTTGCTGCTCGTTCAGTTTTATTCGGTGTGACAGGCACTCAGACATCACGCGGCATGATGGAAGCAGCAGCTGCTTGCTCCTCCGAGCAGTGCACCGCTATTAAGCGGAGAGTAACCTTCAGAGGTGCCCTCAAAATCTTCATTCAATGGGACCTGACGAGAGGTCGTCGTCTTCTGCCACAAGAAGTAGGAGTGCTGTTTCACTGAAAACGATTGCAAACGGCAAACGCATCGATCGTCAACGAAGAACACCGAGTCTTTGTTTCTCCGAAGCAGTTGAAGTTCCGCTGTACGCTGAAGACTCAGAGTCGCAGCACGTTTCTCCCCCTAGTTGCTTAGCAGAGAGTGAGTACTAATTACCTCAGGTCTGTCTTCTACAGTGATGTGTAGGAGTTTGGAGAGGGGAGAGTCGCAAGCTGACTGGAACGTAAAACGAGAACTTCTCAAGTCTGCTTGGATTTTTGCAAGAGATGCACTTAGAAACTTGTTCCACATACCTCTGAGATCTACCATGCTCTAGAAGCAGCTAGGCAACAACTGACACACAGCCCGATGTAAAAAGGTCGTGATATCAGTTCTGTTCAGCGGCCGAGACACACTTCTAGAATGCAAATGCCTCTTGAACTTCGTGTGCCTCAGCAAGTGGTCACCTTATTATGGACCCTGCTTCGCACTCGAACGCGCGGAATGGCTTCTATGTTCGGCGTACCTTAGCACTATCTACGGCCTCCCATTTCACATGCAAACCCGCTTGTCTCAAAAAAAATCACCCACCCACGCACCTTCGTGACGCTAGTTATGTACCAAATATTAGGTTGGCAACTTAGTCTCCGCCGTATTTCAATGTTTTGTTCTAAACCTCGCCGAAAGTTTTTTGCATGTCCTTATACTGTTTGAAAGGGAATGATTTGCGCTATCAGAAAATGTGTTTCGCTTCTTTTCCGTTTCGATTTTTGTCAATTTTTAGGCCATTAAAGTGAATGGTTAAAAAGGGAAAATGACCATTGCCGATATCTCCTCCTCTCCTGCTTACTTTGAGATTTTGGCACAATGTTATAGAATTTGTGTTGGGTTGTACCGTTCGTTTTGGTTTTCGTTAATTTCCAGAGCATTAAAGTAGAGTGTCCTCAAGACAAATCTTTTTTACCTAAACAGCTCCCATTCTTTGGCTATTTTTTGGATAGCTTTCTATGTCATTCGAGAGAGAACGTTTTGCTTTTCCGAAGCGGCTGTTGCGTTCATTCGTCTATGCTGAATTTTGTCAATCTTCAACGGAATGTTAGAAAAGAGAAAAATGAGGTTCACCAATTTTTTCACACAGTGTGATATGCCATTTAAAAGAGAATGCTTCATTCTTTCAGAATCTACGTTTTGTTCTTTGGTCATTTTGACTTTTGCTTAATTTTATGCCATCACATGCAGGTTTAAAAATAAGCAGAGTAGGAGCAGTTGGTAAATATTGTCTTCTGCACTCTTCTTTAATGCCCTGAAAATTAAAGAAAATCAAAACGAACGAAAATACCAGACGTTTTTTGTTGAACAAATCATCTTTTGAATGGTGTATAACTTTATGACAAAAATCTCAAACGCATGCAGACAGAAGGAGCTGTCGGCGAAGTTCATTTTTCTTTTTTGATCTTACACTTTATTGGGCCAAAAATGACAAAAATTAAAATGGAAAAAAGCAGAATTCTGATAGAGCAGGTTATCTTTCGAATGGAGAATAACGTTGCGCAAAAGGCTTCAGCGAAGTTTAGAAGAAAGTGTTTAAAAAACCGTGGGAAATTAGTTTAAATGTTATATTTGGAACGCCCTACCCGACGCCCGTATATAAGTAGTGCATGGCGTATCTCAAGCGCCTGATTAGCATATGTCTTTGTTCTCTTTCGTAGTTACTGTTCCCGTCTGAATTCCTGGCAGCGAACTCCCGGGAGTTGTGACGTGAACAAGTGCTTGGCGGCATATCGATATAGTATATGCATGTTCGTTTGGTGTTGCAGAAAAGACCCCTACATGGAATGGTCTCCAGCTCCAAATACGCTTCCTACTACCCACCGAGACTTCGACAAATTCCGACATTTCAGGTCGATGGAGATTTGTTTTGTGTATAAGCCCGTTTCTGCTGATGCAACAAAAGATCATCACTGTAGATAGGGAACGCTCTCATCTCTTGGATCACGAATGCGGCCTGTGCTTTCGTTTCTGATAAGGACTGGCCACAAAAGAGTAGGAAATTATCCACGACCACTGCTGGAGAATCCAAGAAAAAGGGGCGGTCGCCTTCGTGGCATTTCTCCATTGCGCTTCGCAGGACCTAGAATTTGTCACCTTATCAAGGGACAGCTGCAGGAGGTGCTTTACGGGAGGAGCGGCTGCTCTTCTAAGTTTGTTTAAGCGATGGGAACTCAAAACATTTTGAGTCTTGCAGTGAGTGCTTTGAAGTTGAGCAGACTTATGCAAAGGCGCTCGCTAACGCCTCTCACTGCAGGGGCATAGAAGTGTGCGCAGTTGTGAACGCCGAAGATTGAAGCTGTTGGAGCTGGAGGAGGACAGTGAAGCCTTCCAGGCACGTTATGAACAACTTGGTGCAGTCAATAGCGCGACTAAAACGCCGCAGAAGCAAACACTCCAACTTCTCGTCATTGAGTAGGTAATTTTAGTGAATTATAGGCCGTTGGCCACGCTGGTCCTTCATACTTTTCACCCTGCAGCGCTTTTAGGTATATGTTATGTTGTGTTATGTTATGTTATGTTATACTTCGGCGACAGCGTCGGCAACGCCGCCGGTGGCAGTGTTACGCGGGCTGCTACGTACTGGTGGGCGGGCTACGCACTACGTAGCACCCGTCCAGCACTGTCACCGGCAGCGTCGACGACGTGTCGCCGAAGTATAACATACACCTTAGGGGATACGTATTGTTGTGTTGAAAAATTGTTTCCATTTTTCAATAACTAGTTCCCATGTCCGACGTTCGTAAAACCTGGGCATGTTATAATAATATATTTGTTCTGTGCCACGCAGGTTTGTTATGGTGGTATAACTTTTATTTCGACCGACGTTTCGACAACTCGTCTTTTTCAAAGGCCTGAAAATACTTCGAAACTCATTCCGTCAAAGGCATACTTCTTCACATCTCTAGTTAGAATGGGTTCCCACGAATGTCAAGAAGTGCCCCTCTAAAGCATACCAAACTCACCGTTGTTCCACCAGCGCTGAGAGAGGGCTCAGCTATAGGACCATCAATGAGCAACTGGGGCCTACCATGCAGATCTATACTAATAAGTATAAACTGCGCAGTCTCAGAGCTCACACAACGGGATGAAGGGCAAGAAGTCGCTGGTTATTGAAATGCACTCGTTTCGGTTGTTCATTGCTGGATTACGCTCCCAAATCCAGAAAGCCTCAAGAGTCTTTCTGGTACCGATTTCACTTTCATGTAGCAACACAGTGCATTTAATGTCAAAGTCTTTTCCGCCGTGGGCTTCTCGTAGATGTTCACCCAGTGGGGTTAACAAGCTTCGTTTCAATTTTCCAGCTAGGTGTTCATTGATGCGAACACTAAGTACCCTTCCTGTCTCACCTATCTATATATAGCTCGCCAAAGGTTAAGCACTGGATTTGGTAGACAACGCCTTTTTGTACGCAATCTCCATCTCTCCCAAATGGGCAGATAACGCAATTTCTCGTCACACAAGTACGGTCATAACACCTATTTCGAATAAGAAGCCGTTTGATGTTGTTTCCCGGTATGTTAACCAGGACAACATCGTCGTTCAGGTTTGCTCGCAATAGGCAACGGCACACTTCTGCCGTGACGTCATCAGAGATGAAAGGCAGTTGAAGACAAATTTTGTCTTCGCGCAGATGTTCAACATTGCCGTGTCGAATTCGATCACCTCGTCATCGTGGTTCGTAGCCGTTAAGACGTGCAATATTGCGAGCAAGCATACGTGATTCCTCTCGCTCCTCGCGCCCCGTGCATACACCTAGTGCCGTTCTGTACATGTTACGGAGTTCGGCACGCTTTACTGCTGTAGGGTGAGCAGATCTTGCATGGAGTATGATGTTTTTGGAGCTGCCCTTACGATACCATTTCACATTAAAGACTCCATTTGATACCCTATTTTGAGTATTCAGGTAGGGCAACCAACCTTCGGACGGAGTTTCACAAGTGAACTTTATGTAATGAGATTGTGTATTGAGAATGACAAACAGTTCATCCATGTCGGACTGCGTTGTCGTTATAATACAGCAATCATCGATGTACCGACAGTACATTATGGAAAGGCGTTCCAGTGTAGGTCGTTCAATTCTGCTCATGAAGCAGATCGCTAAGCTTGGAGCTAATCGCTGTCCCATCGCAAATCCTCTTCGCTGTGAAAAATAGTTGCCAGACCGCTTGAAAACACTACAGTTCAGGCATGCTTGTACTAGAGCCATTATGTGTAACACGTTTAAACCAAACGTAGTAATATTTCTTTTGTGCTCGTCCAGCATCTCTGATAGAGCTTGTAAAGCAGCGTTATTATCTACGTTGGTATAAAGTGCAGTTACGACAAATGACTCTATCACGCAATCTTGCTGTAGCGTGCTAGAACGTAGGCGGTTTAGAAACTGCTCCGTGTTAGCCAAATGTGAAGGTATAAAGCTGAGAAGTTGACCGACAATCTTGGTAAGGAACCATGAGATTCGATCGGTCGGTCCATCCACACAGCTTATTATGGGCCGGATTTTGAATGTGCTTGCAGTCAATGAGCTCTTGTCTTCCTCAGACAACTTATGCGTTTTCACCAGGTGATAGAATACAGTGCATGTGGGGTTGTCCAGCTTCAGCCTTTTGATAAATCGTTTATCCAGACCAGCTGATCTACTTACGGATTTCCATGTTGCGTTCAACCTGTGGCATTGTGAACGGAAAAGACTCTCTATGACTCGTTATAAACCGATTGGTCAGTAAGGTGGTGTTCTGATATCTGCCGGTCAAGAGGGGCCGGTCAAACAACGAATTCACCTCCCTTGTCACTTACAGAGAGCCGTATCTCGTTCCGAGCTATTAGGTCGCGCACTTCTTTGAAGCCTTCCCATTGGCTTTCGGTCAAATTAGTTGTTCTGTCGCGTCTGTGTCTACAGAATACGCGAAGAACATCCGATGATAAAATTCTAAATTTAACCTCAACTTCTGGACAGGCTCCGATTCCTTGTAAAAAGAGCGCGCAAACGGCATGGGTATAGCTCGCAAAGAATTTTCGTTTACACGAAGTTCTGGATTGTTCCTAGCTTTCGTCCTAAGTTGGTCCCTCAGCTTGTTTAACTCGCCCACAACCTTTCGAAATGTCGAAGCATTCACTTGTTGCGACAATGAAAATGACGATCCTAGTCCTAAGAAATCCAACGCTTGCGCAGAAACGAGTGCATTGCCGATAACAGTAACACTTGCCTGACTTGTTGTAGAGGTGGTCGTCGTTTGCTGATGCATTCGTCTCTCAGATAGCTGTAGAACGGTGGTGGTTGATCTGCTATCAGAAATGGCGCTCCTGCTTTCACTCCTGAGAGCATTGAACTTTTCGCAGAGATTGGATTTTGCGTTTGCTCGGAGAGTATTACAGATCAGTTTCGAACCGCTCTCAATCCCTGTCCAGACCTCACTTGACAAAAGTCGTCTACAAGATTCCTCCTTCGCAGTACATTTCAGTAGCGTCGAATACAATGTATATACATTGTATGGATCTAAAGTTTCGAAGTACTTTCAGGTCATTGAAAAAGACGAGTTGTCGAAACGTCGGCCGAAATAAACGTTATACCACCATAACAAACCTGCGTGGCACAGAACGATCAAATATATCAATAACTAGTGTTTTTCGGCTTAAATAGGTTTAAAACCTTCACACTTTTCCCACAACTAGATCTGCTTTGTAGTTATTTTGATAGCGCTTGCTAGCCGTTTCATTCCAGAATCTCCTGATCATGTGCTTTTAGGAGTCGAATACGATATACTACACTACTCATTTTTGATTTCATTTATTGACACGGAGCGTGAAGTAGAAAATCGACAATGACAGTGGTTTCTGAGCAGCCTTTTGGAAAAGAAATAGGGTTTTGCTCCGATTTCGTTTCTTTGTTAAGTTACGCCAAAACCACTGGCACAGTCGACTGTTGTGCCGTGCCGTTCCAGGATCCACTGATCTCGTCACCTACCTGCGCCGTGAAAAAATTCCGCAGCACTTGTCGATAGCCCTTTACCATCTCTGAGGAAGTCTTGCTTGACAGCTGTCCCACAGAACCCTCCTTTCTACTTTCAGCATCGCCGGTGAACAGTTTCCCGTGCTTCTACTTCTTGGGGAACATCGTTCCGTATCGGTCGGAATTCCTCCATTATCAGGCTCTGGAATGAAAGTTCTTCAGTTCCGCTCACTTCTCATGCCAGACCTTCTGCTAGGCCCTCCTTACACCGTTGTCCTATTTCCAATTTCTTATCAGTGGGTTCCACTCACTTCCCCTACACTTCCTTCTTCAATATTATTTGTGAACATTGAGAGGTAGACAGCAATTATTAAGCCAGGTGCCCCACTCATATGCGTCTGTGTCCTTGAATGAAAATGAACGAATTCATAGTCAGAGAATATTCAATTCATAGTCTTGTTGGTCACCGCTTTTGAAACATCCTCAGAAGCTCGCTACGTCAATTCCCGCTCACATGTTATAGGAATCTGTCGTGCTGACGAGGTCCAATATTTTAATAGAGAATCTGTACATACCATGCCATGAAATAAGGTCAACAGAGTTTCATGAATTGTGCTCTCCAGAATCATCAGCATCATCCACCATGTTCATCCGTCCACTCATGGCGTCACGCTGCAACAAAAACCGAAGTCATGATTTTTCCCATCGGCCTCGCCACAGCTGTTCTGCTAAAGAACACCATCTGCAACGGAATAGTGTAGTGCTCCATATTCAACTGCATTTAAAGAAGAAATTTCGTTTTTGCCGAGTACACACAGCTCTACCTGATCTGGTTTCGGTCCTGGAGTACTGGCATTCCCTGATTGACATTTCATGATGACACTATTCATATGTAAGAACTGTTTCTCCCTTCATAACCATTAGAATTTTTCGAGGGTAACCTTATTTACTGTACGCTGTCCGCTGAGAATAACTTGCGTTTCTTCACGTTCGATGCTCCTCTGTAGCTAATCACAAAATTGAGATCCAGCTCACTGAGGTGCCTATACGTAGGTACATTTGTGTGTGCTGCGTTCTCGCAGCTTGCCACTGCAGAACATATTGCGCTTTCCTTGCAATACATTAAACACACCAATGAGAAGAAGCTTGACATACCTGCGTTCGACAGTGTTTCGACATCTGCTTCCAAGCAGGGTAGCTACGCTGGCATGGTCATGTGAAAGGAAGCTTTTCAAATCGGTAGCTGGGTTGGAACAGACAGCAGTTAGGCGGAGCTTTCCTCTCGCAGTCAGATCCAGCTCGCTCTTTTCAGAAGGAGCGGTCGCATCCAATTCCGCTGCTCTTCAACAACCACCCGCTGGTCGTCAACCATGACTGCGAGTACAGGTGAGCGACGCATGCGCGGGCCTTCTCCGCGGGGTGCTCAGCGGCTCTGCTTCAGGCTGCAGATGCACTCCAAGCCCTACCCGTACGGCGACGCCGCCTACACGACCGTCGAGCTGCACACGGTGCCGCACTGCATCGACGGATTCTGCGCCTGCAGCGGTGAGTGCATACAGCCGCAGCCAGGGATGTGCGTAAATGAAATCCGAAATTTCGTAAATCGTAAATCGTAATTACGGAAAAATCGCCGTAAATCGTAAATCGTAAGAAGTACCTGGCGCGTACTACTACCACTATATTTCTGAAGGTACATTCTGGTTACGGTAATTAAAGGTAATTCAGTACTTGTTTACAGCGATAATTTCAGCTTCAAATGAACAAATTTCTTACAGACTGCACTCCTCTAAAATCAATTCAACGCCTTCTAAAGGAAACTTGGCGCGTTACCTTTTAGCAAACTGTTGATTTAAAAAGCTTAGTTAAAAGAAAGAATATCCATGACGACCAAATAAAAAGCGCAACCATAAAATTCCCAGCATTTTACCTTACACTTTGCTTGCTTGTGACCTATCGACTACGATGCGCCGAGGTCTTCACTATTCTGCATTTTGAAGAATACCATTTTCCCTACAAAAGGATGCTTTACATTGTTAACCGGGCATTTTTCATTTTAAATCGAACATTTTTCAAGCAAGATAAAAATTTTCCTTTTATTCATAGCATAGCTTTTTCTAGGGCAATGCTTAAGGCGAATGGTTGAACAATGTTTTTTTAAACTTTAGATACGTCTGACTTGTTTTGTTAACTGTCAATTTTATTTCTCAAGTTCAAAATGAAGTGTTCGCCTCAGATTGAAAAGAGTCCGATGTAGAATGAAAAGCGTCCAGTTAACAATAAGCTGTTCGCTTGGTATAAACCATAAAACAGTTTTGCCGCAAGAGGATAGTATTGAAACGGTATGATTTTTTAGACACCCTAGATAGTCGAGTTATATTTTTTGATAAATGAAACTATACTGTGCAAAGTTATCAAGCAATTTAGAAGCTGCTCAGTTTCATTTCAATAAAAATTGAAGTTGAGCTGAGAAGCCAAGAAGTCCAGTTTTAGTTGAGGAGGCTACTAAGGGAAAATGGTTACAAGAAGGTAGGTAGCCATTAGTTGAGCTTTGGTCAATGTGTGTTCTACCGCTGCCACACGTAACAATCACGCGCCGGCCGAATTCAGAAGCTCTGTTAGTCAAGGAAACATTGTAACGCGCTTCGTAATCTGATGGAAGCTTCAGTGGTTCGTTATTTCCATTAGAGTCTAGTAGCTGCGCCTTAGCCTTCATTCAGTTATGAATGATATTTCTTCATGGCTCTGTATCAATTCAGTTCGTTTGGGTTAGGAAAAAGCGTTTGTGGGCAAGACGACTAGAAGGTAGCGAACACACAGTATGGATTAGCCAATAGTCGTTTTCTTCCCGTACAGGATGGATTTGCACGTCTTTCTATCAGCAAGAGCGAAACTATCTCCGACAGTTAGAAGCGAAGTGCCCTCCTGCAACGGGAAAAGGGAGTTCTCCAATTATTCATTCTACTTACTTCTCCAGGGGCGCGTGTAGCACAGTAGGAGGAGGCGCCGGCGGTCGCGTGCACCAGATACCAGGTTCCTGGTTTGGATTTTCCGCCCAGGCCAACCAAGCCTTCCATCCCTCTGGGGTCGGTGAATTGGTACCGGACGTGTCTGGGAAGGACAAAGCGCTGACTTGTTCATCAGCTGGCCACCGCAAGTGATTGTATGGCCAAGTACGCATTCATATCGCCTCCACGATATCCCGTAGAAGTAGGATGCACTGGCGCATCCAAAAAGGGATTGAGTAACGCCGTCCTTTATCCTTTATCCTTACTTATTTCTCTTGGAAGGCAAACCTGATACCGAGCAGCAGCCTTACGGCGTTCGAGAAATGGTTAAGCAGCGAGAGAGAAAGAGAAGTGGAAGTCGAGCCGCCCCTACAAAAAGCTGGTCATCTGCTTCGGTATCACATATGAACATTAAAAAACAAAATCTAACAGGAACTGGTAATGCGCTGTGAGAGGAAACTCTAAGATTGATTGCTTTGTTGTAAAGCAAGTAGCGCCACAACCTGTAGACCCTACTATTTGCAGATTAAAGATCCCATTTACGAAAATTTACGACCCAAAATGTCGTAAATCGTAAATCGTAAATCGTAATTACGCACACCCCTGGCCGCAGCTTACGTCGGAGGGTCGGGCTCGCGTCGGGGCGAGGCGCGGCGGTGGCTTCCGCACGGAGTGTCCGGTCGGCCGGCGCTCGGCGACTGCAATTCCTCACTGACGATCACTTGTTCTGTGTTACGATCGATTTTAGATGGATGGGAGGACAAGGCCGGCAGCTGTGGCCTGCCGGCGCCCCTGTCCGCTCTTGAAGTTGCCTTTAGAGCAAAAACTGCCGGCCGGACTATGCTCAGCACATTTCTCTTTCCATTCAGAAGGAGCCGTCGAGCTGCCGTCAAAGTTGGCGGCCAGTGAAGTCGGCAGAGGGGTAGAGATCAGCTGGGAGCACGTGCCGAAGCCGGATCGCATCTACACCTTCTATACAACGCTTCATGAAAGGTCAGCCACAGTCTCACTCCGTTCACGATAGAGCTGCTCCCTACGTACTATTTGTCGAGGTTCAGATTTCACCCTCCAATCGAGTTCAAAGACCCTAACGCCTTCAGATTTCGTATTGCTGACGATGGCGAACGTGAATTCCACGGGGCGAAGGTACGCACGCTACGGCATCGGATTGTGATCCAACTACAAGAGAATGACGCATTGCAGGGTCAGAGAGACTACTCTTTCGTCTTTGACTATCCGCTCAAGCGTATGGAGGAGTACAAGGTGACGCTGTTTGCCGAGGATGACCACTACTGCCATACCGCCGACATCACCACCTACTTCAACACATCTGCTGTCGCACCGACATCGCTGGCAACCGTGATCCCGCCATGGCCGTCGTTGTCATCTTCGTCAGAATCGGCTTCAGATGTACTAATTCCACCACGGCTCAACCATTCTTTAGTTGGTAAGTTCGCACCACACGAGGACACGCGTGCGCCTGAAAAATAGTTGCACCACTGAAGCGGTACCGCTGCATAGCCCGTGTTAAGGCAACGCAATTAGAACTCTTTGTCGTATAAGATGTAACGGCTATGTAGCGTGTCAGCGACATCAAGCAAGAGCAGAACTGGTAAAACAGCCATTCCAACAACGATGCCTAGCCTTTTCTAGCTTACGGCGCACACCTACACTTGATGCCTCATCTTTACCTTTACACTTGTCTACGGCGTACAAGGGCTTACCCGATGTTTAGCACCTGTGCTCCGTAATCTGCCAACTTCAGTTACGCCGGCAGTGACTTCTAAACTACCTCTCACTGCGTTCATTCTCCCTCACACTACTGCGTAGGTGACGTACCGATATCTGTAATGAGTCTGCTAGAAATCTAAATTCAGCAACTCGTTTTTCTTTCCTTCAGCGAGGTCTTCGAGCTTTCCATGCAGTAGGGCCGGAAGAAACTTGGGTGCTTATCGGATTTTCGCTCGACCTGCTTGCTCCATATCACGGAAGTCCAGCAGGGGCCAAGGTGGAGGTGGTCGGTGATGCAGGAGGGTCAGCGGCATGTGAAATATTCTCGTAATCACTTATGCATCAATCCGACTGCGCAGAAACCGAACCTTCAGCGAGGTCTTCGAGCTTAATTTTAGCCGCCAGGCAAAGGAGATTGTCGGATTGAAAAAAAGGTGTATCGAATTCTGCCCATTTAAGGCACGACGAATATTTCTGCCCCAGTGCCGTCTGGTGACTCGGTGGAGGTTGGGAAGAGAACGCCGTCGATCAGCAAGTTCTCCACAATCGTCAACAGCGTTAGTTTGCCTTCGTAGCGATGTGAGCGTCGAGAAGTGGACAAGATTACAGATCGACCCTTCCATGTTCATCGCGCTCTTGCTTGTGCTGACCATGCTCAGCCCACTGTGCACCGTGTTCGTCTATTGCGTCTACAGGAAGCGACAAACTGCCAACAAGAGGAAGATGCCGCGTTTTGGGCCATGGACCCTCTCGCACTCAAGGTGAGACTACTTCTGATGCAGATGTAGATTTTTGGAAGCCCCCATTTTGTAGGCACTCGATTCTGGAGACTAATATCCTCTATCGTCAGCCCATCGAGTTCAGAACTCCCCAAACCGAGGAGGAGTGGCTGATTCCCAGTGACGACGTCAGCGTCGGCGGAGTGATAGGTAAGTGGAAAGCAAAGTCGAGTGCTTCGGTGTACGCAAATCGGCCGTTGAACTTCTTTGACAACGTTCGCAACTCATTTACCTCTTGGCTTACGTTCTGCATGCGTACCAGCTACTTCTTCGCTTCTTCGGGAGATACGAGAAACCATGCCCTCCATTCATCCAACGTCAATCGCCTAGTGACGGCCGTAGAGAATGTACTGAAAACGGCGGCGAGCGATAGGTGCAGATAAGAGTGCCGCAAGGTAAAAAACGGAAGAAGCAGGGCGCAGTGAGAAACACGGCACGCTCGCTGACCGTGAGATGATGGGCAGAGGTGAAGACGGTGCTGAAAAGGATCAAGTAATAGAGCATATAGGAAGAGGAAGGCGAGAAGCAGCAGAAGCGTAGCAGAAGAGAGGAAACGCGCACTCCTCAGCAGAGGAATGGCTGGGAGACGCTGAAAACGTTGCTTAATCCAGCGCAGCTCCCACTAAATATTTCTCGTCCACCGCCTTGCTGGGTCAGATAGGAATTTCAGCGATGACCTCAGCAGGGATCGGCAAAAAATTCACGGCCTGCCCTTGCTCCCATTAATTTTTGATGACACCGTTCTCGAAAATTAATGGGATCTGGGACAGGTTGTATGTAATTGAAAAAATAACTTTGAAATGTCAGGGAGAACCTGCCCTAGCTCCGCTCATTTTTGTTCATGGTTACTAAATGATGAAGAAACCCTGATCAGGTCGTAATTGGAAACTCACCAGTATGACTGTAATCCATCCTAAGCCGTGAATTATAAAAGCCCTTCCCCTTCCATTGTCCACCAATTTTACGGCATGGGGCATACATGCGGGAGGGACTGCTGCCATGAGGTGGTCGAAAATTGGGAGGGGAGGAGAACAGGAGCAGGGCAATGCTGAACTCGAGGGCGAATCCGTTGCAGGTGGTAGAAATTCAATAACAGAAGCAAAGAAACCATATCTAGACATGCTTTTTGAGGCCCTTGCTAACTTTTTCGTCATACCGTTGCTGAACTCCTGGTGGATAAAAATTTTCGGTACGCAATGCAAAGCATAGGAGGGGTGGCGATGTCCGTTCCTCCACGTGGTGCCACTGGAAACTGTTCGCCATGCGAGCTAAGCTAAGCACGGACACTCGATTGCAGGCGACAGGCCCTTGTGACAGGCCGGCCTATGGAGATCCCATGTCACATCACATGGTTGATGGCGTTAACTGTTTGTCGAGATAATGCTACGGCGTCCGCGGGAGCCGACGCGCACTCGCAGAGCCCGGCGAGTGGAGAAGTATGCGAGGGTCCCTGATGCGAGGACGGCATCGGGGGGCAACTGAGCAAGTCCAAAAGTCCCGTAACGTAAGCAGGACCCGCGTTGCTACGCTGAATGTGGGTACGTTGACGGGCCGCTCGTGCGAGTTGGTAGAAGCACTGGAGCGAAGACGAATCGACTTATGTGCGGTACAGGAGACGAGGTGGTCCTGTTGCAAGTCGAGGGACATAGGCCGAGGCTTTAAGGCCATTCTGTGCGGCAGTCCCAGGACCACCAGCGGTGTTGGTGTGGTCGTCTCCGAACGTTTCCGAGATGCGATTGCAAGCGTGGAACGTTTCAGTGACCGCTTGATGAAGGTCGTTGTTGCTGCTGAACAGCGTATGTATCATTTCTTCTCTGCATACGCTCCGCAGACAGGCTGCTCCGAGCGAGCGAAGGACGAGTTTTGGACCCTGCTTGATGAGAAGACAGCAGAGGTGCCGTAAGACGCTGTCGTTGTCGCAGGTGATCTCAACGGCCACGTTGGGACTGCGAAAGATGGTTACAGCTATCATGGCGGTTTCGGTTATGGAGCACGTAACGCTGATGGTGAGCGAATTCTTGAGTATGCGGACTCGCATAATCTCACCATCGCGAACACGATGTTTCGAAAGCGTGACTCCCATCTCGTGTCTTTCTATAGCGGGAATACCAAGACACAGATTGACTTTATCCTTGTCAAGCATCGCGATCGAAGGCTGGTCACAGATGCGAAGGTTGTGCCATACGAGACTGTCGCCACGCAGCACCGTCCGCTGATCTGCACACTTAAGATCGCCCCTCCGAGGCTGAGGCAGGTCGAGCGATGCGGACCATCAAGGATCAAGTGGTGGCGGATGAAAGAGAAGGACGCAGCTGTTGTTGCTCGTATTCGGTTGCCGACGGTTACCAATGTTGAGGAGACATGGAAACGTGTAACCGATTCGATACTACAAGCTGCACGTTCCGAACTGGGCATGACGAAGCCTGGACGGCGTAAGATTGAGAAGCAGACTTGGCTGTGGACTGACGACGTCAAGGAAAAAATCAAAGAGAAGAAAAGACTATATCACGCTTTTCTCAGCGACAAGACAGCCGACAATTGGCGTATGTACCAAGAAGCGAAAAGGGCGGCTAAGAAGGCTGTTGCCGTTGCAAAAGCTTCTCATTATGAGTATATCAACGAGAAACTCGAGACGCGCGATGGTGAACGACAACTTTATCGGCTTGCCAAAGTACGCCATCGCCAAAGCGAGGACATCGAAAAGTTCTTTGGCATCAACGATGAGAATGGCCATCTGCTGATGAACCGCAAAAGGGCTATGGAACGATGGCATGACTACTTCGAGAGAATTTCAACAGTAGAGTTTGCCCATCCGCCTATCCCTTGCGTCCCTCCTACGCACGGTCCTGTGCAGAAAATCACTGTGGAGGAGACGGAAGCGGCTTTGAAGAAGATGAAGCCAGGAAAAGCAACGGGCCCTGACGACATAGCGGCCGAACTATGGAACTCGAGGTGCTGGAATCCTGCTGAATGGCTAACGAAGTTTTTCAACCAGGTTGTTGCGGAGAAGAAGGTTCCTGGTAGTTGGCAGCAAAGCACGACGATCCCGATCTGGAAGAAGAAGGGCAGTCCCGCGGACTGCACAAGTTACCGTCCTATCCGATTGCTCTCGCTCAGTATGAAAATATTTGAGCGAATTGTGGTTGGACGTATTCGCGAGATCGTCCGGCTTTCCACCAACCAGTGTGGCTTCGTAGCCGCCTGTGGCACCATCGACGCCATTCATGCTGTTCGTCTTCTTGTGGAAAGACATCGCGAGAAACAAAAACCGCTGCATCTTGCTTTCCTCGACCTGGAGAAAGCATTTGATCGTGTACCGCGTGAGGTCATATGGTATGCCTTACGACAGCACGGTGTCCCTGAAGAACTGATCGAGTGGGTGCGCATTCTTTACTCTTGTCCTAAGAGTCAAGTGCGAGCGCCGGCCGGCACATCCACGGAGTTTCCAATCTCCGTCGGTGTTCACCAAGGTTCCGCGCTTTCCCCACTTCTTTTCATTGTCGTAATGGATGCCATTTCGCGAGACCTTCAGAAGCCTGCTCCTTGGACGCTGCTCTATGCAGATGACGTAATGCTTGCCAGTGAAGACAAGGCCGAGCTTGAGCGACAAGTGCAAGCTTGGTGTGACCGCTTGGCGGCGTTCGGGCTCAAGCTAAACGTCCAAAAATCTGAGTACTTGACGACAGACGTAAACGAGACTGGGTCCATTGAGATCAATGGCACTGCGCTCGTACGAGCGACACATTTCAAGTACCTTGGATCTGCAATTGCGTCTGATGGTAGTCTGACGTGCGAGGTGAACTCACGCGTGAGCGCAGCGTGGTCCAAATGGCGCTCAATGACAGGCGTTCTGTGCGACAGAAAGATACCGGAGCGCTTAAAATCAAAGATCTACAGAACCGTCGTCCGACCAGTAGCGATGTACGGTGCTGAGTGCTGGGCCGCCTCAGCGTGATGGAGACGAAAATGCTGCGCTGGACGGCTGGTGTCACGCGTTTGGATCATGTTCGCAATGTCTCCGTACGTCAAAGGTTTGGCGTCGCTCCAATTGCTGACAAGCTACGTGAAGCTCGCCTACGGTGGTATGGCCATGTTCTTCGTGCGGACGGCGACACCGTTCGGAAGATTGGCCTCAACATAGATGTGCCCGGAAAACGGCCTAAAGGACGACCTAGGCAACGCTGGCTTGATACGTTGCACGTGGACTTAAAGGAAGCTGGTATCCACCCCGATCAAGCGTTTGATCGTGCGAAGTGGCGTCATCATACCAGAAGAGCGGACCCCGCTGCTAAGCGGGACAAACGCTGAAGAATAAGAAGAATGCAAAGCATAGGAGGGCCCTCTCGATGAAGTAAGTGAAGGTCACTACACTTGAAGAACAAATTCTCTAGTTAATGCCCAGCTTCTCTATTCTTGGAACGTCGGCATGGCATGGCATTGGGGAAAGAGTCGTGATCGGTTTTTTCTTATCGCTCTGTAATTTCTTGGAGCCTATGTTAGTACAACTCCATAGTTCAAAGTCTAAAAATGATTTTCAAATGTTGCCTTGACCCATCGTCCTCTATGGGTTCCTCCTTCTAGCCATGGATGGCGAGCCGCTGTTGCGAGCATATGTGCACCGTTTAATGAGAGTCTCGTCTCCAGTGGTCGTTTGCAGCAGCTCCTCCAGTCGGGTGGTAATTCTTCTGAAGATCAACAGAAGATCACATGAACATCTACGGTCTTTGACGTCGACGAAGTGTACTGCAACCACTCGCGAATTTCGGCAACACACGGCTGCGACCGAAAGACCGCAGCCAGTCATCCTCACAGAAATACCTGCCGCAGAACTCTTTCGACTTGCCTGCCACACGAGCTCCATGATTCGGACAAGGCGTCGACGACCATCGTCTGTATGTCGTTGCTTCTCGTCTCCCACAGGAGCAACTTTCTCAAGGGTATCGTCGCTAGGTCGAGAGCTGAGGTTATTCGGCTAGTGGCTGCCCGCGACGTACCACTCCAGGGCTCCAAGGGGGACCAACAGTCACAGGGACGATCTAGCTTCAATGTTTTGTGCTGGGACCATAGCGACGATTCAAAGGTACGCTGGTCGATTTGAGAAGACGACGAACCCTGTTAGCCCAACATCCAGAGTGGAACGAAGACTGTCTATTTCACTACAATACCCATTTCCATGTCGTGAAGCTGCGGCGCCAGAAGAGTGCGGAATTCGAATGGGAAGTCCAATTCCATGCTCCTTATTCTGTTGAAATGGCTCTGTGACTGTGACTGATTCTCACTGCCACCTAGCCTCTTTTATCCTCCTTTTGAATGATCACCTCGCGAAAAGAAGTTCGGTGATCAGTCGAAACTCGAAACAGAGGTCGTCCACTCTCACTACTACTTAGTTCTGAACTATGGGAATTGAAAAGGTGTTCGGAACATGTTTGAGGTTATGATGGGGATTTTCAATTGGTCGAGTTTGTATTGTTATAAAAACATGATTTCTAAATAAAAAAGAAACTCAATCCATTTTCTTCAGGTCTCTGGTGGCTGTAAATGAGACTACAAAGTCTTATAACGATATTTTATGGCAATCAAAACCCTAAAAATCGTTCAAAGCTTTTTTCTCTCCGCAATATGCGTTCTGTTATATAAGGAAGGCCAAGGTTAGTGAATGTCTGAAGTCTGAAGGATAACGGATCAAGATTGGGCCAATGGAATGCTATGGAGACTGGAAGTAGGGGTTCATTTCCAGAAGAGACATCCAGAGACCGGATTCATCAACGACTTACGGCAATTTAACGGAGAAATGATGGCGATAGTGCGGCTTATCAACAAGCGATACAGTGAAATGTTTCACAGCATCGCTTGATAAGCTCAAGCTATCGCCGTTAAATTATTAGGTTGGAAAAAAGTCTTTTCATTTTATTCAAAGATTTATTACTTCACAACTACAAAGTCAAATCAATTGAGATAAACTCTATTTTGTTCCGCTACACTTCTCCAAAGACTGGGTAATTTTCCAGTTCCTCTCGCTTAAAAGACCGCAGTTCTGGAGTCGAACCATTGCTGAATCCAATTTTTGAGGTCTTCATCTGCTTCAAATTATTTCTTTCCAATTTCTTGCTTGCGAGCACGGAAGAAATGGTAGTGGGTAGGGGCGAGGTCAGGGCTATACGGTGGATGTGGCATTACCTCCCAGCCTAGCTCCCTTATTATTTCTCTTGTGAGTCTTGCAACATGTAGTTTTGCATCGTCATGCAGGATCATCACCTTCGACTTCTCCAGCCTGTTTTCTTAGAGAGTTGCGACGACTTTGTGGAGTTGGCCGCAGTATGTGACAGCAGTAAGTGTCTCTCCACTTCTGAGAGTTTGCCGATAAATCACTTCTCTGATATCCCACCAAACACTCAAGAGAATCTTCCTTTCGTGAACATTGGGCTTGAGATCAGACTTAGGGCTCTCTCCCTTTTGTACCCATTGCCTTTTCGTCGAAGTTGGCACACAGAACCCAGGACTCTTCGCTTGTCACAATCCGCGGAAGAAACGATTTTCTTCCTTATCTGGACAGAAGAGAAGCAGCGATGGAGAGCCGTCGACCTTTCTGAGTGTCTGACAGGGCATGTGGAATCCAAGCTCCAAATTTCCATGAAAGCCAAGATTCTTCAGATGGATTCCTACTATCCTATGAGACACTTCGAGCTTCTCTGCCAGCTGACGTGTCGTCTGCCTACTATCGGTACGAAGAAGGTGGAGTAATTCAGTGTCGTCCTATTCAGTTGGCCTTCCTGACCATGCTTTGCCCTCAGTGAATAATCTCCCTTTAAATACTTTCCGAACCACCCGTAACAGGCGCGATGAGTAGCAGATCCCATGCCATATATATGGTTAATTTGGTCTGCTGCCTGAAGTGCTGTGGATTCTTTAATGAATTCATGAAGAATGCCGTGCTGAAAATGGCCATGAGGTAGATCTGGCATTGAGTCCGGAAGATTGGATGGATAACGAATTACAAGAAGAGTCTTAACCTGTGTCCGTGTGCGAACGGTAGACAAGTGTGATAGGATTACGAAATCAGCAATCAACATTGGCTAGTGCGTTTACAAGGGGAAGGGTAAAAAAAATTTCGAAGTGTGAAAAGACTTTTTTCCAACCTAATAATTTAAATTTAAATATCATTTCACCGTTAAATTGCTGTAAGTCGTTGATGAATCTTGCCCCAGGTTAACTACCCATGTGCTGATATCATCATCCGCGATTAATCGTGAATAGCACCATCTCGAAAATATGCAGAGCGAGGGGAGAAAACCTGTCCTGGATTCGTCAATCTTCGGGTGAAGGTGAAGAAGTTCGTCGGCATGTGAAAATTATACCTTTGTCCTTGGGAAAAAATTCGAATTTCAAATGAACGAATAATATGTCGCAGCCTGAACGATGCGACTGGACTCTCCAATATTTGTTCACCCTAAATTGTCCGGCACGCCCTCGCTGATAAGAGGGCGAGCACCAATGTGAGACGTCAAACGAGCATCCGCAATAAAAGGTTGCTCTGAACATTGTTGTCCTGCAGAAGAACAGGCAAAAACCACTGAACTACCTACGGTGCACACATTTTGGTGCATGACCCGATGCACCAAAATGTGTGCACCGTAGGTGATTCAGTGGTTTTTGCCTGTTCTTCTGCAGGACAATTTAGGGTGATCAAATATTGGAGAATCCCGTCGCATCGTTCACGCTGCGACATAATATTCGATTTTCAAAATTTAGAATTTCGAATAATCGAATTTCGAATACCGAAACCCATTGATTGACATTCACTTATTTTTTATTACCCACTGTAAACTGCGTTCGACAGAGCGACATATACGAAGGCTTCAGATTGTCATTATATCATTACTCTTCTACCAATTGGTCAGTTGCGAAAGGGAGCGGTAATTATCAATTGTGGTAGATCGATTTCGATCAATGGATCTCCTGTCCCGTGGCTGACATACTCCCGCTACTCTTATCTCAAATCAGGGCTAATGGAGTGGAGAGTGGCGAGTCTAGTGAGTGATTGATAAGCGCTTCTGAGGCTGAGGGCGACGGCGAGGCGATGGCGAGCTGAGGACCGAGTCGAAGCTGTGAAAGTCGGTGTCCAGGCTCAGATGCCGTTGCTCAAGCGCCGCGAAGGCTGCTCCATCCATTTCCATTCACGACATCAAAGAACAATGACAAAGGTATAATGGGAATGAAGCACCCTTTGCTTCCCTAAGAAATCGTGCACGAGAAGAGAGAAACACCCTGGATAGGCAGAATTAGATTGTTATGGATCTTGCTCAATAGGTTACTGTCTTTCCTTAGCTTATACTGAAGCTTCTACGTGGTAAAAAGAAAGGCTAGCACGGATGAAGAAGTAACACAAAGGCGATCTGGTGGAGAAAAGGCACATTGAAGGCTCGCTAATGGCATTCAGTCTGTGTTCTGGCTCCGTTGAAGAGGTTCGCTTCACTTATAACCAAACGGACTTGAAGTCCGTGGTTGGAATCTAATCTGATAGGACACTACGACTTGGATAGTGTTATATCGACAGTATAAATGACTCGCTTTCATACGAAACGGAGTATGACTGGCTCTTGTACTCCATAGCCACTGTTCTTCCTCTCTTCTTTACCGTGTTTACTGGCAGAAAGCAGGAGCTTCCTAGGCTCCAGAAAGTGCTACCTCCCAACCGCAGCCCCTTCCGGCTTCAATCGTTCCGTTGTTGTACTTGGGGTAGAAATACAAAACGAAGATTCTCCCGTAGTATACCGAAGGCAAAGTCATTGAACCGCCACAACGCGATTCACTTGCTATCCACGTGACTGGCCCCGGACACTCGACGGCAATCGAAGGAAGCAGGGACGCTGCGGAGGTCCGCGCTTGCCCGCGCTTACGCGTCAACTCACAAGGGAAGGGTCTGAAGTATGTCTGAACGGGAAGAGCGAGTCATATAGGAAGAATCCCCACCCCTCAGTTAGTGTACAAATGTGTTTATTTTTTGCCAAGTCGCTAAATACAAGGAGTAGCGTCCTTATACTTACAGTGGAGTCGGCGTATCACGAGTTCGGGGGTTACGATCGCGATACTTCTGCCACAAGAGCACAGTGGATAGAGACGTTGCTTCATGCCAGGGAGGTAGAGGGTCCGATTCTCCTTCGCTGCTGCACTTTTGCATCCAACTGATTGGTTGCTATTTGAAGGATTCTGAGTCTATACCATTTTCAGGCGTTTCTTCGCATTTTTCAGCTGCATGCTGCGCTATTCAACATTATGATGAATAAATGTCAACACCAGTGACACACAGGTACAAAGAGCAACACTGGGCACAATACGTTCAGCGTATAAAAGCTACGGCCTCCTCACAGTTTGTTTCCATATATGGACCAATGATCTCGGGAAAAACTATCCTACTCTTTTTCAAAGGAGACCAGGATGTGACGTCGGAGGCGGTTAAAGTGAGAAACGCGGTCTGTGGATCCCGCAAGTCAACCTAAACGGCATCGATACGCTCATTCCCTCATCTTTGCCTGTCACCTGGAAATCAGAGGTCTGCTGAAGGTTTTCCAAAACCTGACACCAACAATGTCCGCCGATGCTCGAGTGGTAATCCACCTGCTCACGCTGAAGTGTGGCCTATCTTTAGACAAGGAATCTTCGAGGGAAGAAATCAAGCTGGCCGAACGGATGGCCAGCAGACTCAGGGGCTTCGAAGGACATCAACTTGAAGTTGACGACGACGAACAGCTGGAAGCGGTGGAAGAAGAAGAAGGTTGGGATCAGTTCATCTGCAAGATGAACTGATGGACGTGGAGAAGCAAGCAGTGGATATATGATAACATTTTCGAGTGGAACGATTTCACCCCCGCGTTATTGTGCACGACCTTCCTTTTGACCTGCAAAAAAAGGACAACATCCTTAGGGTAAGTGTCGAAGTTGCGGGTAGCTGAAGGAGAACGGATTTGTTATATTGACATTGAAGGAGGTGTCGCTGGTGTACCTGTGATGAGCCTATAGCTTGCATACGCTGTCCGAAGTGTTGAACGTTTATATATCATTATGGTGAATAGCTTTTTCATTTCGTTGTGGTTAAAAAACCGGTCAGTAATAAACAAGTGGCAAGAAGTTTACTCTCCACGGCGTACAGCTGGAAAATTAGGCAAAAAAATCTGAAAATGGTATAGATGTCATCAGAATCCTGCAAATCTCAGCCAAAATGCAAATGCAAAAATGCAGCAGAGCAGGAGAGTCGAACCCTCGACCTCCCTTGCATGAAGCAACGTCTCTATTCACTGCGCTCCGATCCGCTTGCGGCAAAGGCATTGCGGGCGGACAAGACTTCCGAGCTCGTGAGGCGCCGATTCCATTTCATTTACAACGACCCCCTACTCCTGGTGTTTTACGAGCTGGCAAAAAATAAACACATTTGTATACTAATTGAGGGGTGGGATTATTCCTATATGACTCGCTCTCCCCGTTCAGACATACGCTTCAGACCCATCCCTTGTCAGATTGCATACACACAATTCGGCGCACTTTGAACGACGCACGGATTTCAAACATCGTTTTTATCATAAGGTCACACTTCTCTGGTTTTGAAGAGGAGTGCCACTAACTTGTTAAAAGATTGATAAAGAATGTTCGAATATTCGAATAGTCGATATTCGAAGCCTTCGAATAATCGAATAAACGAATATTTGGATATTGGCCTCTTTCGAGTATTCGAAGATTCTAATATTGGCCTCTTTCGAATATTCAAATAAACGAATATTCGAATATTGGCTACTTTCGAATATTCGAATAAACGAATACTCGAATATTGGCCTCTTTCGAATAGTCGAATATTCGAATATTCGAAATTCGAAAAGGACAAAGGTATAGTGAAGATACCCACGCCAGTCGTCGACTGTCCTCCGCCCTAACAATGTACCCCGAATGGGAGGCTATGGTGTGTAATGAGTGAAACATCGTGGGTATGTTTCTTTCTTCTCCCCTCATTACCCGAGCGTACATGAATTCTTCTTGAGTTAATTTTCTCAGTCGTCTGTGAATTCGGCTCTTGGCTGTGAAACGATTACCATTCCAATCCGGAAGACGGGCAACTAACTGGTTCGAGTCCTGTTCGGGTCAAATACATACCATAGGGCGGTGCATGTTAGACATCATTTCGGGCTTCACAATACCGCTCCTGTCTTTTAGTTTTTGGGCGGAATATGCACAAAAACCTCCGTTTTCCCATAACTCCCTTCAAAGTGGCCTATTAAAAAATGTCAGTATCCCAATCCAATACGGGTGACCTATCCAACAATGCAGGTGTCCTCCGGTGGTCCTAGAAAGCTTTAGTTTCGGTGATCTATAAAGCCTGCCGGAGGCGACCCTCCTATCGCTCGAAACAGTTCACCGACACGTCCCAGGTTTTATAGGACTCAAATCTATTTTTTCTAAAACCACCGTATGATACCTACATATATCATTGGATAGATGGTCCACATTGGATAATGTTGGTAACTTTTTTTTGAATAGACCCCTTTGAAGGAAGTTATGGGAAAACGGCAGTTTTTGGCGCCTATTCCGCCCAAAAACCAAAAGACAGCGGTCTTGCAGTGCTTGGGCTCAAGTACGCGAATCCTGAAAGTGTGTTTCCTGAAATCTGAAATCTCCTCATCTCCGTATCTCAAGGAGTCAAAAGCA
Source organism: Heligmosomoides polygyrus bakeri (assembly GCA_947359475.1). NCBI lineage: Eukaryota > Metazoa > Nematoda > Chromadorea > Rhabditida > Heligmosomidae > Heligmosomoides > Heligmosomoides polygyrus. Next base: position 58,735,466 of record OX375867.1, on the reverse strand, counting down.
ATCGTGCTCCTAACGAAAGTTCGCCATGAGTTGGCTTCCAGGAGAGGGCGCGTTTGGGCTCGTCTGCAAGGGCACCATGAGCGGGCCAAAAGGCATGGCGGTCCGCGTGGCCATCAAGCAGCTGAAGACGAACGCGATCGACGAGGAGCGCGAGGAGTTCCTCCGCGAGATGGACATCATGAAACAGGCACGTCCATTTAGCACTAGCTCCTTCCTGGTTGAGTAAGTGCCCACTCTCTTCAGGTCGGTCGTCATCCCAACATCGTGACTATGTACGGGCTATGTGAAGAGCCCGACTTCCAATGCATGGTGATGGAATACGTACCCTTCGGGGATCTCAAGCACTACCTGCAGAATCTTCGAAAGCAGGTGAGTATTGCTCTTACATAAACACGCATCACTAACAAGCTGTAAAAGTTGGAACTGGTGCTGAAAAGAAGACGACCAGGGTGCTCGTCTGTGCGTACGCTTTCTGCTTCCAGGCTCATCACAGCCCGAATGCCAGGTTGTCCCACAAGTAGGGTGTTTAACACTGCGCAGCTTTTCGCCAGCATCGCCTTTTGAAAGAAAAACCGACTTTCGTGGTGCGCTAGCTGGCATCCACTGTTGCTGATGAGGCAGCCTGATCGCGTAATTATCGAAACAGCTACTACGCTGTGCATAGTCCATAACATTTTGCCTTCGCATATTCCACGTCTGCGAAGCTTGGACATCGCCCAGTGATTGAAGGCCCATAGCATGGCCACAATATGCAGTCCGACCACAACTTCTTGTCGAACTGTGGCTGTGACCAGAGCCAATCGGTTACACAGCTGAACCAATCCTCTCAAAGATTAAGCAACACTCACAGGCGACATTCATACCGTGGTGCTTGGCTACGACAAAGGCCGAAATGCTGTAAACTGTAACTTTTAGTTGTCGTGCAGTATACACTGGGCTGTATGTTCTGCAACCATTATACACTCAATCCTTCTCACTTTTCTGGATATGGATCTCTGCCGTTCCCGTCGTATTTTTCTGAGGCTTTTAAAGATTCGTTTCTCAGCGGTTTAGGAGGGTAACACCTTTAACAGCTAACAGCTCATTAGCAAGTAAGAAAATGTCATTCTTCCTTGGAAACATGGTATCAAGCAGTTTCAGCAGAAAAAGGCCTGCTCACACTTGGGAACAAAGGTAAAGGATAACCATCATCGATGGAATTATACATGCATAGCAGAATAACGACATTTGCTTCTGAAACTTCGATTTCCTGCCCGAGGGAGTGGAGATGGCTTGGCAACAGGTTCATATTAGGTCAGACGCAAAACTTCCGTCTTTCTACTGCTTTGAATCTCACTGCCTTTGTTAAAGGAGATGTAGGTGCTACATGAATGGAAAACATGTAGTTATAAGCAGGTATTTAATTTGTAATATGGGTTCTAAAATTCGACCTAATGCCAGCAAAAAAAATCCCGTTTAATTGTTTCTATCCTTTCAGGCTCTGATAAGAGGCTTCCAAAGCATTATTAATTACGCACTTGTAAGCACCTCGAGTGGGCTCAGCTATAGATGTGAGTGTACAACGGAAACTGAACAGCTCCTTTAGATAGAGGGATTCCTACAAAGAGACAGCGAGCCAATATGTGTTACAAAAGTGAAATTGCCGTTCAACCATTACCGCTGCCAAATCATCGCAGCTGTGAACACGAGCTATTTTGGTCTTGATCATAACAAATCGGTGGGAGCATCTTACACTACCATTGTTAGCTTGTCGAGCATTTCTGAAATGGAAAGAATCTCCAGGATGCCCGCTGAATACTTTTTTCGAAAATGAAACCAAAGCTGTCCTTTCATTAATCCTTGCCCTTATCATGTTTTCAAGAACTCGATCTGTTTGATTATCACTCGGTCCAATTGCTGGGTAGTACTGCGTCTCGCAAGCAGGAGAAGATAGCCTTAGAAGCCGCCTTGAGAATGATAATCGCCTGAGTCCTGAGTAACATTGGTGAATATATCGAGTCACCACTGCCTTCTCTCGACCCACCAGGAGCGCTGTCGGTAGAGCTGATATTTCGGCAGTTACCCTGCGTCTGCCACACAGCGGTAAAACACGACGAGCAGGGGAGGTCTGGGGAGCGGCATTTGTTTGGTAACGCAACACTTGCTCATTAGCCGTGTCGCCACTCGCGCTCAGCGCCGAGATAAAGTGTTGCTGCCACTTCAGAGTCCGCGAGCGGTTGAGGCAGGCTGAGCGGCCTGAGTGAGAGTGTTCGCAGCAGAGGATGTCCGCCAGGGAAAAAAGCTAACGAATTGCTTTACGAAGGGAAGGACACGGGTTTTTTGGAAGGGATCTACAAGACGAGATTACACTTCCCCTCTCCGCCCACTAGCACGTCTAACGGAGGATCGCCTTCTTTCGTCACGAGAAGTAGGACAGCGTAGGTGGCGGCACTGGTGCTCGTGAAGCACCTGTTTCTCTAAGGTGAGCTCAGGCCTGCAGGTATTGTCGGAGACCAGGACATCGGTCTTTGAAGTGTCTATAATCTTAGGGTGGCAACATGTGAATTAAGTACAAGACAATTTAGATATTTTAGTTTAGAACGAGACATTTTAGTGTTCAGTGCTTCTCGAAGGTCTACATGTTGTGGACGAAAACATACTCCTAATGCTATGTGCTCCTACAAGTAAGCTTTATGTCAACATCCCAGAGTGTCCAAACACGCAAGGAGCTATACTGTTCGTCCTTTGACGTCTTTTGGGAGGTTGAGCTAAACAGCTCGAGGCAATTGTTTTAAACACCTTGGTCCTGCACATTTTCCCTTGACCCTAGTATTTATTTTAAACGACGTGCTAGCCTTCGGTGTCAGGCTCATGTCCAGCAGCTGTGCTGGATATATTGACACGTTATATGCCTTAACACCTAGCGTCTAAGCAACTTGGCTGCTATCGAATGATGTACTGGATGCAAAACAATCTCGTTATATAAAGTGCTCTCCTGGACAAACGTTGTCTGCAAATTTCAGTACTTCCTTGCATAACAAAAAGCATTTTTATGCTGTGTCGTTACCGCACCCGATTACTGACCGTCATGCACGTTTTCTCCTTCCTGGTCCATCTACATGGTGCTCTTGGGGAAAGCAAAAACACTCAGCCCCACTCGCGGTTTGTCCTCGCACAGAAGTGGTCTCACCAAACCCATCAGTGGGAAGAAGGGGCTAGTGACTGTCAGCCTACCTTTGCACAGTAATGCGCGCTGCCGTCCAATGCACATTTGCCTAGGCGGCGAACGGGAGTGAGTGCTGAAGCACCACCCTGATCACTTGTTGAAGCTACTCCCCGGACTCAGCTGGAATAGCCTCCTGACAATGCGCCACACGCGGCCATTCCATTATTACAAATTTGAGAGCTCGGCAATTCGCAGCTTCTGCTTTAACAAAAACTAAACCGTGAGTTAATATATTTTTTATTTTCTAAATAGCTACTTTGTAGTAACCACTAGGACAACAAACAAACTACTGTTTTCCCTCTTTTCATAGTTCTGAGCTCGTTCCATCGCGCTGAATCTGTTCCCTATGTTTTAGTTTTTCGTTTTGTTATTATCATTTTGCCTTTTCTCCCTTATATTTCTATGCATTCCGCGCTCTCATTGTAGTGTAGAAAATAAATAAATAAATAAATAAATAAAATTCGCAGATTCATCTCAACAGCTAATAACAATGAAGAAATCGGGAACTCGTTAACCAAGTAATTCACCTGTAACCACGTATCGCGATGCACGCGAGCTGGAGGATGGATCCGAAGCTCTGAGCTTTGCCAACGTTCTGGATCAGAGACGCTGTCGCGTGGCTCAGGTCGTTGAAAAGTAGTCTGACCAGTAGCACGATTCCTTTCAATAACAGCAGCTGCACGGGAGATGTAGCTGAAAAAGGATCTGGCAAACGCGATGTAATGCTTTGTCGGATTCCTTCGCCAGAGCTGTACGCGAGAGTTTCGAAGAGTCGTCGTGTCACCTTGCGATGTGGTTCGCTGGACTAATCCCGCACGAAACACGGCGCTACTGGCGAGCAGCATAATATCCGTCGGGACGACGCCTTACACAGGTGATGCAGTAAGCAGTGCTAGTGTGGTCTCGACAGCATTCGTGTTGAAGTGACTAACTAGCCATTAAATTAATTCCACAGCTTGCTCCCTACGGGGCGGGAAAAGGCAAGCAAGTTAGGTTGCCGGCATTTCTGTAGGTTGTTGTTCGAATGTCAATTTTGTTAGGCACTCGCTGCTGCAGATTCACGTTCTTCCGACAATTCCAACGTTCTGCTCGTTCAGAGACAGTAACGGAGGACGTTAAATATTACATATGACTGCTCGCTTAGACGCCAAATATGGCGACTGTCATGTTGTGAGACGTGTGCAGCTAATTTCCTGAATTCCATGTAGGAGGGTTTGACAAAGCTAGGAGTTTTAACTAGTTGCTGTAGAGGACCCTCTTTCACTATGACCTATGTTATACTTCGGCGACGCGTCGCCGACGCTGCGATCCGTCACCGATAGCCCGTCACCGACAGCCCTTCGCCGACGTCGCCACAGACGTCGTCGGTAGCATCGGCGACGTCGTCGACGCGTCTGTGGCGACGCCGGCGACAGGTTCTGTGGCGGCGTCGACGACGTCTCGGCAGGAGAGCATAGGAGCGCAGTGCACTAATAGAAGTACGAAGCAGTGTTAAGCATTTAACGACTACTGATTTAGCGATTCAACGAATTTACCAGCATTTCGCTAAATTTCTTTATTAGAGTTTAGCTAAGTCTTTTTTCGTTAAATCGCGTTGAAATTAAATTTACGCGGAACTTTCGAAATTCGCACGAAAATTTAACCCTTAATTGACGTAAACTGTATTTCAAAAAAGCGCCTCGTAGAAGTTTTTCTACCGCAGTTTCGTATTTATCTGTTTCAAGGCCGTCTTTCATATTTTGGCTGCTCCGTACTAGTTCTTCGCAATTCTTCACCGTTCTCTTCACGTTTTCAGTTTTCTTCACAGTTCTGTTTGGTGTCACTTGCTCTGCAAGAAAGCGAAAAGGCCTAGGAAACGCGAATAAAATGGGTGAGAAGGATAGTAAAGCGAAGAAAGGTGACAAAGCGAAGGGAACGTAAGGACTCCCTCCCGAAATACTCAGTGTTCCAGCAAGCTGAACGGATCTTCGCACAGCATTAGGCAATGGTTGTGAGACTAACCAAAAAAGAACATTGAGAGTAAAAATGGCACTACTGGTGTCCGTAAGACGGGCGTTTTTGCACTTCTCGATTCCGTAATTCGAGGTCCGGTGGGGATGATGGCAGAGTCGGGAACGAAGAACCAGCCCACAATCAAAACACTCCATAGGAGCGCATTTTCTGCCAACCTTGGAAGACGTAGCTGAAGCAGGCGTCGTTGACGCGTCTGTGGCGACGTCGGTGACAGAAGTATAACTCCCCCTGCGGAGCTCTCGGCGATGCCACTGGCGACGCTGTGTTGCGACGCTGCAACCCGTCACCGACAGCCCGTCACCGACGTCGCCGACGCTGACGTCACCACCGACGTCGCCGACGTCGCCACAGACGCGTAGTCGACGTCGGCGACGTCGTCAACAGATTCTGTGGGGCGTCAGGGACGACGATGACAGGAGAGCATCGGAGCGCATTTTTAGCATCGGAGAGGGTTTTCAATGTCATCATTTGGTAACCAGTCTGTCCTAGAAAGGCTAAGTGATTACATCTGCCTCGAATTTGCATACATTTTGTGCTTTTCTTAATCTTCAAAAGAAATTTTAATTCTTATTTCTTCTTAATGCTTCAAGACTTGATGATGATTTTTTGTTCTGTATGTACGGCAGTCTGCTCAACCATTGTTAAGACCATTGTTAGAAGACTCCATGGCTGGCCGTTATCTGGCTGCTTCAGCTCTCACTAGCCGTGTCGACGCTGAAGACTTCGCTTCGGATGGACGAGAGTGTGACAGCAGCCATGCACTCGTCGCTAATCGGAACCGACCAACTGCAGTACTCGCTGGACCCCGCAGAGCTGCAGTCTTTCGCCGCCCAAGTCGCCAACGGCATGGTGAGTGCGCTACAGATTCTGTGCGGCCCGTTACGCTGATTCGGCTTCGCGGGTCCTTTTTCTCCTTTGTCGCCGTCATGCCTTTTTCGTATTGTAGGCGCATTTGGAGTCGCTCAGTATAACACATCGAGATCTTGCCGCTCGCAATATCCTCGTCGGAGAAAACAAACAGCTCAAAATCAGCGACTTTGGAATGTCGCGACCAGGTGTCTACGTGAAAATGAGCAAAGGTGAGTAGAAGAACTGTAGATGATTAGATAGCCTTGTTGTCAGGCGCTCCCGTTCAATCACTGTGACTTCCGCGTCTGCTTTCAACCGTCGCCGTTTAGGTGTTATTCCTCTGCGCTGGCTGAGTCCGGAAGCGATTAAGGACAACATCTATTCGACAAAAAGTGACGTTTGGGTGAGTAACTGAGGAGCTCCTATGCAGAAACGGCGTACGAAACTTCTGAGTGCGTAGGAAGTGAGCGGATTTCACTCCAAACATACATGTAGGCAGTGATCTTGCGGAACCACCTCTTGAGCAACTGCGCCTGCGTCCTCAAATTGCAGGATTCCGTGTCGATGACAGAAACAAATCCTTGTGTCAGCAACTGCAAAGCTAAACTGACCAACTTCTCCTTGCTGAACAGCGTTACCCCACAACTTCTCTATTAGAATAGTTGCCATGTCCGACTTTCTATGAACCTCGGCATGATGTCGTATTCGTAGTAGTTCTTGTTTGAACTCTGGGCGAGGTTGGTAACAGCGTTTATTTGGCTTACGTTTCGGCGGGATCGCCTTCTTCAGAGCCTGAAAGGAAACAAACCTAAGTGTGATCACTCGACCAAGGGTCTCCTCAACCCCACTGGATTTTGAGACCAATTAGACGTCCACAAGATGAGAAAGAGACAGTAATCGACCTCACCTAATCAAGGAACGCCAGGTGATCAGGGCAGTAGTGGCCGTGAGGATACCAGCGAAGACCGTACCCTGACTAGAATGCTAGCCGGAGGTATGGCCTGAGCTCCCGGGTTATATATAGGCACTCCCCCTTCCGGTTGATTTTTGGGTCAGTAGCCTGTATCCAAAATGCCTCAAGGGCCTTCCGCGCCGACGTTTGGGGCTCACGCGCTAGAATTTTGAATGTGACCCCGAAGTCCTCTCCGTGGTGGGCGTTGACCCTGTGGCCACCCAGTGCAGGGGAAACCCGCGACCTTTGTTTGCCCTCCAAGTGTTCCTTGGCGCGCACATGGAGTGGACGAGAAGTTTCGCCGATATAGTAATTCTCACCGCAACTGTGACAGGTGATCCTGTAAACTGTTCCAGAAACGGCGCAATCTCCCTCCCTGCCAGCCGGACAGACCACACAGTTAGGAGTGACACAAAGGCGGTCGTACATACGGTTTTTTACCAGCCGGTGTTTAAGGCTACTGGGGGGTAATTCTGTAAGAACTACCGACTCATCTCTATTAGAATGTCCGATAATTAATAAAGCTTTTCTCATAGATGGCATGAATCGTATATTTTTATGTAGTAGTGACTGTGCGGCTTACATTATTATGTATTATTTTGAAGGCTAGACTTTAGACTACCTTCCTTCAAAAACTGAGCCTCATTAATAATACCAACTTGGTAAAAAACTAACACAAGTTGAAAGTAGATAATCGAAGACAGCGCTATCCATTACAGTGGCCCATCGCAAAGGCGTGATGTTCCATCAGATAACACCAGACCGCACACCTCTTTGACCACCCGTCAAAAATAAACAGAGCTCGATTGGAGACTGACGCCACACCGACCCTATAGCCCTGAATTATTATCGTCAGATCACCGTTTGTTTCCTCTCCTTCAAAGCTTTTCGAATTGTAAAACTTCTGATTCCGACCAAGTTGTTATTAGGTTGTCCGGAATGTTCCCAGCGTTTTGAATGCTTCGCTTTGAACTACCCTAACTTTCTCAAATCTTATCGGATTTAGTCGAAATAAGCACCGTTTGAATCAGCTCACTATTGCCAACGGGCCACCGGTCGACTTATTCCATCAGCGAAAAAACTAGGTGGTCGAGATTCGACAAAATCCATGAAAGTTTTGGCTTGGTCCTGATTATGGTTTTACCAGCAAGAAAGCTCTGAAAGCGTTTGGAAAAGGTGGTAGTCGATTGGTGAGAGGTCTGGAGAATATGGCGGGTGGGCAGAACATCAGCCCTTAATTCGATCAATTTTCGAATAGTGATTTGTGAAGCGTGTAGGCGAACGTTATGTGCAAAAGAATCGGGCCTCTTCTGTTGACCAATACTGGCTGAAGTTGACGCAATTTTCGGTGCATTTCGTCGATTTCCTTACAGTAGGACTTAGCCGTGATCATTTAGTCTGGTGCCAAAAAGTTGTAATGGATCACACCAGCCGCCGACCGCCACACAGTGACTATTACCTTTTTTGGTGGAGGTTCGCCTTTGGAAATTGTCTAGGGGGTCGACAGCGTCCAACCACTGCCCGGAACGTATCTTGGTATCATACAGAATCCACTTCTCATCACCCGTGATGATTCGATCCAAAAACGGATCAGTTTTGTTGAGTAAAAGTCGGGAAGAGCAAATCTCGAAACGCGACAATTTTCGCCGCTCATTCAACTCGTGGGGCACCCACTTTTCGAGCTTTTCCACCTTTTGAAGGCGTTTCAAAGCATCCGCGACAGCAGTTTTACTGTCTTCTAGTTCTCCCACGATCCCGCTACCTGTTTGAGATGGCTCAGCTTCCACCAAGTCCTTCAACTCGTCGTCCAGGATTGCTCTAGGTCGACCGCCACGGGGGTCATCTTCGATGCTGGAAATTTACTGAACCACTGGCGCACAGTGCTTTCTCCAACACTATTAGGCCCCCACACTTGATCGAGCTGCCTCGGCTGCGGATTGTACCAATCTGAAGTTAAAATAAAATATCGCCGGAAAGGCTCCTTCGACATACAGTCCCCTCCCTTTATAACGCCTCCGGATAAGGCGCGACTCTCGATATAGCGCACATTTTTTCTGGCTCCGGCCAGCCTAACTTTACGCCAATACAAATCAACTCCGCTTAAGACGCGTCGGACACAACGCTACTCTCGTTATAGCGCGGTTCTGAAGGGAACTGTGCGTTCAAAATGACTCCCGTTATAACGCGACCCGTGCTCAGTTCCGGCGCCATACAGAAAATGAAGACGAGCCGAGCAGATGCTGACCGCGTCTGTGATCAGAGCTACCCTTCTATGGCCTCGTTCGTCGTCGCGACCAGCGCCTCGCGAGAATAAATTAGATGCATGTGGACGTTTTTCGTGTGTGCGCGGCCCACAAAGGTGTTCACAGTCAGCAGTATGTCGAGCATAGCATAAGACTCCCGGTAGTCGTTGGAAGCTGCCGTAAATTGTGGGGTTTCCTCTAACAGAAACGACAGAAGGTGTGGAAAAGAAATCAGATTATTCATAACACATTTGTTTTAATCCTAGAGCGGCTGCTATAGAGGCCATATGCAGTCACGTAATGATTTGTTGCGATCAGAACTCTAGCCCCATGCAGGACCTGTGCCAGCGCCCTCTGACCACATGCAGCATCCCGTACATATCGTGGAAGAGTGCTGAGGGGTCGCAGCAACGAGGGTATGGCGGATGCGGCGCGCTATTTAACAGCGCTGGTAGCGTAATGGGCTAACATCCTGCCTGGAAGGAGGAGAGTGCAGGTCCATGTCCCGATTGGCGCGAAAGTTTTGATGGCGGCAAAAGACAGTGTGACATCAGGTTGCACAGTTCTGTTGTTGATCCCTTCCAACTTTCCTCTGGGTCTCGTTATTCCTCACACATACTATGTATACTATGTACTATGATACTATGTATCTGTCAGTCCTGTCCACAGAGATGCTCTCTGCATAGAGCAGAGAGCATCTCTGTGGACAGAACTTCATTAATAATCTAAAGATGTTCTTTGCATTAACACTTCCTCATGGTCACATATTGTAATACTATAGCCATGTTTGGCCATCGGATGCAATTCTAATTAAATCTACGCTTAAAAGAGTCCAAAAAGGATCAGCTCCGTTTGGAACGCGACTCCCGTTCTAACGCTGGTTCTCTTCGGCCCCTTCAAACGCGTTATAACGAGAGGGAACCGTGCTTCAATAAACCCTTCACCAACAGGAATATTAAGCAACATTGAAACATAAATTGTTTTGTCAGATAGAGCGAAAATTTCTGTACAGAAAGTAGCATTAATGCGCAGTGAAAGTCGAATTTTTACTTAATAACAGACGAATAAAAATAGTAAAACAGAACACTGAGAACTTTCCGGACATGCTAATAAACATGAGCTGCACCGGTTCTTCGCTTCTAGAAAAACCATTGCTTGACACAACGTGGAATTTTTCAACTTACCGAAAGATTGCAGAGGTTGTCCAATAAAGTGGGGTCAATATATCGTTAATTAATGTTTGCTGTTGATATATATAAATTCACTTTGAAAAAAACATGAAAAAACAACATTAGTTATCCACAATCCAATAACTTATCCTCCAATACTACCTCTTGATGCTTATGACACGTTACACGAATGTTAGCTCAGAAGGAATTGCAGTGCACAGAAGTGCCATCTGTTCAATTCAACTTCAATATTGGAGAGATTATATTTTATTTGACCTCTATTATCATAGTGTCTAGAAGTAGATAGGATGGCTATAATTCTTGAAAACAAACACTTCAACGTGGTGCTTCTGGCTGCCTGGGATGTTCTATTCCTAACCAAAGACTGTATGCTCTCTTAGCGAGTAAGGTAACCTCCAGCGTTTCTTCTCATCTGATTACCTTGCTAGCAGTGAGAGAAAACCTTCAAAAAACAACGCTCTATTAAAAGCTTCTCTTAAGCACTGTTCTAAATCAGAGCCTCAAGCTACAATTTTGTTATTATGAAATTTTCATTGCGTCGTGTCAGTGAATACAGCATGAGCCTAAAATGCTTTGAAACCTGCAGCTTCTCGCGACCGCTCAAATTTAGAGTTGAATTCAGGCTTACGGGATCGTGCTGTGGGAGATTGTGACTCTAGGAGGATTCCCATATCCAACAGTGTGTGACAAGGACTTGCTCCAGTACTTGCTCGACGGCAATCGACTAGAGAAACCAATCAGCTGCTCTGACGAAATGTATGTGAACGCTTATTGTCTTGTGCTCTTGTCTTTCAGTGTGAATTTAAAGTTGCTGCCCGTCTAGGAAGGTTTGAGGCAGGCTCGTAATTGGTTTGTCTATTTAGCACTGCGCATGCGCATCATCATCGCTTCGAGTTAGAGGATGGAAGAAGACAGTGCATAGTGGTAGTACACGTCTTTGCTGACATCCTTGCCATAATGCATTCTAACCCATGGGGAAAAATTTCGGCTGCAGACTAAGTAACACATGTGCGCAGTATACAGGGTGCGTAAAAAGTATTGACGCACCTACGTTTTGATTCAGCTCCAGCTTTTTCTTTCTACCCCTCTAGGTTTTTGTGTGTTATTTTTGTTGTCTATATTGTGCTCAAAAAAAAACACTCACGAAAAAACTGAAGAAACATGATCGTCATCGTTACGGTGGCCCTTTTTTTGTCTGTTACCCAAAGAACCGAATACTTCCTTAACAAGAGATTTAGGCGCTGTTCGAAACGGTAGGTGAGGAAAGATGTCAGCAACCCAAACGTCAGCCACGGCTCTGTCATAACAGATGATGATTACAAGAGGTTCACGCACGTTAACGTTCAAATCCGAAATTATCAACCTCTGTCCGATAACGGTAAACAGATAACGCGCGCAGGTGTAGACAGCTTCTCAGACGAGCACAGCCTAAACAAGAATCCGCTGGATTACTCTTTTTAGGCGATTTTGGAGAACGAGGTCTGGGCTACTTTCAACAGAAGTGACCGGTCGCACAAGGCTACCCTGTTCAAAGCACGGGACGAAATCCAAGCGAGTACTAGCGGCGCGTGCTCATGAATTTTTCCGTCGTGTTCGCTCCTGTATTCACAGTAAAGGAGCCAATGTCAATTACGAGTTATTCTATCGTGTCTGCAAAATCATTTTCCATATTTCTCAAGTGAATATTTTAAAAGTTACTGCGCAATACTATTTCCACAACCGTCATTTACTGCGTCAATACTTTTTACGCACCCTGTACATTGGCACTGATCGAAGAGCTGCGGGTAATTGGATGATTCGGATAACGGCAGTTTCGCCAACCGCGGACCTTTGGATGATTCGGATCGGGACATCCGAAAATGATTCATTCGGACCCAGTGGATTGCGCACAGATCGGAACGCAGCTGGAGGCACTGAAATCTTCCCATGATTAACAACGAGGTGTGATTTTTCAACACGGGAAACACGTGAAACAACGACAGGAAGCTATTCGCAAGAATACTAGGCACTGTGGCACTTACACCACCCTAGGTCGAAAAAAATTCGTCCAAACTTCGCCTACCCTAGGTGAGGCAAACGCAGATCCCGCGGCTGTTGCCCGAAATCTGATGCTAGAATCGTGATCAGCGCCCAAATAACCCCTGGCACGAAGTTTGGGCGAAATTGGTGCTTATGACCTCATTAGCATCATTTATTCATATCTACCTTAACCTGCCATAAGAAGACGAAAATTTTATTCATTTTCTATTTATTTATTTTAATTCCTAAACAAATGCCAGATTCGTGATCAGCACCCCAAATAACACAACAATAATAGCACCATAAGGGTGACGACCAAAGTGCGATGCGATTGTTGAGGGTTGGTACATCGGTAGCCACTCTAACAACTTGAACGCTGATTCCGTCCAAGAAGAAATCTGGTACTTCAATCTGGTACCGCCTTTTCATCTTGGGACGGCTCCTCTGTTCGAAAACCAAAAGGCACTCGGCCACACTTCGACTATAGGTGTTATTTGGGGTGTTGATCACAAATCTGGCATTTTTAGGAATTTCCGCTTTCTTATAGCAAGTTAAGGTAGATATGAATAAATGGGTGATGAGGGCATAAGCACGAATTTCGCCCAAACTTTGTTAATGGGGTTATTCGGGGCGCTGAGCACAAATCTTGCATCAGATTTTGGCTTGCCGTACGTGATAATTAAAAGGTGTTATCGTTCCACTGCAAAGAGCTTGGAAAAGGTATATGATAGTTGTTGCCAGGCATTTGTTCAAAATTGTGCTGGAAATGTGGATAAAGGCATTTTTCGTTAAAATCTGGCTTAACGACTTGACGGAATTTATAGCGGACTTTTTTCTCAGTGATTTTATCACATTTACCCTTACAAGGGAACTGTCTCGTCGGTAGGCCGGAACGGCAAGAACGAATACTATGGTAAGAATCTCCGACCTCCACATAGTAACAGAACATGTTTTGTTTTTGCCGAATCTTTGAGGCAAATGAGTAAGAGGGTGTTATGGTTAAGGGTTCGAGCGTCGAGATTACCATGGCTGGTCAAGCAACTTGTGCCGTGGGCTGGGTGGCGCAGTGACAGAGGGCTGGCTATGACGTTACGGGTTTGCTTCCAGTGCTACATCGCGTTTTTGAACTTTTACCATGGTATCGTTTTTCCATAGAGATTACCATATCTGAACTTTTTTGGAGTTTGCTGATTCTTCACTGCATATTCCTTGTCGACATCTTCGTCAATGTCCCAAATATGCAAAATACGATGACACATGAAACTTTCACGCCAATCAATGGTTCTAATTGTCGGTGAGGTGAGAGCCACCACGTACTCACAATGTAGGAGGTGACCTCATAATCTCCAACTTGACCTATCACAACCAATATTGTCGCCTCTGTTATGCTTACGAAGTCACGCAGCCATAATAAGTTGCTGCTAAAACCACCTCTACAATGTCTGCTAACCCTCGAGTATTCTAGGCATCAGTAGGTACTCACCTACTGATGCCGAAGTGTGGATCTTCTCTGGATGCTGTTCCTTCGAAAAAGAGTCTGCAACTGGCGGAAGGAATAGCAAGTATCCTATAGGGTTTCGAACTAAACAGCTGAAAATCGACGAAGTGGAGAAGTTGGAGGTAGTGGAAGAAAAGGACCACAAGTATCAACCAGAAGAGGATTGTGCCGTGACGCCACTAACCAGTGAATTCACGATCACGTTTTCGGGAGGACAGACCGTTTCGGAGGAAATTGGCTATTCTAGACTTGGGCTGCAGCGGAGTGGCACCTGGCAGGAGCTATGAAACAATCTTGCAGCGGAGAAAGTACTAGCCACTGCTTTAGATTCCTCTGAAAAAAATGGAACATCATCATCACACATCCTGGCTGCTTCGAAAACCCATACTCCGAATGGCATTCCAGAAAGACCTAGGCCCATGTAATGAGTCAGGATGAGAAGAAACTGTAGCCTACATACGTTGCGCATACTGTGATCGGTCCTACTGTTTTATGCACTTTTTATTGCTGCGCGAGTTCATATGCATATCAGATACGACAATATTGATTGAGGTGATAGGTCACACCATTGATTGGTTTGAAAGCATTTTGCATATTTGGGACATTGACTAGATGTCGACATGCATGTAGTAAAAGCATCAGCAAACTCAAAAAGTTCGGATATGGAAATCTCTGTGGAATTCCGACACCACGGTAAAAGTGTAAAAACGCGATGTAGCACGGGAACCGAACCCATGGCGTTACAGCATTGAAGCGGCACCTCTACCTCTGCGCCACTCAGGCCGCGGCACAGGATCCTTGCGCAGCGGTGGTAATCTCGACGCTCGGACCGTTAACCATTGCCGGCAAAAACAAAGCATGTTCTGTTACAATTTGGAGGACGGAGATTCTTCCTATAATATTCGTTTTTGTCGTTCCGGCGTACCGTTGAGACAGTTCCTCTGTTAGTTTTCACGACTGTTGCTGGTCTCATCCTCCCGATTAGGATTGTTCCTGAAAAAAAGCTATTGAAATCAGCAAGAATACTTTGATGTTTTCATGAATTTGTCTTGAATTTTTGGAAATAATGCATTTTTGGGGCGCATGTAGCGCAGTCGGAGGAGGTCCCACCTATCACCCGATACCAGGTCCCTGGTTCGGATTTCCTGCCCCAGCCAACCAAGCCTTCCCTCAAGGGTCGAAGAATTGGTACCAGACTTGTCTGGGAAGGATAAAGCGCTGACTTGTTCATCGGCTGGCCACCGCAAGTCATTGTATGGCCAAATACGCATTCAAATCACCTCCACGACATCCCGTAGAAGTAAAATGGCGCATCCAAAAGGGTCTGAGTAACGCCGTTCTTTATCCTTATCCTTTAATGCATTTTGGAGCTAGAAATTTCTTCGCCGAGCCCTCAACCACGTCAACGAATCGACAAAAATGTACTGCTCTGACGTCCTCGTAAGATAAATATGCCTATCCTCACCTGGCGCTGCTTATCCTGGGCCCGGATGCATGGACGCAGCCGGAGGTAAATTCTATCCCCACTTACCTCGATGACCGTTTACCCGCCACTTTCCCTGAACTTACCTGTCTTTTCTGATTCATGACGGCCAAGGCGAGGGTTTTGCTCCGCGGCCAATTTCATCAGCTAGCAGCGAAACCAAGCAGTCACATTTGCTGCTGGGAAGTCGCTGCCACCGACACTGGCAGCATCGTAGTTAGGGGAAATGAAATGTGAAATGTGAGATAAGGGGAAGAGGAGGGGGGGGGGGGGGAGAGGGGTTGGAAAGTAGTAGCATATTACGCAGTAGGGATGCTATTGTAAATATGGGCCTACATGGCTAATAATGGCTGCCATCCACCAAGTAGCCCCCATAGACAACATATGCCAAGGGAGGCTAAGGTGGCGGATGGACATAGTCCACCCACGCAAATCGTAAATTACGATTTGTGTGGTGGACCGGGCTCATGGTGGCCCAAGCCGACCCACAATGCCACCAAAGGGAGCAAATCACATAACAATAAGTGGCATTGTGGGCCGCCATGGTCCACAGAGCCCAAAAAACCATTGAATTCAAGACTAATAGAGAAAAGTGAATGGTCAAATAACTCACCATAGGTCCGGTGGAAGACGGCGGAGGCGATGGCAACTAGGCGTCCTCTATTGAGCATTGACTACGCGGCAGGCGGCCAGCTCAGAGCTGGCAACGGACCAGCGGAGGGTTGCACTGGGGCAGAAATTGGCCGCGGAGCAAAACCCTCGCCTTGAAGGTTCCCCGACGCGCCGACGGGGTAGCATTTACCTCGACACTTACCGCCGCGCGTTCATGAATCGCGCGTAAGTGGGGGGTGGGGGTAAATCTTGCACTTACCCGCTGGTAAATCGTTCATGAATCCGGCCCCTGGAATGCTTTTGCTCACCACCTGGAACAGCCGAGACGGAGAGAATACTATTTAGGCCGCTGGACATATTTTAAACGATCTTAGAAAAGCAGTTAACCCGGTATGTGAACGGCGATCCGAAGCAGTTGTAGAACGCGTGAGCAACACAGTTTATCGCAATAGACAGACAATCGAAGGACAAATAAGTGATGTAGGCAGTAGAGAAAATACAGAAGACGAAACGGAGTCGCTCAGTTCGACCTCCCTCTATCCTAGTCAGGCGAAGACTGTCCCCCGAGGGCTCTGTAGGTGGGTGGTCCGGACATCCCGCCAGCCTTTCCGCGCTCGATCGTCAGAGGCGGTCACCTACCTCAGATCATATCCACACGCCCTCTGGCTGGCCGCCCGGATGCCGGGCCACCCATCCTCCCAGTCTCCTCGGTTTTCTATTATGTTGTCGTTAATAAATTCTTTACTATCATCCATTAGGCATTCCTAGTTAAAACAATTAGTACAGTTCAGTTACTAAACATTTATCATATCTAACATGCCGCCCCTCCGCCGAGAGACCGTTCCACTCGGTCTTAGCGTTCGTCCATGGTCAGCTTCTCGAGGTCCTTTGTCGCGGCTCTAGCTTCGCTTCGTTTCTTCCTCTGCTCGCGTCGTCTCTGCGCCCGCTTATCGACTCTGCCTTCCTTCACTGTCGCATGACCGCGATCACTCCTAACCGACTTGACGGCTACACGAGGAGTCGGTAGTGGCTCCAATGCCACCCACGGCTTCAGCTGCTCTAGAGTCGCCTCATAGAACATCCGAGCCTGTGTTTCCGCGACCATGACATTCTCGTCCTCCACCACACCCACGTAGCAACACGGCGAGGACATGTCAATGGCTCCAGCTGCTATAGGTAGCTTGTCCACGAGCAGCATTTGATATTGCTTATTCCATTCCAAGTATGCGTCCACATGCGACCTTGCTGATGCGGCTACCCTATACCAGCTACCTTGGGCCTCGGTCCAGCTATCATATAAAAGCGGCACCCAATGGCCATCCACATGTTCATGGCATGAACAAACGGCAACCATGTGCCAGGACGGGGCTCGACCGAAGGCAGAACGAATACCACGTGACCGAGATTGTCGTCGAACAGCTCCGTTTTTCGAAGATGGATCTCTTTGAACAGCCGATAGTAGAAAAATTTCGTGTCTTTCATACCATTCACTCTTTTAAGAGCACGAAGAGAGTGAGGTACGACAACGAGCACCTTCTTGTGCTCCTTCACAGCACTCTGCGTCGCAGGATTCCACGTAATCCCTGTGGCCATTCGCCAGCCCAGCTCGAAAATGTGCGATGTGTCACAGTCCTATCCTTTTATTTCGGCATGACGCATGATGCCATCTGCTGGCGTGACGCTGGCCATCAGTGCGATATGCATGCACTTTGACTTGTAGAACGCGTAGCCCAGAGCAACACTTTTTGGTGTGATCCTTCTCTGCGAGGTGTCTAGGATCCAGCGCATCTTGTCGGTGCGAGTACCACAGCCCTGCCAAATGGCTATCACTCTTGCCGCTTCCAATACACATTCCACACGATGGCTGTACGCGGGATCCGTGAGCTCAGGAATGATCTCTCCAGCCACTGTAGTCGCGCTAACGTTGCAGGACAACGACATCTGCGGGATCCCTGGCACTGCTGGCATTTGCTGACCGCAACATCGAAACAACACGTGCAAGCAATGCATCGTGTCCAGAACGTCGAATTCTCTCTCGACTCTGAAATAGGGCTTATTTTGATCAGAATTCATTTCAGTGGTTGCTTCACAACTGCCACCCTCATCACACGCTTTTTAGCCCTCTGCCTTCTCCTAGTCTTGGGTCTCAACGGCTCAGAGGTAAGCTCCTCAGGGCAAACCCTCAACAAGTCCATCTGAACCCTTAACGGTTCATCATTGGTGCCTATCCGGGATATCAAGGCCGATGTTTCACTTGTTTCCAGGACCCGAAACGGCCCATCCCACTCCAAGGTCAACTTGGCATGTCTACTCTGTCTCTTCTCTGAGGGTAGTTTCATGAACACTCTTCCCCCCACCTGGGGAAGCTTGGAGACGTCCACGTCATTTTGTTCATCATATCTCTTTTTCATCTTTTGTCGGTAAGCTTCCGCATGTTCTTGCACCTGCTCTCTTATTAGCTGCATCCCTCTCAGCAGCTCTGTCTTGTAGTCATCCCAGTCAATCTGGTACTTAGTTACTTGACCTTCAGGGACAACACTTGACGGAATGTATGGATCGAATCCATGTAGCAAAAAGAAGGGGCTCTCTCCTGTGGTTTCATGAGGAGTCACATTGTACGCATAGACAGCATTGGGCACCATGCTATCCCAAAAATCTACGAACTCCACCTTCTTTTTCAGGATCCTTTGAAGCGTACCGATGGCTCTCTCTGTCATACCGTTTTCCCGGGAGTTGTATCCCTTAGTAGTCGACAGAACAATGCCAGCCACCTTTGCAACCTCTTCCATAATCCGGTTTACAAATTCCGAGCCTTGGTCACTGTGAATTTGCCTGGGCCAACGCCCATTCTCGCAAATCCACCTCTGGAACAAGGTGGTTGCCACCGAAGCTGCACTCTTGTTCTCCAGAGGATAGGCTCCCAGCCATTTTGAAAAGTGATCAACTACGACCAGCACATACCTCATGCCACTAGCGCTCAATCCCATTTCCAGGATATCTATCCCCACTATCTCAAAGGGCTTGCTAGTAACAAATGGCTTCAGAGGAGGTTTGTGGGCTTTCCTAGGATTTGTCAGGAAACACTCCCTGCACTCCTTCATCCACTTACCCACATCCTTTTCCATTCCCTCCCAGAACACTTTGGCCTTCAGTAATCTTAAGACCTTCTTACTCGCGAAGTGACCTGCCATGCTCCCTCTGTGGGCCTCAAGGAACACTTCACGCCTCTTAGACTTCGGGACCACTCGTACGGCTTCTCCATTTTCTAGCACAAACTTCAGGTCTCCTTCGTCCATCACAAAATCAGCTACCCTCAGCGGCTTTCCAACCCTAGGCAACTGCACCTCACGGTCAAGATCGTGACGCTCTAACGCCGCAATCACCTCGTTGTAATCGACGTCAGCCTTTAGCTCCTTAAACCAGTCCGTATCTGCATTCACATTCACCTGGCACACAATCCGTTCATTCTCATCACAAATCGGCTTCACATCCGATGCCGCCACGTCAATCCCTCTGGATAGCGCGTCCGCTACGGGGTTACCTTTCCCTTTCACATACTCGATCTTTACGCGATACTGTTGTATTTGTAGCGCCCACCTCAGAACGCGTCCCGATACATTAGTTCGCTTGAAGAGAGATGTGAGAGGGAGATGGTCCGTACGCACAATGACCTCCATTCCATACACAAAGTAGTGGAAGCGTCTCAGTGCGAAGACCACTGCTAGCGCCTCCGTATCCGTAACATGGTAGTTACGTTCCGCCTTCGACAGACTCTTCGAGGCAAAGTACAGTGGGTGAAGGAGACCATCCAAGCCTTCTTGGCACAACACTGCACCTATGCCTTGTTGAGAAGCATCGATGTAGATGACATACGGTCTTTGCCCCGATCTTGCCGCTTCTACATCCGGTTGGGCCAATACAGGTGTGGTCGTCATAACTTCTTTCAGCTGGCGGAACGCTTCCTGTTGTTCTGTACCCCACTGCCACGACGCTTTGTTACTCGTAAGTTCGAACAAGGGTCGAGCAATCTTGGAGAAGTTTAGGACAAACTTCCGGTAATAGCCACATAAGCCCAGGAAGGTTCTCAGCTGGTTCACATTACCAGGTCTAGGATACTCCTTAACCTTTTCGATCTTTGCAGGGTCTACGTGAACTCCTTCACCGTCCACCAGATGCCCCAGGAAGGCTACCTCCTGCTCCATGAAGACACACTTCTGTGGCTTGAGCTTCAAGTTTGCTTCCTGTAGAGCACTGAAAACCTGCTGCAGCACCTCAAAGTGTCTTGACTCTGATTCCGTAGCAACCAGGATATCGTCTATGTAGACGAAAACTTCCTTGTCTTTCAACTCTCCGAGTACACGATCCATCAACCTTTGAAAAACTGCAGGAGAAGTGCTCAACCCAAATGGGAGCACATTGAACTCGAACAGCCTTTCTGAGGTTGTAAACGCACTCTTAGCCCTTGCGTCCTGAGTTAAAGGAATCTGCCAATAGCCCGAACAGAGATCTAAGCTGGAGAAAACTTTCTTCCCCTGCAAGCTCTGTAACATAACATCGATCGTTGGCAAGGGGTAGGCATCCTGTTTGGTGTTCTTGTTGAGCTCTCGGTAGTCAACACACAACCTCAACGATCCGTCTTTCTTCCTCACCAAAACTACCGGTGATGCCCATGGCGAGTGGGATCTTTCTATTATCCCTCTCTCTAGTAGACCTTCCAAGATTCCCTTCAACTCCTCTCTCGCTCCTATTGGCACGGGTCGAGTTCTCTGCCGAATAGGAGGGGTGTCACCTGTATCAATGTCATGCTGTACTAACTGCGTTTGAGTCAGCTCTCTATCCTCCACTGCAAACAACTGATGGTTTGCCCGAATAACTTGCCAGAGTTTCCTTCCCAACGCACCCTCCTTGCGATTCTCAGTCAAGGTTCTTCTCAGCACCGACATCCTCTCTTCATCCGACAACTTCTCTGTCGGTTGAGTGAGCATGTCGGCAGGGATGTCACTGACGTTAGCCTCTTTCCACTTTTATCAGTCTCCACCCACTGACCAACAGCTTGTCCAGCCCTGAAAACTGCGGGCTCTGTGGTTTTATTCAGGATTGGAATCTCGACTCTGCCGTTCTCCGTCACACGGCAAATCCCTGAGGGAATCAGGTTCTCTTCTGAATTCAACAACCAGTCTTTGTCGCCAGGACAACCATGAAGTTCGATCCATCTTATTGCCCCAGGTGCAACATAGGCTCTTTCAGACACGCGGGCCACTTGAATCTCTTCCCCGCTGCTGTCCCTCGCCACAGTCGGACTGGGATCCTTCACCCTCTTCCTCTGCTTGGCTCTTCTCTTTGGACCTTTCTGGCTTGACGACAACTCGGGCCCTTGTCTCCTCAATTCGTATCCCAGCAGGGGTAAAAGATTGGTGCCCAAGATTACAGTGTCATCACTTGCCTTGGTGACATGCCACTTGGCATTCACAGCCTCCTTTACGCGGCCTTTCTCATAAACACTAGCCTCCACTACCGCAACAAAGCTCATAACGGACCCAGAAGCATCGTAAACTCGCTTCGACGTATCTAGGGTGTTCCACAACGTCACGGTCAATGTCTACTTCGTCCGTTCTGGCCTGTCTGAGAACTTGCCCGGGAAGAATGGATATCTCCGATCCTGTGTCCAGCAGGGCTGTCCATTCCCTTCCAAAGATCACTACAGTGGTGCTCAGCCTTTTCCCGAACAGCGGACTGCTCTTTGAGACCTCCTCGGCCTCAACAGCCAGACATGCTCCTCCTAATCGGGCCGATAGAGACGTCGGCGCTCTCTTCTTTTCTGTCTTAGCCTTTCTGTCACCCTCAGCGCAATCCTTCGCGAGGTGTCCGAACTCATGGCAGATATAGCATTTCCCTTTCTGCGGCATGGGCTTCTCTGGCACCACACGCGTTTTCCTCTGCCCGGGATTGACCGGTTTTCCCATCGGCGTGGTCCTCGCCTCATTCGAGACGCCGCTAACCTGGCCTCCCTTTATACTTCGGAGCGTCACGTTCCTACGCTCAATTCGCTTGGCAGTTTCCTTCACCCGATTGTAGGCACCACGCCCGCTTTCTAGCGCCTCAGTTAAGTGGTAGGAATCATTCCAATGCACCAACTGATCATATAGAAGGTGGCTCTCTCCGTATCCATAGCCTCTTCATCCAACTCTGGATAGGCCACTCGGGTGAGGCGCTCCAGCTTTACGCAAAGATCCGCTACGCTTTGCCCCTCGAGCATGCGCAATTTCCGCAGTTGACCAAGCGCCACTATTTTATTCGTGCGCCTCTCAGCTTCACATTCCCTAATCATTGCTTCGCGTATAGTTCTATACCCTCCGGTACGCACCTCTCTAGGCAACGATTCGAACTGGTCTCTCGCCTTTCCGCAAAGCTTGGAACGAAACAGGGCAGTGAGCTCTGCGTCCGCCCAGTTTGCCGTAGGGTACTTGAGTTCAAATGCCTCAAGGAAATTCCGGAAGGTGTACCCACTATCCTCTCCCGAATACGGTACTACCTCTGGCAGAGCTATGTGCCTGAGGTACTGGGCCATAGAGGCTCCACCCATGGGCTCCAACTCGGACCCCCTCCGCAGCAATCGTGCCCCATCCTCGCTCTCTACCTCGCTCTCATCACTCAAACATGACGAGTACTGACCTGTTCTCGCTATCCGGTGTCCAGGCTGTGAGCAGGTCTGCTTGGCAGCGTGCCGGGTCGACGCCATCTCTCTGGCAGATTGCTCGCAACCACCCTGAACACATGCGACAGCATCCGTAGAACATATCTCTGGTTTAAGCAGGCTCAAGGCATCCAGCCCATAAGGTCTGTCCTTTTTCCTACCTGGTGACTGCCTGCTGCACTCCTGAGCAGCACCAGGGCTTTCCTTCGTTTGCTGTCGGAGCTTTTGTAGCTCCTCAGACTGCTCCTGATACTTCTGCCGGAGCTCTCGAAGTTCGCACAGCTCCGCTTCTTGTCGACGCATGGCTTCCTGCAACGAAGAATTTACTTCCAAGGTCTCTTTCACCCTTTCTGACAATTCTTCCCGTTGCCACCCCTGGTCGCTTAATAGCTGATCTACCACCTTGCTTGTCACGATAGTGTCGGCCAACCTCCTTACGAAGTCGTCTCTACTATCACAGTTAAGGCTGGCAACCACCAGCTCGGTCCACCTCTCCATAACGGCGAACCTCTTCCCTTCCTCGCGCAATTCCGAAAGCAGCGCAAGGGCCTCTTCTCGAAACCCTAGTCCTACCGCTTCTATCGCCTCTCTACCCGGACTGCCCGTGCGCAGGTGCCTGCTCACCTCTGCCATCACGCAGGTCTGGGTATCCTTGATCACTCTTAACAATCGATCACAAACCTGAAGCGTCTCAGAGCTGTCGTCACCACACAGTCTCTGGAATTCCTGCTCCAGCTCGCCCGTCGTGCTCGATCGTTCTCCCGCCATCGGAGCGGCACCACGTTCTGCAATAGGAACGTTTTCTCGGTCCTCATTACCAGCCATCGCTCTCGCGGCGCGATCTGAGCCACTTACTGACATGCGGTTCTTGGATCCCAGGGAAAAACGTACACCAAAAGAAAATTTGGGCAGCGGTTCCCCACTATGCCCGATTTAGGCTGGGATCCAAGAACCACCACGATAGTCTGGGTGCACGAGCTACCAAGTAGCCCTACCGCACCCCCCTACCGTTGTCAATAAGCTGCAACACACGAACACCAAGAGGTATTCGTGGTACCGCAGCCCAAGTGAGAAAACGAAAACGGACTGGCGTCCGAGGGGGCTGAGAATCGATGCCGGCGCGCCCGATCGACAGATCACGCGCCCTAGGTCAAATTGCGAAATACTGTGCGCGCGCTCTTCGCCTGCCCTGGATCACCGGATTGGCCCCCAAGTTAACCCGGTATGTGAACGGCGATCCGAAGCAGTTGTAGAACGCGTGAGCAACACAGTTTATCGCAATAGACAGACAATCGAAGGACAAATAAGTGATGTAGGCAGTAGAGAAAATACAGAAGACGAAACGGAGTCGCTCAGTGCGACCTCCCTCTATCCTAGTCAGGCGAAGACTGTCCCCCGAGGGCTCTGTAGGTGGGTGGCCCGGACATCCCGCCAGCCTTTCCGCGCTCGAACGTCAGAGGCGGTCACCTACCTCAGATCATATCCACACGCCCTCTGGCTGGCCGCCCGGATGCCGGGCCACCCATCCTCCCAGTCTCCTCGGTTTTCTATTATGTTGTCGTTAATAAATTCTTTACTATCATCCATTAGGCATTCCTAGTTAAAACAATTAGTACAGTTCAGTTACTAAACATTTATCATATCTAACAAAGCGCTAATCACGAAAATTTGGGAAGCTACTTTTCCTGAACGTTAACACGTCGACGACATGTCACACCTATTCAGCAGTGTGGGACGTGTGAGACAATGTCGTATCACGGTCGCGACGTTGCAAAAAATGGATTGGTCCCACCGGGCACTCGAAAATCGTGCGTCCGACAACGTGGAAGCATTCCACTGACGGGCTTTTAATTGTACCATCATTAAATCTTTTTGCACTTAATGGGCTGTGCCCGCATCGAGATTGTGCATGATCGTGGAACAGTCAGACAAAACGGTTTCGCAAAGGACTAGGAAAGGAGGAAACTCCGGGTTCAGCCTGATTGCACATTTTAGGATGCCTTGTCGGTGATCATCTTTCATGGTAATTCTATAGCTGTTCTTATTCCACACCCTGTAGATAATTTGCTGCTGAAGGCTTGTTTATTTGTCTGTGTCTGTTGATGTTGAATTGTTTATTTTACACTGCAGTGTTACATCCATTCCTTGAACTTTAGCTGTTGACCTCTAGAAGTTAAAATCTATAGGATTTTCCTTGATTTTTTCACATGAAATATGGGTTTGCAGCTAATTGTGTTTTTAGTAAAATTTAAGGATTTACCGGAAATTTAACAAAAATTTTCCGTTAAAAAAGTTTTGTTTAAAAAAATTTAACGCACAGAATTTTGTGTGCACCCCTGGCTGCGATGATTGCGCAATCCGCCCATCGATTCACCAGCGCAGGCGAGATGCAGTCGACGACTCGAACTCTCACCGGCCAGTACTCGCTTAGGAAACTCATTTAGCAAATTTGGAGGGCATACTCGTAATCAGCGTTTCAAACTCTTTCACATGGCAGAGGTCACTTCCCACGATACGCTATCTGACAGCCAACGACGATGTAGCTCACGAGTCGTCAGTAAAGCCCGTTAAACATGAGGAGTTCCGATAAGGAACTTTCTCGACACACCGTACTTGACCCCACGCACGAAGTACATCATCTCCATTTGGGCTTCCCTAGCGAAAGTGTCGTGTCACAGTACTCAAGCGTGTGGGCGAGTGTGACTGACAGAAGTACTAGATTCGAGAACTTCCATAGAACTCTACACAGCTGCTTGGAGTGCAACGAACGTAGGAATAGCGTCAACGCATACCAGAAAATAGGCAATTGCAACGGTTCAAAGCGCATGCTGGATAAATGGATTCACCTTGAGATTTTTAGTCTTTTTGGACTGCGCATCACACTTCTAGGAGATATCCTGGAGGCGATTTGAGCTCTGTCGAAAGCGAAAATATTGATTAAGTGTGCTCAGCATCGAAGTCCACGACTTCCTCGAAGTTCAGATATGCAGTAATGACCGAGTGCTGGCGACTGTGCGCTCGAGATCGACCGTCCTTCGTGTGTCTCTGCGACCGCCTCGGATCTCTCTCGATTCCCTATGTGGAATTTGCTCCGAACACAACCCTCCCTCCTCACGGTAAGCTGCAATTTTTTTCCTTTCTTCTCCACTCCATCGCTTCTTGTTTAGCTCCAATGTCATTCCTAACGAACATCCTCCTTTCCTAAATCTTAGACCTTCCAAGTTCAAGCGAGAGATGCCTTCTGCGGCTCTCGAAACGCTGCTCGGAAACGGCACAATCCCTAAACAAAACAACCCCTTCAGACAGCCTTCATCAGGTGCTCCCTGCCCCTTCATACCGCTATGTTCAGATGGATTCGAACTCATCGACAGTGGCACGATTATCGCTCAGTGACCGCGACGCTTACTGAGAACTAAGGAGCCGAACTCTCCCGTGCTAATCTTGTTCAACTCAGTACAACTCGCCATTCTCGGGTTCATTTATGGGTATATGCCATTGGCTGCAAACACTGTGATTCGGGTTTTGTAAAAACTTGCTTTCTGTTCAAGTGTGTGCGTGCTTTTTTTTCAACGCATTTCGTTTGATTCGTTGCGACTTGTGCAAATGTATGTCTTATTTTGAATTAAATAAACTTGATCTCTTTATGTGTTGGTCACTTACGGTATTCTATGCAACTTTTCCTGTCCTATTGGTTCAAAATGCCATCCCTTTCTGGTAAAAGAGCACTTATCTTACATTCAGGGTATACAACTTTTTCGATGTTCCTTACAACTGGTGCACGTGGGCCTTCAAAAAACGCAGGGAAGGTGCAGCCACTGATGGCTAGACTCCGATCACTATGGCAGTAGAGGCAAATATGAGTCGCTTGTATAGTTGTGCCCGAATGAATATTCGGACATTCGAATTCGAAATCAAATATTCGTATTCGAACGTTCGAAAAAACGCGATTTTCGAGTGTATTTGAATTCGAATGCTCGAAACACTCGTGTTCGAATGCTCGAAACGTTCGCATTCGAATGTTCGACTGCTACGAAATACGAAAGCGATCCAACAAAATAATCTATGGGTATGTTCTTCGAGCGTAGAACCAGGCTAGGAAAGGGACTTCAGGGTGTGCCATCCAAGCTGCTCGTGTGGAAATTGGCTTCGTCGCTCAGGGAGATCCCGCAACTGGGTTTTGCAGAGATGCATACAGCTGGAAAATGTGTGGAAAACGCCAGCGAATTATGTAGACGTTAAAACCCTTCAAATCTCAACCACCAGTTGTTATGCAAAAATATCACAACGCAGAAGAACAGAACCCCCGAACTCCCAGCATGAAGCAACGCCACTATCCACAGCCCCACAACCCGCTTGAGGGAGTGTCAGTCCGGCCATACAAAGCATCTCTCGAATGCTCACGTGTAGATCGCGTTTAAAGACAGACCCCTTGCAATTCGGTCAGGTGTTCGCCGTGGAGGGCGCTGGCGCCACGCACAGTGCAGCATTCCTAACAGACTGTGAACTCTCTCTATAACTGCACCTTTGACTATCTTCTTTTCATAGGAAGCGATTCGTTCCGAGTCACACTTCTCGTAATACAGTTTGCGGGCAACCCTAGTTGGGGGGAACCTACTCTGTTGCTCCTCTCCTTTATGCTTGCCTTTCTCTTCGTTCCTACAATTGAAGTTTATCGAAATATTATACATGCGTCCCACTATGAAACGGTCGCTGGTCTCTCCAGAAAATGCAGGGATGTAAGGGGTCTCCTGAATCATATGTAGGTTAGACGACGTCTGCGAGACGTCTTCTGAATCCCCTGGCACGTTATCAACATCGGCGGCACGTCTCCAGGGGCGGTTTTCTTTTATCGCTTAGTATGTGGAAACCAACCTAATAACAGACATCTGGGATTACAAGCAGTACGGGTTATGCATTAGTGGTAAGCCTTAACGGCCGCTAAGTTTAAATGAGGGTTAGAGGGGTGGCGAACGGCGAGATGTGTTATTCCTTCAATGTTTTGTACAAGATTGCTCACCGGGTTGTTGATATACAGTATGAAGAAGGGGAAAAAGAGAGGAAATGAAGAAACTGCCAACTATGGAAAACATCTTATGATGTGATAATCGCAATGAGATTTCTATTTGCCTAAAATTTGAATTTTGTACATGATGTGCTGTTGTGGTTTGTAAAATGTTTACAACGGGTTCGAACAAACTGTTTGCGGCAATGCCATAACATTAGTCAAGCCAAAAGAATTTCATCGGCTGGACGACACAATTTATTTATGTGGGTGATCTTATCCATTTATTAGCGAAACGAAAGTCGGATATCACGCGAGGCGGGCAAGTGCGAAGAGCACGTAGGCGTGTCAGGGCATCTGTCGTCAATATACAGGGTGTCTCAAAAAATGTTTAAACTGTTTGAAAGGTGATAACCTCGCTTACAGTGAATGCACTGAAAAGATTAATGGCAAATATGAAGGCTTAGGAAAATAGAAATGTTCTAACATATGAACAATGTGGATTACGCCATGCGCTCTTCTGAATTCTATTTTACCCTCGATTGATTGTGTTCCACTTGATTACTTGTTGTAATTTCTCCTTAAAGAGGCCGTGTTGATTAATTTGTGTTTTTTATGTTTAAAATTTAAAAACACGCTACGGATTGTGAAAAATGGAGGGTATCCTAAAAAATGCAAATACTATTAGGCTGGCCGAAAAGATCTGAAACAAGAAATCTTTTTTATTCAAGCATAGTTTTCTAAATACCAACTAAGAATCAACAATATGTTCACCATAAAGCGTTATAACCTTCTCTCATCTGCTTGGCAAATCGATGATTCCTTTAATCCAGAAATCAGCGGACTGCGACTTGAAGAAGTTGCCGACTGCTATTTTGGTGTGCGTTACGTTAGGTGTCTCCCATTACTGTAGAAGGCGGAGCGACGCTCTCGATTACCATAGGCAGACCTGGTGCCGCGCCCGCCACGGACGAGGTTTCAGTACGAGATGAGGCTAGTCGAGCAGAGTGCGCATTTCTGCCATTGCAGATTCCATGCAAAAGCAACCGAACCTGATTCTTTTCTGTTTTTGCTCTGTAGTCTTCGTTTCTGCAAGATTTGTATCAGACCACATGCCACCTCTGATTGTGAGATTACAAAGACGAAATGGAAAAAGGAGCAACACATCAAGTTTCTTTCCTTCTTTGCACTTCTTTAGTGCACGACAGCTTTGAAGCTTTCGCTCAGGCCATGTTCTCTTTTCAGCTATTCCTATGCGTTTCCTTTTACTTGCTTTATACTTCGTTTGTTGAGTGAGTCCTTACTAGCACGTGGCTGTCTCAATATTTATTGCCTTCGTTAAAGTATTATGGAACGAACCTCTTCCAGCAGGAGTCACTCAGCGCCCAAAGCATATGACTAGAAGGCAAAGAGAAAAAAGCAAAAAACGAAAAAAGTCGGCAACCACTATCCTACGACAGGGAGTCTGCTCCTCGGCGCATGGTCTTCTCTGTTCATACGTTGTACTCGTCCAAGGCAACCCGCCACGCTACTGTAATCGGGGACGGTGGTGGGCGGCGGTGGCGCGCTACCGTACCTCAGGGAGACACCTAACGTACGAACCCCGATGCAACATGTAGGCGCACGTCGTCGTGCAACAGGTGGGCTGTGGGTCTGGTTTCGGCTGGACTGGCGGTTCTGCGTCGCGTGGGAGCCAGAAGGCGTGATGTGCGCTGTTATCGTATACCATCCGGCTCTCATAAGTCATTAGATCTTCAAGAAATTCCTTTCGGTGCGGCTCCGCGAGGAATGACTGGTACATGATCATTCGCACTTGCACATGTTCATTCGCACCTTATGTGCCTCGGTCGGCCTATGAGTGATCCATCTTGTCAAAACTTCGATAGCCGAGGTCGTGGAGATGCAGCTCGATCGTGGAGTGGTTGCAGCCGAGGGTTGCTGCTAGCTCCCGCGTAGATGCTTCTGGATTGGGTTTGATAACAAGCTGCAATCCACCATCATCGATAGCAGAAGGTCGTCCACTGCGCTCTCCGTCTTCAAGGTTCATATCTTCTGAATGAAAGCGAGTGAACCAACGATGCACTGTGGTGCGGCTTGCAGTCCCCTCTTCAAATGCATCTATGATATTAGAGACCGTTGTGCTTGCGTTGGAGCCTCGGCACCATTCGTAGAAGATGACCAGTCGAAGTGTCCCCAACATGACGCGAGCTGGCCCTTGTGTACTCATCAGCGAAAGCTTCTGGGCTTTCTACACGATCCTCACTGACCCAGGATTTTTGAATCTTTTTCAGAAAATTCTGAAGTTTTCAAATTTTATTTCAAGACCTTCCGGCTAGCTTAATATTTTGAAGGTTCTAACATCTCTGACACTCGCTGGCCCGGGTGGGACCCGTTTTTCAACTGGGGCCTCACAACCACCTGCCATTCGTGCCGTTAGCGTTGCTACTCGGGCTAAGTCGGTTGACAGGGTGTCGGCCCGCGTTGCTAAGGTGTTGCAACGTAGCAACACGAGTTGCAAATGCGTTGCAAAAACAGCAACTTGGGCTGCAAATGGGTTGCAAATCGGCATATCCGCGCGTATACCACGCATATCCACACATATATCAACGCATATCCAGCTCGTACATACATAGCACATCTATAGTACATCCATATATATGTGTATACACATGCGTATACACATATAAAAATATATACATACAATATACACATATATACAGGCGCATACACGTATACACACGTGCATACATACACGTGTATATACAGGTGTATATATGTATTAAGTGTATATATGTATATACATATATATACAGATATACGTCGATATACACCGTATATATGCATGTATACACAGTATACACTACTGTATATACATGTATATCCCGTATACACACGTGCATACATGCATATATACATGTATGTGATCATATATATGCACACATTATGCATACATATATATGAACTCATACATGTATATATGCATGTATACACGTGTATATACTGTATATACATGCATATATACAGTGTATATCGACGTATATCTGTATATACATGTATATATACAATGCCGTATATCTGTATATATACACATGATACATATGTATACCCAGCTGTATATACGCGTGCAAGCACGTGTGTATACGTGTATATGTATGTATATATATATTCATAAATACAAAATTTTTTAATATATACATTTATTATCGCAAATCGGCAATTACATAACACACACACATATATAGTGCATGTAAAAATACAAATCTTCTGAGCCATCTATTAAAATGTGAGACACAAGGTATTAAAGACAAAAAAATGTAATGGCAAAAATCAAATCGATTTCGATCAAAGTGATGATCAGATTTTCAAAGACTTCAAAGAGGGTCTCGAGATGAGCAGAGAAATGAGGTGAAATTTTAAAAAGTTCTAAAATTCGATATAGATAAGTGAGACCTATTAAAGTGAGTGAGAACCGAGAAGAAAATAGTGCAATAAATGAGTATGGCGAAGTGAAGTGGTAAAACAGTAAGAAAGTAGAATGTACATAACGTGTAAGCATGACATAATATGAAAACTAACTAGCGGTTAACTACAGAACGTGATGCAGGAAGAAAAACAAAGAGTGGGTGCTCGGCTTAAAGAAGTACAGTTTCAATTCAAAAAGCAGGTATTTTGCTTAACTTTTCACTAAAGTTTTTGACCGAACTTTAACTAAAGGTTAACTTATTACTACACTTTTTGACCGAAGTTTGAACAAAAAAACGGTATTCAACAAGTAGTGCTGTTGTGAACTTGTCTAATTTTACGCGAAAAGATGTCGCTAAAAACGATTAAAAATGATGATAGACGAGTAGTTAAAATTTAACATAGAGCACACACCCTTGTTCAAAAAGAAACATGAAGCACATGAGCCGGAGAAGGAATCAATGTGGAGCGTTGACCTCGTCCTCAGTCTAACTCGTCGTCGTCCTCAATCGAAGTCGTCGTTGTCGTCGTCATCGATATAACGGCGGGAGGATCTCGTGTGTGGCAGCCGTGGACCAATTTCACCTTCTAGAAAAAATTTAATTATTTTTGAATTATTTCGAGAGGAGAAAGAGAGGAGGAACACGCACCGGCGCGGGAACCAGCCGCGCGTTAGAGTCATAAATTTGATTAATCTCTCTCATTAAGTGATGAAAAGAAGCAAGTATCAGGCAACCTACAGCGCACGTCACAAGTCGTTTGCCGTTCTCTGCGCTTTTGCTCTGCTTGGAATATGCCTTCCTCTTGGGCCGAAGTGCAGGAGCAAAGACCCGAGGATCTTCGAAGGACTCTCGAAGGCGGAGATCGCCATGATATGTGGAAATGATGGTGGATCGGAAGGAAAGCAAGAAGTTGCGAGTAGTGGCATGAGGAGAACGCACATTATCTAGTCACAGGGCGTAGTCGCAAGATCATACGGTGCGGTTCGACAGGGGCGATAACACCTGGACGCTCTGCTCAAGATAAGGACCGCCTTTTTCGAGTTTTAGTGAATTGCAATAAATATTGCGGTCAAAAAACTATCAGAGAATCCGCAAGCCCGCAAACGTTCTTAAGGCGGTACTAGTGTACTTTTTGTACAGCACTAAATCTTGTTCAAAATACGTCTACAAGGGGTAATCTGCCATGGGATGAACGAATATCATAGTTGTTTTTTTACGGAATTGCCTTGTAAGCCCTCCATATTTAGTTATCTTATCCTCGATAGGACTCGCTGGGCTTACGAGCAAAACGGTCGATTCCCCGATGTAGTATTCGAGTGCGGACTGTATTTCAAGAACTATAAGAGCAAAACGGTCGATTCCCCAAACTAGGAATCGAGTGCGGACTGTATTTCAAGAACTATAAGAGCAAAACGGTCGATTCTCCAAACTAGGATTCGAGTGCGGACTGTATTTCAAGGTCAACATCCATAAAACTCTCTGAGTAAAGTCCGACTGAACCGACTGAAACGACATTGCGATTAATGCCCTCCTCCGTGTCTCCGACAGCGTAAGAGAACGTGAACCGGCAACCCCGCCGCTTCCGAGAACTCTTTGTCACAAGCACAGAATAGAAACAACGGATGGAGCACAGAATAGAAACAACGAACATGGCTGTGTATCACACTGCTGCTCGCCGGCGCATTAAAGGGTGCCGTCATCGCGTGTGCCGTGTGACTACGGCATGCACACGCCGTCCACGGCGCTAATGACTGCGCCCGGATAGCATCATTGCGTTGCTACTGCGTTACTAGCCTCAAATTTTTCCTTTCGGCGCTAGCGGCGCATGCGGAGCACGCTAAACGTTTTCGCCCGGATAGCAACAGTGCGTTGCCAGGTTCCAACGGAGTAGCAACATGTGTTGCTGTTCCAACTGAATAGCAACACACAGTTGCCATTTGCAACTGTAGTTGCTAAAACGTTGGAGGGGGCGGAACCGATTCGGCCCGGGGTGCCGCAGTGTCCGAGATTGTTGCTAGTGAAGCATTTGGAACTTCTTGAGACTCATATGAAAGGGCTGCGAGCAACGATACTCAATCGTCGCCATGCGTGCGGTCGCGGAGCGGCGCGGCAGCCGGGGCCGCCTCCAGTCGCGAGCCCGACGTGTACGAGCTTCACCATGCGCCATTACGGTCCTGCCACGAAACCATGCACCTGGCTAGTTGCCATACGCCGCTCCTCCCGAAAAAATCAATATGTCGAGTGCTGTCATCAGCGTTTTGACTCGGGACGTGCTATACTTTCGTCCGATTGCTATTCTACCTCCTTCATCTGCTACTTTTCCTGCCAGACGTCGTCCTGGCTTATATTTCCAGCACTAGTTCTGCGGCTTATTCTTTCAGATTCACCACAAAGAACAGGATTGAGGTGGGTTTTCTTTTTGCCCAGGTGGATTTTATTTTGCGCGGTATGACATTCCCGGCCCTTCAGATCGACGCTGGTGTGAATGTAGGCTGCCTAGGAACTTCATATGATTTCTAGTCAGCTTACTTTTACGCTGCCGCGATCAGAATGCCCTAATTTTTAGAGGAGAAGTGTAATCCCACCACTAACAATGCTCCATTTACTTTCTTCAGAAAGCATTTACTATTATCCACTATATTATGCTACTGTGATGGCAGTGAGACTAAGGAAGCTCGTAGATTCTCGCTAGCGCGGTTAGGAACGTTTGAAAGGCCTCTATTACTAATGTTCACCTCAGGGCAAACTTGAGTAGTTAAATACTCAGGTTTCACGGGAACTTTGGCCCACCAACGCTTTGAACCTGACACTGCGCACGAGTTTGTATCCAAGGCGATACTGCGATCATGTCTTCGAACATGCTTTCTGCTTCCTTTGCTAAGAGCACTGGTGGTGCTCCTTCATCGTCTTCTTCATCGCGTCGTTTCCTTCTGCCGGTTCGCGTTTTCTATCCAACTACGCCCGGTTCAGGAACAGCAAGAAGTTCTGGAGAAGGTGGGACATCCTATTTGCCCCACACAGGGATTGTGGCGCCAGAATTGGCAAACCCACAGTTTCCCTCAAGGAGCGCAGGCCCCGTAGTTAGATCTAGGGGCAACACAGCTGCGGCAGCCTTGCAATTGCCGGCTACCACTGCTGTTATTAATCCTCCCCAAGGAGCCCAAGTTGCTCCTTCGGATCCCCCTTTTCAGGAACCTAGACATTCTGCTGCGGCGACCGTAAAATATATAGGAGAACAGCAGGTAAGTCTTAAAGGACAGCACAGTATTTTGAGATATACTATTCCAGGAACACGAATGTGCTGTGTTTTCTGCTTTCAACGCAGAAACCAGACTTGTGAGGTGTACCACTGCGCAAGATGCAAAACCTCACGTCATTCTTGCACTGTCAAGGTAAATATTCAACAACATACCCCTTATATACCACTTTCACATCAAATAGGATACTCTTCTAAACTTGCTCGACGCTTCTGAAATAAAAGAGAAGGTATTTCTAACCAAAACAGGTTTCTTACACGTTAAGCTAGATCCGATTATAATCATTTTTCTCAAGGAAAATTTAGCATCACTTTCTTTGAAATTTTTTAGTTTACCTGCTCGAGTGACCGATTTGACGTGAGAATGGTATATATGGCCATGTAGTAGCGCAATCGGAGTAGGCGCTAGCTGTCGCGCGATCCTGATTGTAGACTCCTGATCCGAATTTTCCGCATAGGCCAACCAAACACTTGCTCCCCCATTTACTATTACCTTCGGGTGCTGTACTTCCTGAGAGTCATTCAAATCTGAAAAGTGTTTTTCAAGCCGACTCTCGGGACGATCTAACACATACTGATAACACGTCCACATCGAGTAAGATTGACGGCGGAGATGCCGGAAGGTAGGTCTTTACTCAGACCTACTTTCCGACGTCTCCGCCTTCCACTGAGCATGGAAGAGTCGAAGATGTTTACAAAATAACTTCCTCAAACACAATTTGACCCCCCTCCCCCCAGACCCACCATACTTTTCAACGCCTTCGACTAAATACTTGAAGGACACGGTGGAGTAAAGCGTTTTAACAATCTCAGTCAGGTATTCAAAGGGGTCGTCGTGTAAAACAAAAAACATACCAAGACACAAAATGTAGACATATCTTAAAGATGTAACTCAGGAATAAACGGCTGTCTCTAGTAATTTTTGAAATAAACAGTACATTTCAAATCTGGTATATGGCCATATCGCAATATAAATTTTAAACAGGTGGTTGGAAATAAGGTCTTGAACGATCCATCGCAAAACCACGTATGCACACCAATCAGCACTGCATAGGATAAAGCTGAGAGAGTGGCATACAAGGTAGGCACACACCTTCAAAGCCTACAACGCTTCAAATGCTGAGAGGTAAACTGCTCCCTGTCAGAAGCATCAAGAGGTTCGCTCGGAACCAAGTCTCGCCAACCTACCATGCGTTGAAATTTGGGAGAGCATGGTGCAAGAGTGCTTAGGGAACCCATCCGTAGGGTCTTCTGCAGAGCGTGAGGAAGCCACCGCCAACATATTTCGTCATGGTCATGAATCGAGACGATGAGCGATTACAAGGTGCTATTACAAGGGGAGAAAGACTGCAACTAGTGAAACTTTTCATTCAGGAGCAAACCGATTCATAAAGACAGAACCACTTTATGGAATAACATCCCAAGGAAGCTCGCGCTTCTTCCCGATGGCTCCCGTTTCCTTCAGCTAATGACTGCTGACGTGCACATTTATTATTCTTGCACAACGGTTAAGGTGTGTTTCAAAGGTAGAGCTGGCTCGCGCTCCCCTTCAAACAGCCGTTGCGGAAGGCATACGAGAATGGCCTCTGCTTTGGTTGCTGATGGAGTACACAAAATTCTCCCGACGCAACTGATGATCAAGCGCAGCTTTACACCATTCACGGAGTGTGCAGTAACGGCCACGAGGTTTTTACACGTGAAAACGGATCTATATGAAACATCAATTTCATTTTTTTCAGATCCCCTTACTCTATGCGTTGACTAAAGCGCAGAAGGAGAGCACGTATGAGCTGGTCTTCAGCTGCCCGGAGCGGGAGCTTCGCTCGCTCGGTCCCCAATGTGTTCGACGTTTCGTGGTTGACTTCGAAAGAGCCGCCATTAATGCCGCGAAAAGAACATTTCCTGGAGTAAATGTTGAGGGCTGCGCATTCCACCTAGCGCATGCATGCAACCGAAGACGTGATGCTCTCGGATTACGGAAGTTCATCGTCGGCCCAGATCGATGCAGAAGAGTGGCGCAATGGCAAAGGCCTCCCCTTTCTAAGGAGGGACCTTCTTCGGAGAGTTCCCGCGTTTGCTCGCCCTCCCGTTCCACGAGACCACGAGGCGTTACAAAGATGCCAGCAATTTTTGGAATACCTGCATGCCGCGTGGATTAGAGGGTCGCTGAAAGAAATGTGGTGTAAGTGGGGTGTAACCGAGTTGCGGACCACCAATCTTGCGGATGCATACCATAGGTAATGCTTGACATCTAAAGAGAATCATCCACAACTTCCACTTTCGCAAATCTAAATCAACTAGATCAGTAAACTGCGGCGGCTCGTGAGACAGAAAAACGCAGACATGAAGGTGGTCTTAGAGAGGATCAGGAAATTTAGCACCACAGCTCTGGCAAGACTTTTTGTCATGGAACGAGTATGTGCTTACAAACTCGCGTTTGTGAAGAGAAATAACACATATCCACACAGGTTCCTGAAGGAGTACGAAGACCAAGGAAGAGGAATAAGGAACGTAGAAGAAAAGTAGAGCGGGAGATGGAACGATTCGAAGGACTCTTAACCCGGTCGTGTGTAAGGACGGTAACAATAAACACTTACTGTCGTCGCATGTCACGATTCATCAGCGAAAAATCAATTTGAAGCACAAAATTAACATTGATCATTGTTTCGGTTAAAACTTCAAGGCATTGATTGCTCGCTGATGAATACTGCAGTGTGTCTTAGTTGTGAGTAAAGTAGCAAAAACTAAAAAAAGGAATAACTAGCGTGTTTGTGTGAACGTCTATGTGGTCGTCCATCAAAATGTGGTTGTCTAGGTGGCGTCTTTCTCTCTCGAACCGTGGCCAGCTCAACGTGCTGAGAGAGTGGCAACGTTCAGTTCGCTTGCATCCGTAAGTGATTGAAGCATACTGAACGGCGAAGAGCCTCGGTAAATGGGAGGGCAGCCGAAGGTGATGAACAGGTGATGGAACAGAAGAACCAGTTTATGATCGAGTCAGAATTAGGATAAAGTGTTTGGACACCACATATCGTTTCAAAGCACATTACCCCCACACCGACGCAATCATTGGAAATGGTAGAGATAGCGAGAAAGTTGCCTGGACGGATTTCATAATGGCTTCCGTAGTAAGTGTCATTGTAATTCACATTCTTGCCTAAATAACTACTAGTTGTTGGCAGGCCCGACAGAAACTGCCTCAGTATCAACCTAGGAAGTTTAGTAGCGGTCCCCGTCAGCTGCAACTGCGCACATAAAGTAGGGGGATTCAGGGAGTGGAGAAGAATGGCTATAAAAGCGGATTGAACACATGAAGAGCGACGTCCAGAGAGGAATTAGATGATAATGAATTGCCCCCGATCAGGGGTGTGCGTAAATGAAATTCGAAATTTCGTAAAGTATAATTACGAAAGGACCATCGTAAAACTTGGCACTATATCTCTAGAAGTCTTGCCTGCTAATGATACTTCACCTTAAGCTGAATAGTTTTCTAGCCAAATGGGCACATTTGAAATTCATTGAACACCTTTCAAGAGAAACAGAAGCAAAAGAATCTGGGCTCGCTCTAAGAAAGGCTGAAGGAACTGCTGATTTAAAAACATTATTCTAAATGAGAGTATACAGAATGGCGAGCGAATAAAAAGCACAGCCGAAATTCCCTGCTTGTCCATTAGCGTTTCGATTGCTTGTAAATCTAAAACTAAAAACAATAAAAAATTAATTTGACCGCTTACCAACTCAGGTAAAACAACGTTTACACCATGCCTAAGCTTCAATGATAGGCAAGGGTTAAACAGAAAGCAAAGTCGAACTCCAGCCGGCTGTGCACAAAAGTATTTGACAAACTTACAACAACAACAAAAAACGTCTGAATTGTCCACAGTACTTTCGGAGTGAAATTCAAGGAAATTGTTATGGGATCACACCGTTGCTTATCCCTCCGGTAATCACTCGCTGCAACTAGTAGTATTTGCGTGCTTGTCGCAAGGAGGGTTAGGAGGGGGGCTTCTGATGGGCAGACAATCCCATAGAGCGTCGTTAATGTCTCTCATCCCTAGCTCCAACGTATACAGCCTGTAGTAAGGGCGCTCCATGGCGAATGAAAAACTATATTTGAATCGCGCGGCATTGGGCGCACCGATTTGGTTTTTTCCGGTTGTATGTGTATCGGCGAGTGTACACAAGGGGTGTCTTCTGCTACGGTTTCACATCACAATATTAAAGTACAAGTTCGAACAGGAAATGGCAGTGCGCTGAGAGGGCGACTCTAAAAATTAGGCCGGCGTTATAAAATAAATTGCGTAACACCATGCAACCCTATTGTATATGAATCAAATATCGTTCACGAAAACTTACGACTTACGACACAAAATATCGTAAATCACAACAAAAATTGTTAAAAATCACAGCAACTGTAAATTACGCACACCTCTGCTTCGATGTCTCTTAAAAGAAGGAGTGCCCGCAGATTTGATGTCGAGTGGGGCGCGCTATTCCTGGAGTGGTGTGAGGCGTGTGGAAAAGTGTATAAGTCCTTAACAAAAATGAAGTCACATATAGAGGTATGTATAACCGTCCGAAAATACTTCGCAATATAAAGATATGATACCCTGGATGAAGAATTTAAATAGTTTTTGTTTTTACATTTGTTTAGAAAGTCCACAAGAACACCAACTGCGCGCCAGTGATGGATCCTAGAAGGGAAGATAGCAGAGATGCTACTATTCCCTGTGGTGTCGAACTAGTTATACAAATTACGCGCAGTTTCCTGCACACTCTGTCGTGAGCAACACATCGAAAGAGACGAATTCAGCATTATGAGCAATAGTTTGGCAGTTCAGAATTTTTTCAAGTTCGATGCCGTGACCGTTAGTATTGATTATGAAATCAGCTATTTAGGGGTTTCGTACAACTAACAATATCCTTATATGGTCCTAAGCTTCGGTATATAGGTCCTCACTTATGCTAAGCATATATTAATAAAAGTTCAAGAAATAAGGTTTCCTTAATGTCACAACCGTATGTCGTCTACCATGTACGCGAAGACTATGTTAAGCACCAGTCCCTCCAAGAATTGCGCGCCCAGCCGACATCAAATCTGCGGCTGCTCTCGCTTTTAAGAGACCTCAGTGCCCTGTCCTCTAAGATGGGTCCAAATATCCATTAATAGAAGCTTAAAGCAACTCACCTCTCCAAGAATATGTCGAATGTCGACTAGTAGCTGGCGGTGGGTCAGCCAGTAGAGGACGGAACTCAGAAACAGCTGATTAGTTCAAAGGGACGGCGTTGGGGCGAAGCTCGGGGAATCTCGTCCATTCCATCGCGCGAGGCAAGCCGACCCCGCCCCAGATGGGATACGCGCGCGCGACCTCACGCGCCAAAATGAGTGTCGCTGCCGCCTCCCCATATGAAAGCACGGAATAGCGAAAATCCCGCGACGTGCAAATGGTCAAGATGCCATGCTATGCACTAATCTGGAACCTTTCATTGCAGACTCGATTGTTAGTGCGTGGGCTGAATGCTTGTTACAGTCTTGTTACCACTTGGCCACAAGCATGTGCCATGTTTCTTTTGACACTTGAAACCTGACAATCACGTGAAAGACACGTAACATGTGCGTTTATTGATTGCACAATTTGCCGTTCTCACTGCTCAAGAGTCGTGCACGGCTCTAGGTTTTCCTTCGAGGGGAAGAAGTCTATTCTGATGTGGTACTAGAAAATCGAAAACATCGTCGAAGTGCAATGACGATTCAGCGACTACTTCTCAAAGCACTACCCACTCACGCCACCCTTGCACAATCAATCGAATTTGAAATGCTGGGTTTCAGGTAGGGCATGGCGCAATCTTGCCTATTTGCACGCCACAGATATCTCGTTACCATGCGCTTTAATATAAGTCTCAAGCAGCTCCA
Organism: Heligmosomoides polygyrus bakeri; assembly: GCA_947359475.1. Taxonomy (NCBI): domain Eukaryota; kingdom Metazoa; phylum Nematoda; class Chromadorea; order Rhabditida; family Heligmosomidae; genus Heligmosomoides; species Heligmosomoides polygyrus. The sequence continues at coordinate 58,695,075 of OX375867.1, read as the reverse complement.
AAAGCTCCATTAGAAGCATATTAAAACCTTTCAAATAGTACCTGCATTTTTTAGGATACCCTGCATTTTCGCAATGCTATGGTGTGTTTTTAAGCCTTAAGCCTTAAAAGGAGCACAAATTGAACGACAGGTTCCTTTAACGAGAAATTACAACGAGTATTCAAGTGGAACACAATCGAATGTAGAATGTAAGAATTCACATGAGTGCATGGCGCCATGCACACCGCCCATATGTCAGAACGTTTCCATTTTCTTAAGCTCTCATATGAGCCGTTAATTTCTTCAGTACCCTCCCTTACCGTGAGCAACGTTATCACATTTCAAACAGTGTGTACATTTTTTGAGACACCCTGTATTTGCTATGATGAAATGATCGTCCCTCCCAAAACGCTAGTTGTGCCCGAATGAATATTCGAACAATCCAATTTGAATTCGAATGCTCAAAAAACGCGAATTTCGAACGTATTCGATTTTCGAATATTCGAAAATCGTCGCTATTCGAATATATTCGGTTATTCGAAATTTTTGGGAGAGCACAACTATAGTCGTTTGTAACAGGACCCATCTTTTGGATTCAGTGGGAGTGAGAGAAAGAGGTCGTGCAGCAGCGAACAGAACCACGATATGTAAAGTCTTTTAGAAGTCCCCCGAATTATACATTTGTCGTTTTCGAATTTCGGCTATTCGACTATTCGAGAAAGTCCAATATTCGAATATTCGTTTATTATAATATTCGAAGGTTTGAATATCGAATATCAAATATTCCATTATTCTTGATCGATCTCTTAACATGTTGATAGCACTCCTCTTCCAAAATCGATAAAGCCTTATGTTCAAAAACAATGTTTGAGTTTCTCGCATCGCTTAAAGTGCGGCAAATTATGTGTAGGCAATCTGAGTCGACGCGAAGGGATGACTCAGCGTATTCAATTGTTGTTCTTAAAAAAAACAAGTAAATTTTAATCCTTCCACATATCTCTCCTGTTTGGAAGGATCTCGGGCCGCTTGTCCCCGACCACGTCCCCAGGTGGGTGGTGGCCGGCCAAATGCGACCGTGTGCTGCCCAGATACGCTAGTGGAATGCAGGGGATGGGCTCCTTGATCCTGCTCTGTTGGGTCGACTCGCTCCAGGCGTGGAGGCGGGGTATTCACGCACAGTGTGCGTGGATGTGTTCGCGTCTGCGCGGATTGTATCTGGTCGGTCCGTCCAATGGCGTGCAGGTTTATAGGGAATATGTACAGAAGCAGAGAGAAGAGGAACGTCTTTGTTCCTTGGTATCTAGATAGAGAGTGCCTTAACGTGGGTTGGGAATAGGCCCCGCCCCTGCCATCGTCCTCTGGGCGATACTGCTAGCGCGGCGCGTCATAAATACATGCAGTGTGACGACGAATTGACGGCGTAATCATGATCGAGCGGTGTAGACGGCGGCGGTTTGAGAGTCGTACGGGCGATGGAGTCGGTGGTAGAAGACAGGCAGGACAGCTATTTGAAGTTTGACGGCCGGAAGAAGGTGCGGCTCGGTGAATGATGAAGACAGGAAAAGGCGAAAATGAAGATGAAGAGCGTTATTAAAGAGGGCTTCTTGCACATTTACGATATATTGAAACCTCGCCATGACCCGCGCCACATACGCCACAGCAGCAGGGGTATATTGACCATGATAGCCGAATTGGTGTTGCATGCACAACAACCAAATGATGTGGGAGTCCCAGGTGCATGCAACATGTTTCGGAGGCGCTCGCTTAGGCGTATGGTATAATCCCGCGTCGCTCCAGCGACGGACGCGGGGCAACTGTCAATGATACGCTTTCGCTGCAGTGGCGGACGGCGCAGTGGGGCTCGGTTGTCAGTTGTCGCGCCGTCGCCCCCGCGACGCGTCGCAGAGAGGTGTTATACCTCCGAGTGGCAGGAGCGAAACATACCCCCGTGCGACGGCCGTCGCAGCCGTCGCTCGTCGCAGTGCAGTGCACAAACGTCTGGTGATGTTTTCGTGGTCATGTGATGTTTTTTGTTTTCTTCGTGGGGTTCTTCTTCGTGGCTAGGCTTATTTCGGCTTTCTTTCTAATGTGAACTTCCCGGTCGGCACCGAACCTCACATTTCTGTGCCGGACAAGTCACAGGGAGGTTCTATTGACATATCTGGTACAGAAATGTGCCAATTTTTTTTATGTTTTTCTAGCGGTGTTTTTCCCGCGTTTTCGCTGACTGCAGTATTTCTTTTGATTCTCATGTTCCACATAGGCACGAAGACGCACAGTTTTGTGATTGGCAGGTCATGACAGGGTTATCGTGACACGTTGAGCACAGAAATCTGCCATTTGAGCAAGTTCTTTAAAATGATGTTTTTCAGCGCATCAGCGCATACACGAACCCCCCTCCCTCATGGAAACATAACTTTCAAAAAATAGTGCCTCAACTGGGACATGCTGGACACGTTGCGAGAACCGACCTTTCTGTGCTCCCGTGTCGTGTCGATCAGCACCATTCCTCTCGTGTCGTGTCGAGCACAGAAAGGTCGGTTTCCGTGCCTGTGGGTGGAATGAGAGACAAAAGAAATGCATGAGTGGGCACAGGCATGGCGGAAACCCCCTAGCAAAACATGACATCGACGAAATGCCCTTAAAAACAACCATCCTACAACGGTATACTGATCAGAAGGCGATAAAACGGGGAAAAACGCAAAACCACGAACGAAACGGTCAAAAAACAAGGAATCCAAGAAAAAATGCACTGAATCAGCTGCTTTGCTAAAATTCTGCAAAAGTCTCCGTCTGCAGAACTGCGTGAAATATATCAGCCTCAGCAGCGGCGACGGCTCGCGATGCGCGCCGCGAGCCATCGCGTCGCTGTGCAATCCCGCGTCGCTGCAGCGGACGGGAGTATACCATACGCCTTACTCAAGCATTGAGAACTGGAGCGCGATCTTTGGATGGTGGTGGAGAGCCGCGAGGTTACGGGCCACAAGGAATGGTGCTGATAGTGGGAACTTTTATTGCCGTGTGTTCGTATGTCATTGAGACTACTCCACCATATTGGAAGAGGAGCTAGACCCGAGGGGTATACGCAGCATCGATTAGCCTTGCGGCCACCTATAGGTTTTGGCCACTGCGCCTCCCAACTCCTGCGACGTCCGGCATGGATCGACAACCGACGGCCAACTACTTCGGCGCCTCTGCCTGCCACCTCTACGGAGGCCGACAAACTATGGATTGGTAAGTTTATTATGTATCCTAAATTTTGGGATGAGACCCCCATCTCGTGCATGCGGGGAGCTCCATCGCTCGCCTGTGGTTGCGCTCATCTATTCTGCAACCGCGGCAAGTATGAAGAGGCAGCTTTCAGCTGAGCAGTTCGCTGGTTTCATGTTCACGAGGTTTTGAACAGTTTGAGGGCGGTTTGCAGCGCTGTCGTTGTAGTTGTCGGGCAATGTTTTGACTATCCAGTTGTCGTTTTCTGGTACAAATCGGATTCCTTTAATGGAATTTTGCGCTCGGTTTTTTAGGCTTTTCTTGAGCAGCAGTATTTTTTCCATTACATCCATGGACAAGAGATTCAAAAACTGCCCAATACTCAGGAAATTCCTCCGCGTTACCGCAGAACGACGGTAGAAACGGCTGAAGTGGTTTGATCGACCTGCAGGATCGTACTGTGTGGTTTAGACTTCCACTAGCAGCAGAAATATCCTTATATGAGGGTATGGCCGCTGCAGCATTGTCAGAGTTTCGCTGACCGAAGCTGTCCTCGCGGTCGTTTGTTTCAAAATTTTCCAGACTATTCGCTTCGATTCGCTAGGTCTTCTTCTTCTTCTTCTTCAGCGTTTGTCCCGCTTCGTCGCGGGGTCCGCTCTTCTGGTGTCATGGCGCCACCATTCCTGGTCATGCGCTTGATCAGGGTGGACGCCAGTTACTTTCATGTCCATGTGCAACGTATCCGACCAACGCTGCTTCGGGCGTCCTCTAGGCCGCTTTTCTGACACTTCCAACTCAAGGCCTATCTTGTGGACGCTGTCTTCCTTTCCACGCAGAACGTGGCCGTACCATCGTAAGCGAGCTTCGCGCATCTTATCCGCTACTGGTTGTCGGAGAGCCTGACGATTTCACGAATTCGTCTATCGAGGATTCGCTCGAAGATCTTCATGCTGTGCGAAAGCAAGCGAATCGGACGATAATTGGAGCAGTCTGCAGGACTGCCTTTCTTCTTACAAATCGGAATCGTCGTACTGTTGTGCCAACACTCCGGTACTTTCTTCTCCTTTACTACCTGGTTGAAGAATTCAGCCAACCACTCAGCAGGATAGCAGAGCTTCGACTTCCAAACAACGGCTGCCAGATTATCCGGTCCTGTCGCCTTGCATGGCTTCATCTTCTTCAGAGCCGCTTCTGTTTCCTCCACGGTGATCTTGTGAACGGGACCGTGAACAGAATCCACAGAAGGGATGGCCGGGTGAGGAAATTCCATAGTGGAAGTTTCCTCAAAGTAATCACGCCATCGCTTCAGCGCCTTTTTGCGGTCTGTCAGAAGATGGCCGCTCTCATCATTGATGCCAACAAACTTTTCAATGTCCTCGGTTTGGCGATGGCGGGTCTTAGCAAGTCGGTACAAATACCGCTCACCATCGCGCGATTCGAGCTTTCGGTAGACATCACCATAATGAGTGGCTTTCGCAACAGCCACGGCTTTCTTTGCAGCCTTCTTCGCCCTCTGATACTCCTGCCAGTTGTCGGCTGTTCTGTCGCCGAGAAACACATGATACAGCGACTTCTTCTCTCGAACCTTCGCTTTCACATCGTCTGTCCACAGCCATGCCTGCTTGTCGACTTTGCGTCGTCCAGGCTTCGTAGTGCCGAGTTCCAACCTTGCAGCTTTGGCGTATCGCGTCGGTTGCTTTCTTCCAAGTTTCATCGACAGTCGTAACTGTCGGTAACCGCACGCGAGAAATCACAGCTGCTTCCTTCTCTTTCATTCGCCACCACTTGATTCTTGCAGCACCGCATCGCTCGACCTGCTTCAGCCTCGGAGAGGCGATCTTAAACGTGCAGATCAGCGGACGATGCTGTGGGTCAACCGTTTTATACGGCACGATCTTCGCGTCTGTGACGAGATTTCGGTCACGATCCTTCACAAGCACAAAGTCTGTCTGAGACTTGGAGCTCCCACTATAATATGAGATGAGGTGGGAGTCGCGTTTTCGGAAAACGGTGTTCACAATGGTGAGGCTATGCGATTCCGCATACTCGAGAATACGCTCACCATCGGGGTTACGAGACCCGTATCCGAAACCACCATGACAGCTGTACCCGTCCTTCACAGCACCTACGTGCCCATTAAGGCCACCAGCGACTATGATGACATCTTTCCACGGTACCTCTGCTGTCTTCTCATCAAGCAGGCTCCAAAACTCTTCCTTGGCTTGATCGGGGAAGCCACTGTGCGGAGCATACGCAGAGAAGAAGTGATAGAGTCGCTCCTTCGCGGCGACAACGATCTTCATCAACCGATCGTCATGGCGTTCAACACTTACAATCGAGTCACGAAATCGTTCGGAGACGATTATTCCGACACCACTGGTGGTCCTGGGACTTCCACATAGAACGGCCTTGAAGCCACGTCCTATGTCCCTTGACTTGCGGCAGGACCATCTCGCCTTCTGCACCGCGCAGAAATCAACTCTTCTACGCTTCAGTGCTTCAACCAACTCGCACGAGCGGCCCGTCAACGTACCCACATTCAGCGTTGCTACGCGGGTCCTGCCTACGTTACGGGACTTTCGGACTAGCTCATTTGCCCCCGATGCCGTCCTCGCATCAGGGACCCTCGCATACTTTCCACACTCGCCGGGCTCTGCGAGTGCGCGTCGGCTCCCGAGGACGCCGTAGCACAATCTCGAAAAACATGCTTATCATACACCATGTGATGTGACATGGGTCTTCGTAGGCCGGCCTGTCACAAGGGCCTGTCGCCTTCATTCGAGTGTCCGTGCTTAGCTTAGCTCGCAGAGCGGGCACTTTCCAGTGGCACCATGTGGAGGAACGGACATCGCCACCTTCGATTCGCTTCGATTCGCTAGGTAACATAGCCCAATTTCACATCCATTCTCTCGCGCATTTTCTTGGCTTCATCAACGCGCGTAATGAGCTTAAACATAAGCTCATCAGATTCTGCTATACTAATGTGCAGTTTCGACTCATTTTCAATCTGCTCAATTTTCTGCTCAATTTCATGCATGATGTCCTTTCTTTATGTTTTGATTTGACAGCTGTTGTACTCTTCTCTGACTTCTTTGTACAATTTTTGAAGCTTTTCTTGCCCTTCTCTGCTATGCTTAACCCCGCTTTGTAAGAGGGCTACGGTTGACCTACATTTATCATAGGTCTCTTCATCCATTGTACTGAAATCTACCACAGCGGTATAATCGCTGTTTCGATCATCTAGATTTTTGAGCGTCGTCGCCCTCAATACAATAGGCGTCTTATAAAATGAAGCGCCATTTTGTTTCCAAAAGTTTGTTGCTCTTGCTTTTTCAAGAAACGAAATGAGAATTTTTCTCTCGTCGCTCCTCGGAATGTATACGAAAGTTGTGTAGTCTCCTAATTAGAGGCTGTGGTCGTAATTAGACCAACTCAAGGTTTGAGCTAAGAGTAATTCTATTAAATAAAAAGTGCGATCGAAGTTGTGATCGACATGCGGCTCTAAGCGTTGTACGCGAGAGACTTACAGTCTGGCTTATTACGCCAATGCACCAAAATGTGCAGTTCAGTGGGTTTATAGCGAATGTGTTCAGAAGCAGAGAGAAGAGGATCGTCTTTACTCCTTGGTAGCCAGATAGAGAGTGCCTTAGCGTGGGTAGGGAATAGACCTCGCCCCTGCCGTTGTCGTCGGCGGCGATAAAATCTGTAGACTGAGGGGGACGGCGATAAAATCGGTAGACTGAGAGGGGATCGTAAAGGGTTTCGCACACTTTTGCGGCGAGCGGTGGCCGCCGCTGAGCGGCATATCTCGTCGAAGGGCTAGAGCCAGGCTCAAGCGTGGGGTGCGATTTCTGCCAAAAATTTACGACCCCCTCCTCACCATAAGGGTACGACCCTCACCTTCGAAAGAATCGATGGATTTAAATGTTAAGTTGTCTCTTATGTTGCAAACATTTTTAGAAAATGTGAAAGAAAAGAAAATATTTATTAATAATCAATTAATAAAGTTTCGACGCAAATAAATCAATTAAATGAAGATTTTTTAGGAATGGCAACGACATGGCAACACCCTGAGCACCGCTTCTTCTACGGAAAGAAGACGTCATTTTTATTCGAATCTAGCGAGGAACATCGCATTCCTACTGTCGAAGGCTGTTCCATTTCAGCCCATAGTCTGTGTTTTGTTTGTATTTATTTTCCTCATGACTACCTTATGCAGCGCATTGAATAAATAAATAAATAAATAAAAATAAAAGAAAAAGATCCAGCTATTTATCTACTCATATAGATCCAAACTGCAGCTAAGGTAATTTTTATTTAACGAAATTACTGATTCGTTAAAAAAATCGTTAAAAAATGGTCGATAGAAATTTACCGAAAAAATTTAACGCACACTCCTGATCAGTACCAATCATGTGGGACCAGATCCAGTAGTGCGGGACCAATAGTGGGGGACCACTATTAGTAATATGGAACCAGACCAGAGAAGTGTGGAAAGAAATTTCCGTCCAGCATAGTATTAGGAGCGGTGGGAATCTTCCGTTCTGACAAAAAGGCTTTTCGTCATGTGACCAAATCGAGCACACGCTCAGTACTTATCGAAAATTTCGGGTTTTGCCTGAGGTTGACCGTTTGAGGACGAGGAGTGAAGGTGCCTGTGGTCAACGTGGCGCCAGAGTGAAGTGGGGGACTGTGCTTTAGGACATCAGGAAGGTTGTCGACGAAGAACTTAGGGGACGAGGCACTTAGCACAAGTATCGACATTACTCAACCGTTTGGAGATGGTACCGATGTTGAGCGTAGTGGTGGAGGAAGAGGTCTGGATGGCTTCGTACCGCAAAACTACTCTACTGGAGTAAGGTTCATCAAACGCTTGCTGGCCGGTAACGGTGGAAAGTACCGCCAGGCCTGATGCTAATGAATCACGGTTTCTGGGCTCTAGCGGTAATTTTAACCGTTGCCGGCCGGTAAGCTGTTGATAAATCTGGTTCCTGATCTTAAGAAAGGTAGAGCAAGGCTGGAACATAATAAGCTGCATAAGCAGAGCAGCTTTCTTGATATGATTGTCCTCAGCTTAGTCATAGTGCAACATCGCGCGAAGCGCGCATGTGCAAGGCACGCCGATAGGCGTGACGGAGCACTTTTACTATTATATATTCATAGATGTAGACCCTACTTGGGTAGTCACAACATAAGGTACATAAATATGATGAGCCTTCCACAATAAGTTCGTTAGGCACGAGTTTGGGGTATTACTCCCTGTACAGAACGGAAAGCGTCGGTCGTCCTATCGATTTGGGGTATACCTTTGTCCTTGAGAAAATAGTCGAACTTCGAATAATCGAATATCATTCGATTTTCATGAATTCGAACTTCGAGTAATCAAATATCATTCGATTTTCAAAAGGTCGAATTTCGAACAGTCGAATATTCGAATAAGCGAACGTTGAAGAACACTCTTAATTACTTGTTCACCAAAGGATTAACATTTCACCTGTCAGCTGTATGACCTGTCGTCCCCTTGATCATCGACTTGTTAGAGCGGGCGCCAGCACCATCTCCATTCGTCCCTGTTCAATTCTAGTTTGCGCATGACGTTTTCGACGGTGACGCAGAAGAGCATTGGGGATATGATATCCTCTTGCCGAACCCCTCTCTTCACGTCGATGACGACGTCGTTGTATTATAGAATGGTGAAATCTTGGTCGTAAATCCACTGTGCAGCTCTCGAAGGACTCTGATATACTGAGTAGGAACCCTCTGAGTGAGCAGAGGTTCGACGGCCGCTTCACCTTCGACACAGTCGAATGCCGCTTCGCGCGATGTTGCAGTATGACTAAGCTGAGGACAATCATATCAAGAAAGCTGCTCTGCTTATGCAGCTTATTATGTTCCAGCCCCGCTCTACTTTCTTAGGATCAGGGACAGATTTAACAGCTTACTGGCCGGCAACGGTGAAAATTACCGCCAAAGCCCAGAAACCGAGATTCATTAACACCAGGTTTGGCGGTACTTTCCACCGATATCGACCAGCAAGCATTTGATGAACCTGACTCCAGTAGAGTAGTTTTGCGGTACGAAGCCATCCAGACCTCTTCCTCCACCACTACGCTCAACATCGGTACCATCTCCAGACGGTTGAGTAATGTCGATGCTTGTGCTAAGTGCCTTGTCCCCTAAGTTCTTCGACGACAACCTTCCTGATGTCCCAAAGCACGGTCCCACCACTTCACTCTAGCGCCACGTTGACTACAGGCGCCTTCACTCCTCGTCCTCAAACGGTCAACCTCAGGCAAATGTCGAAATTTTCGAAAAGTAGTTAGCGTCTGCTCGATTTGGTCACACGAAAAGCCTTTTTGTCAGAACGGAGGATTCCCACCGCTCCTAATACTATGCTGGACGGAAATTTCTTTCCACACTTCTCTGTCTAGTCCCATATTTCTAATAGTGGTCCCACTACTGGTCCACCACTACTGGATCTGGTCCCACATTACTGGTACTGATCAGAGGTGTGCGTTAAATTTTTTACGGCAAATTTTTATCGACCATTTTTTAACGAAAAGTTTTGCGTTAAAATCAGTAATTTCGTAGAATAAAAATTGCCTTCGCTGCAGTTTGGATCTATTTCGGTAGATAAATAGCTGGGTCCTTTTCTTTTATTTTTATTTGTTTATTTATTTATTCAATACGCTACATAAGGCAGTCATGAGAAAAATAAATACAAACAAAACACAGACTATGGGCTGAAATGGAACAACCTTCGACAGTAGGAATGCGATGTGCCTTGCTAGCTCAGGACTGGAAACGGAGGAGCCCAGCCTTCCCAGCATTCTAGGCAGGAGCTTACTTTTCAAACATTGTATTGCACTTGTTTCTCCTCTTGAAGCTGTCCGGTTCCAAACGGGAGCCCTTACAATGTTGAAATGGAAAAGCTGTAATAGTTAGCGAAGAGAAGCCTGTGGACAGGACGGTATTGTACAATATAGTAGCACATCAGAGCATCAAGAATCAACTCTAAAGGGAAGTAGGAATGAGCTATAAGAGGGACCATTAGAGCAGGCCATCATTATAACCCAGTCCACATAAATTTGGTCGCCAGTTGGTTGTTGATCAAAGACCACATTTACGAAAACTTACAATTTACGACTCAAAATGAAAATCGTAAAGCGTAACATATTTGATAAAAAAGCTGTGTCCTTGTAGTTGCAAATAAGTACTACGCCATAAATATCTTCAAAAGCAATACGACAGATCGGAAAGTATAGCCGATGTTCTCATTAGCGAGATCGAAGAACTCCCGCGTGCTCACCATACACCCAGAAGTTCTCGCGACACTCTATCTGCCATCACGTCACGGATCATTCACCTGAAGCAGACAGGTGTAGCACTCAAATCGGACCGAGTACGGAGCTGCTTGATTTTTTCAAAATTCACAGAATACATCGGCAGCAGTGTAATACGGAAGGAGAGCAAGGCTGGCATACCATTCGAAGTCTAGGGCATAGTCGAAGCTATTGATGAAGTCGTCACTCTACAAGAAACGACTGAGCTCGCAACGGCAGCTTATTCGGGACCTATGTGCACGGAATTAACGAGGATCGGTTCCCAACGGAAAACGAGCTAAAGCAGGTAGCACTGCTGTCACCTCAGAGAATACAGAGCGCTTGCCTTTGTAGCGATAAACATCGACCACATTACTGCACTGTGATCACGACTCCTGAAGAACACAGAATTGAATTCAGGCAAAGAAAGCTTTGCTTGAAATGCTTTAGAGGAGGACACGCCTCTAAATCCTGCAAAATCCTTGGTCGTCCAATATGTCGGGAGGATCACCATTCCTCTTTATGCACCTCAACCACAAGTGGAGACAGAAATACAAGCTGCACTAGCGGAACACAAAATGAACCACCAACAGTAGCCCATCAAGGAGCAGTATCCGTTGCGATATCGTTGAAAAACAGCCGTTCCATGCGACATGCAAAAGCTAATGGAGAATTCCTTTAAAATATTAGCTGACGTCACGCTGCTCATTCCTCAACTTCGCATAAAAGCCCAGTCAGACCAAGGCAGCGGACTTTCAGTCAACGCGCGCTTCAAATGGCTTCAGCAATGATATTCAACGAGTTAGAGATGGAGTATCAACCGTTAACTATTTTGCTCGACTCTAGAACTCAAAAAGGTTTCGTAAAGAAACGCTTCAAGAAGCATTGATTCTTCCAACCAAAGGCTCAACTTCGTTCACAACGACAGGAATGGGAGAGCTTCAAAAAACTTTGGAATCCGTGAAAATTTGTATTACTCTTAAGAACGAGCTCTTAATAGCCTGACGCTAAAACGAGAACCAGTTTCAACAGAGGACAAGTCAACAGTATCATCGAGCACTGTCATTCTGTCCCCAGCTGTCAGGAATTTCATAAAGAAGAAGAAGCTTTCCATCGCTCAGAAAAGTCTCCTTTCCACGAACATTTCTCCAGATATAATAATTGGACAAGATCTCATAAATCAGATCATTCTACACGAGGCTCCTATAATGAGACTACCATCTGGATTAATTCTGACACCTACTATTCTTGGCCAACCATATCTGGTGCCAATGATACAGGCAACGTTACTGGTGGAAGGCTGGGAATTCAACGCAATTCATTTGTTGCAGCAGAAGCAATCAACTCTTCAAATGGCAACTACATAGGCTCAAAGCAACATTCCAAGCGAGAACCTCGAGAAATCGACAACGTCAATCCCTATGATAAATAGAGGCGAAACATTCGATTTAAGCTCACAGTTCAAAACTGCAGATCGCGACTGAAATAGGCAGAAACTACGTGCAATTCAACGTCCGCATGAAGCAGCGAAGCAGAATGGCGAAGAAACGAAGAAACTGACGGCAAATAAGGACACACTAAATTTAGATATCCAACCGCCGCTTCAATTATCTTCAATTATCCACGATAGTAATGGACTATCAAGATACGAGGAGCTAGCGATGGATTTTACGACCAACAATATAAAAATCGGGAACTGTCAACGCTCAATGGAACTACTCGGTTGGAGCTTCACCCAAGGACTATGGAAGGAGAGCGACTTGTTGGAAATTCTAAATCTACAGAATTCGAAAAATAGTTGGCCTTGATTGTGTGATAACTATCTGCCGTATCATGCCAATCCCTCTTCGGTATCACAATATTGTATTTCTACCGCTACCGCTACTTTCCCCTCGCCACGGTGTTGTGAATACCCAACTAGAGTCTAATATGAAAATATAATAGTATAATGTCGAGCAAATAGGAATAAATGATAAGGCTTAGCATACTTAGGTGAACACTCTAAGATAACTATCATTGAGTAACATCCACAGGCATAACTTAAGGGTGCCGCAAGTAGGCAATAGAGATAGCGCTCAAGTAGTCCACTCTAGGCGCGGTGCCCCTTTCAAGACCAGAGGTAGTTGGTCCCATTAGCTAACTATCGAGGATATTTGTAGCCCCGCCTTCATTTTATCTATATAACCTGCCGTGAGGTGATATTCGTGTCGTGCTCTGCAGGTAACCAACGTAATAAAACTATTATTACAAACTTTGCCGCAGACACATCCATTGGTTTCTACCAAACCTTATGTGACATGATTGTAGTGTTGAGTATGACATTTGTCCTTGAAGTTATATGATTCTCTATGCTATTCATATGTTAGCTAAGACACGCTGCCGTCAGGCATTCGATTTACTTCATGGATTATATGCCAAATTAGGCACGTCGACGGGCCAGAAACTGATCAACGCTCTCAGCATGTCTTTTTTTTGAAGTTCACAGTCGATGAGCATTGCTTATCACAAATATTTATTTTCCTTGTCTCTCTATGTTATTTTCAGCATAACTAATCGTAAGTTTTCGATAAATGCAGCTTACTGGCGTACGCAAACATCCACAAAAAAATCTGGAACTTAAGGTTAAACTTGAACAAGAGCCGAAGTACTGGGTGATTTCAAAACTGTCTTGCAAAAACGGCGTCATTCACAATGACTATTATTTATGAACAGCGGGAGATGCTCTCCCAAGGATTTTTCGCCAGTTACTCGAATTCATTAGATAGATGAGAACTTCATTTTGCTCGTGTTCTAATGTCAGCTCGTACGCTCCTTGAACAGCCCCCTCTGCGCACTACGAGGTCGCATTTGGTTCGCGATTCATCCCCTATCCACCATCTGGGGACACGTCACCTGCAACCGCGACAAGCCGCTCGAGAGGAAAGCCGAAAGCTTCTCGCACTGTGTTCGCGGCCTGGGTTAGAAATGCTGCTGTTTTTGAAGCGCTTTCTCGCACAAGTTGCAAAGATAAAAGCTTGAACCGTTTAGAATCGAGCTTTGCAATAACGAACCCGAAGTTGCAACCATAAAGCTCAACTAGCCAATGACTCCGCGGAATTTTCTATGCCCTGAACAGTCCGAATAAGAACACTACTTGTCGGTTATACGCAGGTCCTCTTCCATCACTGAACGAATCGGAAGTCCTGGAACAAAAGAACTAGTTGATGTTGGGAATCCGTACTGTTGAAGTCATGATGTCATCCTTGAACCGAGACTCAATCCCTACATGTAGCATCAGCGCAAATGTTAGCTCGGTCGTATTTCAGAGTAACTTCAAAAAACTATGGATGGACGAATGGCAAACTTTGTGAGTACTCGAAGAGTGTATGACCGTCATGTACATCTTCTACGAAAACGCAAGCAAAACGAACCCTGTAACAAGTCGATTGCGTGAATAAAGTATAATAATATAATAACATTAACTGTTTGAAGAGACGACAAACTCTTCAAACGGCTTCTAAAGTAACTGGATGAGACTGGGAAGGAGGAACTGGATTTTTAAAACACTTCATCCTAGTGTGTAGTAATATCAAATCCACGGATTTTCGTCTCTAGAGAGTCCTCGGGCTGTGCTCAAGTCCTTGCTGAGCTGCGACGCTGTTAGCTGCCACGTTTATTGGCCTGAGGTTTCGACCGTTCCGTCAGAGGTCTAAATGGTACACTTTTATCTTTGCAACTTATGCGACCAAGCGCCTCAACCATGCTACCATTTCCGACCTAAGGCCGCAAACACAGTGCGAAAAGCCTTCGGACTCCTTTAGAGAGATCAGGAGTGGCACGCGACGCGTTCCCAGGTGGTGGATAGGAGAGGGAGTCGCGAACCAAACCTCGCACTGCGCAGAACACAGATCGCAGAGCACGCGAAGCGCTGTAATTTAGCAGCCTAGAACGGTACTCTGGATGACAAAAATAGCACACAAAAACTTGAGAACTAGAAAGCAAAAACTGCAGATCAGACAAAAGAAAAGATACTTCGCACACATCCTCTATTGGGTATAGCTACACAGTAGGCAGAAGTGCATGAAAAATCCAGTCCCAGCTAAGCGGCAATAATCTACAGGGGAGGACGACGCCTGTAGCAAAATATTCGTATGAGGTCATTGTCTCTGAAGGAAAACTGTTAAATAGTACACATGGGTCAGAGGAAAAAGAGTAAATTTTCAAAAAAATAAAAAGGAAAAGGACATGGACAGTTCGTTGATAAGTTGTTTTACTAATCGATGAATATCCTTAAAGGAATCAACAAGTCCGTATTTGTAAGCAATGTCTTTGTTTTTAAGCCTTTACATTAGCAATACCTTTTTTAGTTCAACGCTACTCCCGTTATAGCGCTGTTTGGGAGGACACTGCGTTCAAAATGACTCCCGTTATAACGCCGATTTTCCCCGGTCCCTTCGAACGCGTTATAACGAGAGGGAGCTGTATTATTCTTCCTATTATTCTTCTTGAAAGGAAAGTAATCAGTTTTAGTATTTGGTTGTCCAATAAGTCGCCGCCATTTTTTTGAACGATTCATTGCGGATTTCTCCGGTGGTCTCTTGCACAGTGCTATATAGTTCTCGAAAAAGAATGATTTGCTCTATCAGAATATTTATTGCATTTCTTTCTTCATTCTGAATTTTGTCAATTTTTGGGCCGTTAAAATGAAAAGTGAAAAAGTGAAAAAGTAGCCATTTGCGCACTTGTTCTCTCCGCTTAGGTTTGGATATCTTTGCGCATTTTTATAGCATTTGGAAGAAAATGTTTTGTACTACAGGAATACGTGTTGGTCATATTTGCTCATTTGTCTTTTATTGATTTTTAGGTCATCAAATTGGGACATCCGGCTTTTCCTTCCGAACTTTTACCGAAACTCCTGCTGTGTTGTAGGACTTTTTAGCTCAACGTTATATGTCGTTCGAAAGAAGATGTCTTGCTCTATAAGAATTTGTGTCGTGTTTTTTAATGCTGATTTCTGTCGAATATCAACAAAATTCCAAAAAGAGAAAAATCATCTTCACCAACAATTCCTTCTCCTTGTTCAGTCTGTCTTGCTCAGTTTTGTATGACGAGTGATATGACACTCGAAAGTGAATTTATTGTTCTATCAGAATATATGAACTGCTCTTCGGCCATTTAAATTTCTGCTAATTTTCAGGTCATCAAAATGGAGCACTGCCAGGTCGACAAGGTTGAACCCTTTTGGCACCTTCTTCTCTTTGCTTTCAACCAGTGTTTTAGTGTGGCTGAGGCACTAGAACCCTGGTTGACCGTACAAAGACTATTTTCCATCCCCAGTTACAATTCTGTGCAAAAATCGTTGAATATGTCCGTTTGATTAATGATGACGAACAAGCAGGCCAGCAGCAATCGTCACTCGCTGGACCCTGATGTTCATTCATCAAACGGACATATCAACGATTCAACGATTTTTGCACAGAATTGTAAATTTGGGAAGTTTCATCAGAAATTTGCAGCCGCCCTAGTCAGGAATTGCTCTAAGACTGTCCAGCTAGCCTTTGGAGTGTGCCGTGTGCGATGCGTATAGAGACAAACCTATCAATCGTGTGGGTTCGACAACTGGTAGAGTGAGTGTTTGGGGAGTTCTATCATAAATTTCCAGCCGCCCTACTGAGGAATTGCTCTAAGGCTTTCCAGCTAGCCCTTGGAGTGCGCCGAGAACAGTGTATATAGAATCGAACCTTTAAATTGAGGGGGCGGCCGCTTGCAAAATGCACGTGAGGACCTGTTCGGAGCACTCTGCCATCGTTTCGGCTTTAACTTGTGAGTCTTATAGACACTAAAACGGTCTAGTAGTGCACCAAAGTAGGACGGTGTAGCTTAGGAAGAGGCAATGTTACAGGTGTGCAGAAATGCAGGTGAGGCTTGTGTGACGCTTTTTTTTTCGACTTCGGTGGATCACTGCGAGAAGACGCTGCAAGCTAACGACCTTAAAATGCGTATGCGTACAAAGCACTTAAAGTGCTTTGCGATGACGTGCTCAGAACTTCTCAGCTGTCTAAACTGCCTTTGTCTCAGCTGTCGTTTTAGAGCGGCGAAAGCTAGCGGTAAAAGTTTCTTGCGCTCTTACTCGCCCAGGATTGAGTTTTCGACAAGACAATAGTACCGTTTTGTTCTGCTTAAAAAGCGCTATCTAACGGTATTAAGCGATCGAGCGACTTCGGAAACATCGATTTTTTGACAGTTTCGCGTCGAGGACGAGGCCGCTCAAGAACGCGGCAGACGGACGATTCGTCATCGAAATGCGATATCTTCGAATTGGGTCATGCTTGATACCGTTCGATAGAGCTTTTTATGCTGAATCGCATGTTGCTATTGAGAGTAGGGAAAACTGTAATATGGCCGAGTAAGGGCGAGGAAAACCTCTGCCGTTGTTGCGCTGAATTGTACGTGCGGACGTGTTCGGAGCGCGATAACTCTGCCAAGTGGGAACCTTTCAGAATACAGCTTGTTGGTTTTTCAGGCAGTATAATTGTCCATTGACAAGCTAAAGAAGAATGGTTTAGCTTACAAGGGGCAATGTTACAGGGGTGCGAAAGTGCAGGTGAGGCTTGTGTGGCGCATTTTTTTTCCGAATTCGGTGGATCACTGCGAGAAGACGCGGTGAGCTAACGATCTTAAAATGCGTATGCGAACAGTGCACTTAAGGTGCTTTAGGATAACGTGCTCAGAACTTCTCAGCCGTCTAAACTGCCCTAGCCTCAGCTGCCGTTTTAGAGCGGCGAAAGCTAGCGGTTAGAGTTTCTTACCCTCTTACTCGCCCATATTTGGGATTTCGACACTACCAATAACACCGTTTTGTTCAATACAAAGAGCTTTATCGAATGGTGTCACTATTGACCAATTTCAAAGAAAACGATTTTTTGACAATATATAGGACGTGGGCGTCCTACGACGAGCTGCGCGGACGATGACGTCATCGAAAACCGGAGACATTTTCGAAATAGACCAAATGTCCTTGAGCAAACTTCGTCCAAAATCATCTAGGGGTTTAACACATTTGCGTAAGCCTGGAGCGGCTGGTAGAGAGGCTATATGTTGTTACGGGATGTTTTGCTGCGATCAAAACTCTTGCGCCAGGCGGGACTCGAACCCGCATCTTCTGCTTTCCGGGCAGCGATGTTCGCCTTACACCACCGACGCTGTTTGACCTGTAACAACATATAGCCTCTCTACCAGCCGCTCCAGGTTTAAGCAAATGTGTTAAAGCATTGTTACTAGTAAGGTCTTCAGCTTTACCGGTTCCATGCTGATATCAGCGGCCGGCCCATCCCCGTATCACGGGTGGGTGCTGACAGACCTGGAGGATATCGCGGATGTTACTTGCGGTCAAACAGCGCCGGTGGTGTAAGGCGAACATCGCTGCCCGGAAAGCAGAAGACGCGGGTTCGAGACCCGCCTGGCGCAAGAGTTTTGATCGCAACAAAACATCCTTCTTCTTCTTCTTCTTCTTCTTCTTCTTCTTCTTATTCTTATTCTTATTCTTATTCTTATTCTTATTCTTATTCTTATTCTTATTCTTATTCTTATTCTTATTCTTATTCTTATTCTTATTCTTATTCTTATTCTTATTCTTATTCTTATTCTTGTTCTTCAGCGTTTGTCCCGCATCATCGCGGGGTCCGCTCTTCTGGTGTTACGACGCCACCTTTCCATGCGCTTGATCAGGGTGGACACCAGCTACTTTCATGTCCGTGTGTAACGTATCGGACCAACGCTGCTTCGGGCGTCCTCTAGGCCGCTTTCCAGATACTTCCAACTCAAGGCCAATCTTGCGGACGCTGTCTTCTTTCCCACGCAGAACGTGGCCGTACCATCGCAAGCGAGCTTCGCGCATCTTGTCCGCTATCGGCGCGACACCGAACTTCTGCCGAATAGCATCGTTTCTGATGCGGTCCATGCGCGTGACTCCAGCCGTCCAGCGCAGCATCTTCGTCTCCATGACGCTGAGGCGTGTTTCAACTTCCTTAGTCGCAGGCCAACACTCAGCGCCGTACATCGCTACCGGGCGCACGACGGCTCTGTAAATCTTCGACTTTAGGTGCTCTGGTATCCTCCTATCGCAGAGCATGCCAGTCAGCGAACGCCACTTGGACCAAGCTGCACTCACGCGTGAGCTCACTTCAACCATCAGACCGCCGTCAGACGCTATTGCTGATCCCAGGTATTTAAACACCGAAGTGCGTGCAAGTTCAGTACCGTTAATCTTAATGGAGCCGGACACGTTCACATCAGTCGTTAGGTACTCGGTCTTCTTGACGTTCAATTTGAGTCCGAACCTCGCCAGACGGTCGCACCAAGCTTGCACCTGCCGCTCGAGATCGTCTTTCTCTTCGCAAGCGAGCATCACGTCATCAGCATAAAGCAGCGTCCATGGAACAGGCTGCTGAATATCTCGCGTAATGGCATTCATGACGACAACAAAGAGGAGTGCAGAAAGCGCAGAACCTTGGTGCACCCCAACACAGATGGGAAACTCCATTGAGGTTCCAGCTGCAGCTTGCACTCTACTCTTTGGGCAAGAGTAGAGCATCCGCACCCACTCTATGAGTTTCTCAGGTACGTTGTGTTGTCGCAAGGAGTACCATATAACCTCACGCGGTACGCGGTCGAAGGCCTTCTCCAAGTCGAGAAAGGCTATATGCACCGGCTTCTGTCTCTAGCGATGCTTCCCCACCAGGAGGCGGGCGACGTGTATAGCATTAATGGTGCCACAACCAGACTCAAAGCCGCACTGGTTGTCGGAGAGCTTGACGATTTCACGGATTCGTCTATCGAGGATTCGCTCGAAGATCTTCATGCTGTGCGAAAGCAAGCGAATCGCACGGTAATTGAAGCAGTCCGCAGGACTGCCCTTCTTCTTCCAAATCGGAATCGTCGTACTGTTGTGCCAACACTCCGGTACTTTCTTCTCCTTTACTACCTGGTTGAAGAACTCAGCCAACCACTCAGCAGGATACCAGAGCTTCGACTTCCAAACATCGGCTGCCAGATTATCCGGCCCTGTCGCCTTACCGGGCTTCATCTTCTTTAGAGCCGCTTCTGCTTCCTCCACGGTGATCTTGCGAACGGGACCGTGAACAGAAGCCAGAGAAGGGATGGCCGGATGAGGAAATTCCATAGTGGAAGTTTCCTCAAAGTAATCACGCTATCGCTTCAGCGCCTTTTTGCGGTCTATCAGAAGATGGCCGCTCTCATCATTGATGCCAACAAACTTTTCAATGTCCTCGGTTTGGCGATGGCGGGTCTTAGCAAGTCGGTACAAATACCGCTCACCATCGCGCGATTCGAGCTTTCGGTAGACATCACCATAATGAGTGGCTTTCGCAACAGCCACGGCTTTCTTTGCAGCCTTCTTCGCCCTCTGATACTCCTGCCAGTTGTCGGCTGTTCTGTCGCCGAGAAACACATGATACAGCGACTTCTTCTCTCGAACCTTCGCTTTCACATCGTCTGTCCACAGCCATGCCTGCTTGTCGACTTTGCGTCGTCCAAACTTCGTAGTGCCGAGTTCCAACCTTGCAGCTTGGCGTATCGCGTCGGTTGCTTTCTTCCAAGTTTCATCGACAGTCGTAACTGTCGGTAACCGCACGCAAGAAATCACAGCTGCTTCCTTCTCTTTCATTCGCCACCACTTGATTCTTGCAGCACCGCATCGCTCGACCTGCTTCAGCCTCGGAGAGGCGATCTTCAAAGTACAGATCAGCGGACAATGCTGTGGGGCGACCGTTTCATACGGCACGATCTTCGCGTCTGTGACGAGATTTCGGTCACGATCCTTCACAAGCCAAAGGCTATCTGAGACTTGGAGCTCCCACTATAATATGAGATAAGGTGCGAGTCGCGTTTTCGGAAAACGGTGTTCACAATGGTGAGGCTATGCGATTCCGCATACTCGAGAATTCGCTCACCATCGGGGTTACGAGACCCGTATTCGAAACCACCATGACAGCTGTACCCGTCTTTCGCAGCACCTACGTGCCCATTAAGGTCACCAGCGACTATGATGACATCCTTCCACGGTACCTCTGCTGTCTTCTCATCAAGCAGGTTCCAAAACTCATCCTTGGCTTGATCGGAGCAGCCAGTCCGCGGAGCATACGCAGAGAAGAAGTGATAGAGTCGCTCCTTAGCGGCGACAACGATCTTCATCAATCGATCGTCAAAGCGCTCGACGCTTACAATCGAGTCACGAAATCGTTCGGAGACGATTATTCCGAAACCGCTGGTGGTCCTAGGACTTCCACATAGAACGGCCTTGAAACCACGTCCTATGTCCCTTGACTTGCGGCAGGACCACCTCGTCTCCTGCACCGCACAGAAATCAACTCTTCTTCGCTCCAGTGCTTCAACCAACTCGCACGAGCGGCCCGTCAACGTACCCACATTCAGCGTAGCCACGCGGGTCCTGCTTACGTTACGGGACTTTCGGACTAGCTCAGTTGCCCCCCGATGCGGTCCTCGCATCAGGGACCCTCGCATACTTTCCACACTCGCCGGGCTCTGCGAGTGCGCGTCGGCTCCCGAGGACGCCGTAGCACAATCTCGAAAAACTTGACTTATCATGCACCATGTGATGTGACATGGGTCTTCGTAGGCCGGCCTGTCACAAGGGCCTGTCGCCTGCATTCGAATGTCCGTGATTAGCATAGCTCGCAGAGCGAGCAGTTTCCAGTGGCACCACGTGGAGGAACGGACGTCGCCACCGCAACAAAACATCCTGTAACAACATATAGCCTCTCTACCAGCCTCTCCAGGCTTAAGCAAATGTGTTAAAGCATTGTTACTAGTAAGGTCTTCAGCTTAACCGGTTCCGTGCTGATATCAGCGGCTGGCCCATCCCCGTATCACGGGTGGGTGCTGACAGACCTGGAGGATATCGCGGATGTTACTTGCGGTCAAACAGCGCCGGTGGTGTAAGTCGAACATCGCTGCCCGGAAACAGAAGATGCGGGTTCGAGTCCCGCCTGGCGCAAGAGTTTTGATCGCAACAAAACATCCTGTAACATCATCTAGGGGTTATTTGGGGCGCTGATTACGAATCCGACATCCGTTTTTGAAAAGTGCGCCGATTTCAGCAGGTTACTTCCCGTTTGAGGGTGGAGTGTTGGCACAACAGTACGACGATTCTGATTTGGTAGAAGAAGGGCAGTCCTGTAGACTGCCCCAGTTACCGTCCGATTCGCTTGCTTTCGCACAGCATAAAGATCTTCGAGCGAATCCACGATAGTCGAAATCGTGAAATACTCAAGCTCTCCGACAACCAGTGCGGCTTTGTGTCTGGTTGTGGATCTATTGATTCTATACACGCCGCCCGACTCCTGGTGGAGAAGCATCGCGAGAAACAGAAGCCGGTGCATATAGCCTTTCTCGACTTGGAGAAGGCCTTCGACCGCGTACCGCGTGAGGTTATATGGTACTCCTTGCGACAACACAACGTACCTGAGAAACTCGAGTAGAGTGGGTGCGGATGCTCTACTCTTGCCCAAAGAGTAGAGTGCAAGCTGCAGCTGGAACCTCAATGGAGTTTTCCCTCTCTATTGGGGTGCACCAGGGTTCTGCGCTTTCTCCACTCCTCTTTGTTGTTGTCATGGATGC
Organism: Heligmosomoides polygyrus bakeri; assembly: GCA_947359475.1. Classification (NCBI taxonomy): domain Eukaryota; kingdom Metazoa; phylum Nematoda; class Chromadorea; order Rhabditida; family Heligmosomidae; genus Heligmosomoides; species Heligmosomoides polygyrus. Next base: position 58,672,927 of record OX375867.1, on the reverse strand, counting down.
TATTACACGAGATCTTCAGCAGCCTGTTCCATGGACGCTGCTTTATGCTGAAGACGTAATGCTCGCTAGCGAAGATAAAGATGAACTCGAGCGGCAGGTGCAAGCTTGGTGCGACCGTCTGGCGAGGTTCGGACTCAAATTGAACGTCAAGAAGACCGAGTACCTAACGACTGATGTGAACGAGTCCGGCTCCATTAAGATTAACGGTACTGAACTTGCATGCACTTCGGTGTTCAAATACCTGGGATCAGCAATAGCGTCTGCGGCGGTCTGGTGGTTGAAGTGAGCTCACGCGTGAGTGCAGCTGGGTCCAAGTGGCGTTCGCTGACTGGCGTGCTCTGCGATAGGAAGATACCAGTGCACTTGAAGTCAAAGATCTATAGAACCGTCGTCCGGCCAGTAGCCATGTACGGCGCTGAGTGTTGGCCAGCGACCAAGGAAGTTGAAACGCGCCTCAGCGTCATGGAGACGAAGATGCTGCGCTGGACGGCTGGAGTCACGCGCATGGACCGCATTCGAAACGATGCTATTCGGCAAAAGTTCGGTGTCGCGCCGATAGCCGACAAGATGCGCGAAGCTCGCTTGCGATGGTACGGCCACGTTCTGCGTGGAAAGGAAGACAGCGTCCGCAAGATAGGCCTTAACTTCGAGGTAATTGGAAAGCGGCCTAGAGGGCGCCCGAAGCAGCGCTGGGCTGATACGTTACATGCGGACTTGAAGATTACTGGTGTTTACCCTGATCTAGCGCTGGATCGGGAAAGGTGGCGTCATAACACCAGAATAGCGGACCCCGCTACGATGCGGGACAAACGCTGAAGAAGAAGAAGACTCCCCGTTTGAGGGTGGTCGGGTCAGGATCACCGATCACCCTCAGTTATCGGTATGAGTGGTCTCCTGCCGTAATCGTCCAAATGAACTTCGGCATCGTGTTCGGCACCCGAAGAAGTCCCCGCCCCTATACGAAGTTTGAGCAAAATCAATGATCCTGATCCGACCGCCCTCCATCATCCAGAAGAAAATCCAAAACCTACTGTAGTCGGCGGAATCTTCTAAAACGTACGTCGGATTCGTAATCAGCGCGCCAAATAACCCCTAGATGATTTTGGACGAAGTTTGCTCAAGGACATTTGGTCTATTTCAAAAATACCGGTTTTCGATGACGTCATCGTCTGCGCAGCTCGTCGTAGGACGCCCACGTCCTATATATTGTCAAAAAATCGTTTTCTTTGAAATTGGTCAATAGTGACACCATTCGATAAAGCTCTTTGTATTGAACAAAACGGTGTTATTGGTAGTGTCGAAATCCCAAATATGGGCGAGTAAGAGGGTAAGAAACTCTAACCGCTAGCTTTCGCCGCTCTAAAACGGCAGCTGAGGCTAGGGCAGTTTAGACGGCTGAGAAGTTCTGAGCACGTTATCCTAAAGCACCTTAAGTGCACTGTTCGCATACGCATTTTAAGATCGTTAGCTCACCGCGTCTTCTCGCAGTGATCCACCGAATTCGGAAAAAAAATGCGCCACACAAGCCTCACCTGCACTTTCGCACCCCTGTAACATTGCCCCTTGTAAGCTAAACCATTCTTCTTTAGCTTGTCAATGGACAATTATACTGCCTGAAAAACCAACAAGCTGTATTCTGAAAGGTTCCCACTTGGCAGAGTTATCGCGCTCCGAACACGTCCGCACGTACAATTCAGCGCAACAACGGCAGAGGTTTTCCTCGCCCTTACTCGGCCATATTACAGTTTTCCCTACTCTCAATAGCAACATGCGATTCAGCATAAAAAGCTCTATCGAACGGTATCAAGCATGACCCAATTCGAAGATATCGCATTTCGATGACGAATCGTCCGTCTGCCGCGTTCTTGAGCGGCCTCGTCCTCGACGCGAAACTGTCAAAAAATCGATGTTTCCGAAGTCGCTCGATCGCTTAATACCGTTAGATAGCGCTTTTTAAGCAGAACAAAACGGTACTATTGTCTTGTCGAAAACTCAATCCTGGGCGAGTAAGAGCGCAAGAAACTTTTACCGCTAGCTTTCGCCGCTCTAAAACGACAGCTGAGACAAAGGCAGTTTAGACAGCTGAGAAGTTCTGAGCACGTCATCGCAAAGCACTTTAAGTGCTTTGTACGCATACGCATTTTAAGGTCGTTAGCTTGCAGCGTCTTCTCGCAGTGATCCACCGAAGTCGAAAAAAAAAGCGTCACACAAGCCTCACCTGCATTTCTGCACACCTGTAACATTGCCTCTTCCTAAGCTACACCGTCCTACTTTGGTGCACTACTAGACCGTTTTAGTGTCTATAAGACTCACAAGTTAAAGCCGAAACGATGGCAGAGTGCTCCGAACAGGTCCTCACGTGCATTTTGCAAGCGGCCGCCCCCTCAATTGAAAGGTTCGATTCTATATACACTGTTCTCGGCGCACTCCAAGGGCTAGCTGGACAGCCTTAGAGCAATTCCTCAGTAGGACGGCTTGAAATTTATGATAGAACTCCACAAACGCTCACAGCTGAGGCTAGGGCAGTTTAGACGGCTGAGAAGTACTGAGCACGTTATCCTAAAATACCTTAAGTGCTCTGTTCGCGTTCGCATTTTAAGGTCCTTAGCTCGCTGCGTCTTCTCGCAGTGATCCACCGAATTCGGAAAAAAATGCGTCACACAAGCCTCACCTGCATTTTCGCACACCTGTAACATTTCTAAGTTACACCGTCCTACTTTAGTGCATACTAGACAGTTATTGTGCCTACAAGTCTCACAAGTTGCAGCCGAAAAGATTCGAAATTGACAGAGTTATTGCGCTCCGAACAGGCCCTCACGTGCAATTTGCAAGCGCTCGCTCCCTCGATTGAAAGTTTCGATTCTATATACATTGTTTTTGGCGCACTCCAAAGGCCAACTGGACAGCCACTGTTCGATCATCCGAGTCGGTGTGCACTGGGGTGCGGTTGCTCACTACTGTATTCTCGTTATCGTCCTGCGGATTCGCTACTGTTGGCTCATTCTCGACGAACAGTTCACTCCCCGTGCTACTCATTGGCTGTGCTCATTGTGGCAAGTAGGCAAAATCTCTCGTCTCCTGACTGCTGCAGCAACAGGTATATTCGATCTATACACGACGTCTTTTCAACTACTACGCAATGGCCGGAGAAGCAACACCAGTGGCTGGTAGTGGGAAAGGATCCAAGCCAACTCGCATCGAAGTTCCTGAATCGCCGCTATCGAAGGAACTCCAGGATCAACCCCAAGACATTGGACGATCCAGCAGGGTTCCAGAAGTGGTCAAGAAAGTGATTGCGGCAATAGCAACAGGTTGGTCGTCAACAGCCACCTCTCCACCTTCCACGTCGTCAAAAGCCGCCCCTCCGCCATGGTTGGCACCAATGCTGTAGGTACTCCAACAGCAGAACCATCAGATGGTTTCTATGATGGAGAAGCTGATGGAAAACAAAGCTGCTCCAACTACACCGCATACCATACCCCGCCCCGCCCCGACCCATACGGCGACCTCGTCAGAGACCTATCCACCTTCTGTTACGACGACGACGACGATACCACCTTCAAGGACTGGTTCAGGCGATATGGACCAGTCATCAATGATCGAGGTTCGTCGCTGCCTGACGAACGCAAACGCAACATGTTGCTCTGTTGCTGGACAAGCTCGACAGACATGCGTATAAAACCTATTCCGACTGCGTTCTACCACAAGAGCCACGACATATCGACCTGGCTGCTACTGTGGACAAGCTGACCAAGCTATTCGGACCAAAGCAGACGTTGATTCGACGACGTTTCGAGTTCCTGCAGTCAACATGCAAGCCGTTGACTACGTCACACGTCCCCTATCGAGACTTCAGCAACAAAATAAAGAAGAAGTTTGAGGATGCTTCAATGAAAGACGTCGACGACGATTCTCTAAAATGCCTAGTATTCTTATCACGACTAACCGACCCGTCCCACTCTGACTTCCGGCTCCGACTGCTGAACCGTCTCAATTGCTTGAAGGAAGACGATGCATCACCCTCCCTAGACGACTTCGTAAACGACTGCGAAACCTTCGTCGCCCTCAGATCCAACAGTCGCACGATGGAATCCAAAGAGGTGAATGCTGCACATTACATCAAGCCAAGCGGAATGCATAGACGGCGTCCGTCTCGGAACGTGATGTTCCGCCACCGATCGACATCACGAGAGCCACGTCAGGAACCAACTTCGAGTTCTACCACCAAAAGGACACGTTTTTCTTCAAAGATGTCGAGATTCCGACAACGAAATATTCGTTGCAACAACGCGTCATCAGCGACACAGAATGCACGCACCTACCTGAAAGTGGAAATAAACGGATTTTCTACTAGACTCCAGCTAGACACTGCGTCCGAGGTAACCATGATTTCGCGTCGAACATGGAGCGACATGGGATCCCCAACCATCAGTCGTGCTGCTGTACCGGTCAAGACAGCCGACGGATCACCAGTGCACATCATTGGGCTATTCAAGGCAAACTTCACCATATTTGACCGTCACCAGAGAGTCACAACAGGACAAGGAAACTGCTACGTCACCGAGGCAACTGACCTGCTCGGACTAGAATGGTGCGTCGAAATGGAGCAGTATCGCCAGCTCAAGGAGCAATTCCACTGTCGACTAGCCACAGCCGCACTCAATGACATCCGGTACGAAACGGTCGCCTTCATAAAACGTAGTTTCGCTGAAGTATTCCTGCTGGCCTTGGACACTGCACAAAGGCAAAAGCAAAGCTATTTCTTAGATCTGACGCCCAGCCTGTCTATCGTCAGAGGCGTCCTGTACCTTTAGCTTCCCAGTCCAGCGTCGATATGGAAATCGACCGACTTCTCGCTGAAAATGTTCTATCGCCAGTTGACCACTCTAACTGAGCAGCTCCTGTATGGTCGTGAAGAAGAGCAATGGATCAATTCGTCTCTGTGCAGACTTCTCCACTGGACTCAACAACGCTTTGATGCTCCATCTGCACCCGTTGCCTACGACCGACAAAATATTCACGAAACTCAACGGTGGTGAGCCTTTTTCTCAAATCGATCTAGCGGATGCCTATCTTCAGATCGAAGTGGAAGACGAATCGAAGGAGCTACTCACCATAAACACACATCGCGGTCTGTTCCGCTACAACGGCTTGCCGTTCGGGGTGAAGTCAGCTCCCGGAATCTTCCAACAGATTATCGACTCAATGATATCCGGACTTCATGGAGTGGCAGCTTACCTGGACGACATCATCGTGACCGGAAGGACAATGGAAGAACATCGCAAAAACTTGAAAGCACTATTCAAACGAATCCACAATTACGAATTCGGTATTCGACTTCAGAAGGGCCATTTTATGATGCCAGAAATCAGTTATCTCGACGTCATCATCAACAAGAATGGACGTCGCCCTGACCCGGAGAAAATCAGGTCCATCACTGAAATGCCACGGCCCCAAACCGTGGCACAACTCCGATCATTCTTAGGAATGATAAACTACTACGGCACGTTTGTCAATGAAATGCACAGTCTACGTGCCCCACTGGACGTACTGCTCAAGACAAATACTGAATTCAAGTGGTCACTTGAACAAGAACAAGCCTTCAAGCGAGCCAAGGAAGTTATTGCCTCGCCTCTACTCCTCACCCACTACGATCCCAAGTTGGAAATCGTGGTAGCAGCTGATGCATCTGACTACGGCATTGGAGCAGCAATCGCACACCGGTTCAAGGACGGCACAGAAAAAGCTATATGTCATGCTAGCCGACGTCTGAACGAATCGGAGAAAAAGTACGGCCAAATAGAAAAAGAAGGACTTGCACTGGTCTTCGCCGTACACAAGTTCCACCGCTACCTGATGGGACGACACTTCACACTGCTGACGGACCACAAGCCACTATTGACTATTTTCGGAAGAAAGCAAGGTGTTCCGACTTACACCGCTAATCGACTTCTGCGGTGGTCGCTGATTCTGATGGACTACGATTTCCAGATCGAGTACAGACGGACAGTAGACTTCGGTCAAGCGAATGCGTTGTCCCGACTGATCACGACCAATCACAGTCCACAGAGGACCTTGTCATCGCCACGGCAACAAGAGAAGCGGAAGCAAGCTGTCGTTCCGTGCACAAAATCCTGCCCGTCGATATGGATAAGGTCGCTGGAGAAAGCGCACAGGATGAAACACTTCGCAAGGTGATGGACTGCGTGCGAGCGGAGTCTTGGCCTCCAAGGTCATCTCCTGAAATAGCACGTTACGCCAGCCTTCGCCAATTACTATCATTGGACAACAATTGCCTTTTCTTTGAACCCCGAATCGTCATCCCGAAGAGTCTCCAGTGTCGAGTATTAAATCTGCTGCATGACGGACATCCCGGAATCACAAAGATGAAGATGCTCGCCAGATCTTATGTATACTGGACCAATATTACAAAGGATATCGAAAACTGCGTGCGAGGATGTCGAAGCTGTCAAGAAGCAGCAAAGGATCCTATAAAGGCGACTCTTTTCTCTTGGCCAATGGAAAAGGAACTGTGGGCAAGAATTCACATCGACTTTGCTGGACCAGTAAACGGGAAGATGTTCCTCATTGTGGTCGATGCCTTCTCTAAATGGCCTGAAGTAACCGAAATGAAATCGACAACGGCTAAGGCCACAATTCGCCAGCTTTCCCGACTCTTCGCTCAGTTCGGGAATCCGAAAACATGCAAAACCTTCTGCAAAACCAACGGCATCGAACATGTTCGATCGCCGCCGTTTCACCCTCAATCGAATGGACAGGTCGAGCGCTTCGTAGACATTTTCAAGAGAACGATGCGGAAGTTGGAGAGCCCGGAAATGGGCGCGGAAGCACTTCAAAAATTCTTGGCATTGTGTCGGAGAACGCCTTGTCCATCATCACCAAACGGACGATCTCCAGCCGAAAACTTTTTGCAGAGGAAGATTCGATCACCATTGTCTCTGCTGACCACACCAACAACTCGGAACACGGCGAGAAACTACCCCATGGAAGCGCAATTCAACCGCCACCACGGGGCTAGACCCAAAACCTTCGCTCCAGGCGAAGTAGTATGGGTGCGCGAGTACGGAAGGCAAATGGACACCAGGAAGGATCGTTTCCCGTCATGGCAACGCTGTATATGATGTACTTGTGGATGGCACTAACCAAAGACGCCACACAAATCAACTGCGTCACAATATCCAGCAAGACGTCGGTGAAACAACAGCCAATTTGGACGCCCTACTCATGGACATGTTCACAACTACATCATCGCCTAGGACAGCCACTACAACGGAGCAGCCGGCAGCGTCGGAACCAGGGAATGGATCGGAGCCGGAGACGACGGTACAAGCAGAACAACGACCTCAACGCGAGCGGCGACCACCATGCCGGCTACAAGTGGACCCATCATTGCGATCATATACATAGGTTATCAGATGAATCAGTTGTGTTGTTTCAACTTTACAATGTTCATCTTAGGAGGGAGGTGTTGAGGAAAGAATGATCACATGTTACAGTGCCAATGAAGTTGATATGGAATGCCATTGTTGTTGATCTGTGACTATCAGACTAATCAATCAAGCGGCCCTGTGGGCCCTATATAAGGCTGTCGTTCTCACATCGGTAGTTCAGTGTTCTTCTGTCTAATAAACCTGTCTTCACGCCGTCGGATCTTTTACAGTCTTAAACCACATCTCAGTTCGAGCTCTGTTCCTTAAGTTACGGTACCATCTGCTAGCTCGCCCAACCCGCCGGAACAGTTTCATTCGTGTCAGGAAGTAGAAAGATTACGCTCAGTAGTAATCAGTGGTGTGCCTGAGTCGAAGTCTTCTTCAACAAGAGAACGTGTCTCCTATGATTTTCAAAGCCTTTATAATATTATGGACTTTTTAAATGTTGAATGTAATTTAATCAGTGTCTATCGTCTGGACAGACCTGATCAGGGTAGGGATCGTTTACCTAAAGTGGTGCTTCCATCACGTATTTTTCACCGTTGTGCAGCGAGAAGAGCTCCTCGTCTTCGCTTTTTCGCTGGAGGAGGGGTTTACCTTCGTGAATCCCTAACTCTTGAAGAGAGGAAGCGGAGACAGGAGCAGCGTAAACGAGGTGTAGGGTCTAGTTCCCTTTCGCTATTTTCTGCCATAGGTCAGTAAATAGAAAACACCAGAGCTGCGTCCGGCACAATATCGAATTCTGTCGTTATTGATCAGGAAAACTGATGAGTTCTCCTCGGATGTTTAAGGGTTCATTTAAATGTTACTACGCCAATGTAAGGTCGATTTCCAAGAATTCGGATTACGTCAATTTCGTTCTTGGACATTCCTATGATATATGTGCTTTTAGTAAGACGTGATTAAATAACAGACACTCTATGCCGTCTTTCTTAGGTGAGATAGCTTCAGACTATAAAATCCAGCGTTGCGATAGGGAGAGGAAATCAGGTGGCGGAGTGATGGTACTCGTGCATAATAGGATTTCTCTTTCGGTTGTAATAAAAGAGTCTGTTGAGAATGCTTATGAATTGCTATGTGCTGATATCTACTGCGAAACTTTCAGTTTATGATTCGCCGTTTTATTCGAATACCTTCTTGTCTTCCTTCGAAATCTGAACAGCTTGTTAAACTTCTAAGTGACTTGATTGCCTGTGAGTTTCACTCAGTAATAGTTGGAGATTTCAATCTATCAAAGTTTGCTTTAGAGTATCCTTCTTCTTCCGTCGTGATGTTACTTGAGGAGCTGGCTTACAGCCGCAATCTCACACAATACATTAAAGAGCCTACCAGAACGGGAAACATTCTAGATCTGGTTTTTGCTACGAAGCAAGACCTGATAAATGGAGTTACGATTTTACTTCCAGTAGGTACAAGCGATCATAATAGTATTTCATTTACTATTGCACATACTGTCATAGAATGTATACCTGTCTACCGCCGTGTGTATTCTTGCTGCAATTTCACTGAAATTTGCATTGAACTAGCAGGCTTACGATGGATAGATCTTTTAGAGACCAAAAATAATGTTAATGAAGAGTATGAAATGTTTTTCTCTATCTTGCATTATGCTATTGAATTTCATGTGCCTTGGATACTAGTGTCTCCTTTCAAATCCACCCGTCTTCCTGGTCATATACAAAATATGCTAGAACATCGTGACTGTTTATTTCTAGAAGCTAGGAGATCTAATGACTTGTGAAACTATATGCCCTTCTCTCATAGGCTTAATTCTCAACTGCACAGATATAACTGCTACTTAGAAAAGAGGATAATTGAAGACGCTAATAAACGTAACTTCTACGCATATTTGAATAGTAAAATAAATTAAAGGAAACGAATTAGATGTTTGAAAAAGACGGACTCATTGCAACAACTGACTATGACAGAGCTTACATGCTAGCTAACCAGTTTGTGACTTCTTTCCAAATTGCCGACGGCTCTGCTCCGTCTACGTCCCACTCTCACAGTACGCCCATAAAGGATATCCAATGGTTTCAGTCTCATCAACTTTATGAACTGATCATGGAATGCCCGAATTCCTTTTCAGTCACTGCAGATTTTGTACCACCATTTGTAGTACGGAAGGTTGCAAGTGTTATTAGTGGTCCTTTGGCATACATTTTTAACCAATCATTAATGTATGCAGAAGTACCTTTGAGATGGAAACACTCGCTCGTCACTCCCATATTGAAGAAAGAACCTTCTGACAGTCCAGAGAATTATATGCCAGTGAGCATAACGTCATTTTTCTGTAGGGTTTTTGAGGTTATTAAGCAGCATTTAGAGCACCATCTTCCTGCCCATAGGATCATTCCTCAACAGCATGGTTTCGCATCAGGAGGATCTGTAGACATGAACCTAATCAAATGCATGAATGATTGGACTGAAGCGCTTGATAGCAAGCGCTGCTGCGATATTATTTATTTTGACTTTGCTAAGGCGTTTGATAGGGTATCTCACAAAAGGTTGCTGGTCAAATTAGAACTTAGGATACATCCAATGCTAACAAAGATCGCTGATTTTCTGGACCGCTGATTTTCTAAATGAGAGAATATTTCAAGTTAAAACTGGACATGTATTCTCCGAAGTTAAACAAATAACAAGTGGAGTACCTCAAGTAGGGGTATTATCGCCTATATTGTTTAACATTTTTACTTCGGAAATACCAGAAATTCTGCGTAACGTTTGTGATTGTGCCATGTATGCAGATGATGTCAAAATATACAAGGTCATTGATGATGTTGATGATGAATTATGTTTTCAAAGAAGAATCAACTTATTGGTTTCCTGGTCTAAACAGTAGCAGCTCCCCTTGGCTCCAAACAAAACGGGTTTCATGCGTATTAGCAGCACTCCGTCAACTGCACAGCATACATATGAAGTGGATGGTCTCGACATCACATCGGTGGATTTCATTAGAGATCTTGATTTCACATACAGCAGCAAACTAGACTTTTCCGAACATATCCAAAACCGTTGTAGGATACCACTTCTGCCTACATTCCACATATTCAAAGCCCTTTCTACAGAGAACAAAGCTCTTTTAATAAGGGCTTACAAGACTTACATTCGCCCATTAGTTGAAACGAGCACTACATTATTCAACCCTAGTAGGATAAGAGATATCATCTGCAGAATTGAGAAAATCCAAAATAATTTTACCAGGAAATTATTTATTCGCATGGGAGGCTTTTTATACTCCAATATCCCCAACGCAGTGTTCAGAAGTAGACATTTGGATCTTCCACCCCTCGTATCACGACGAATGGTATTTGATGTTTGTCTCGCTCATAAATTTCTGCACCAAACTAGTGTGGCTGTGATTATGAAATTATATAATCTGATGCCTTCCCACTAGAGGTGGTGGCACTAGAGGTGGTACATATAATGAATATAGCTTTGCCTTGTCCAAGATCATCAGCTCGTGCTAGCTTCTTTACGCATTGAGCAGGTAGCGCACACATAAGGATCACGAAAAACCTGTCAAATGCTTACTCTATGCCAAGCGGTATGCATCAAAAATATTGCTCAAGTTTGACGGACTCTAGCCATGGAGATCGACCACACCCAATTCTTGTTTGATTGTGCATTTTTCTGAAGTTTGTTTGCTTGTACTGTCCTACTCCTATCTCGCGTCTGCCTTTCGCGACGTAATAAACATTAACATTAACAATAACTCCCCAAACGCTCACTCTACCAGTTGTCAAACCCACTTGATTGATATGTACATCTCTATACGCATTGCACACGGCGCATTCAAAGGCTAGCTGGACTGAGAGAGCAATTCAAGGCGCTATGTGACAACGGAGGGGTTGGCAAAATTCAACGAATCACCTAGGATGCGACTCAGCACATCCTAGGTGATTCGTTAAAAGGGAATAAATCCCGGAAACAATAACGAAAATGAAAAAAAAGCACTCACCTACGTCACTTTACCGGAAACTTTAAAGGGCCTTCTCCTACTATCGGACGTGGGTCCTGCAGTGAATATGATATTGCACGAGGAGAGAGAACGGAAGGGTGGAGTGCGCGAGACGGCGCGACGAAAAACCGTCCCAAAAACCATCCCAAGCGGTTTTTTGTTTAGAGTTCTTTTAGAGCTTTTTTTGGCGCTATGGTGGTTGGGGGGGGGGGGTCAGCATGGTCTGCCGCGGCGGGCAGCCGCGGCGTGTAGCTACATATAGCGAATGTGAATGCAGTCTTATCTCCGCTTTTCGATTACAGATCCGTGTTTTACGTGGTTCCGAATTTGGCAAGGGAGGGAACTCCAGGATGTAGGCAATCCTAGCACGGGTGCGCCACTCGGGCCACACCCTGGAGTCCCTTCCCCTGCCTAAATCTGTGCTCTGCTCCGCGTCAGCGGAGGAGAGCACAGAACAGAGCTATAGCATTGTTTGGTTGTTTCCTTTACTATCAGTGTGTTACCGTTTCTTTTTTTTTGTCTGTGACACTTTTTGCAAGGTGACCCCCCCAACTACCATAGCGCTTTTTTTACTTGTGTATGATGTGGGAGGGAGGGAGGAGGGGGAGGCGCGCCGAGGGGGTTGGAGCGAGAGGGGGGGGGGGTGGATTCGGAAGGAAAGGGAGGCGCGCCGAGGGGCATGGGAGTGAGGGGGGATTCAGATTTGGGCAAGGGAAGGGACTCCGGGGTGTGGCCCGAGTGGCGCACCCGTGCTAGGATTGCCTGCACCCCGGAGTCCCTTCCCTTGCCTAAAATCTGGAAGCAAATTAAAGCCAATATGTGATCGTGAACTTAAACTTGGATTGATTCCAGGTGAAATGTCTGCTGCCGAGAAGCTGGAAAGCCTGAAGGACCTAACACTGTTTGGTTCCTGGGGAGAAATAGATCGGATGACCACGGAGGAATTCGACGAGTTTTTGTCTGAAAGGGGCCTTTTATGGAAAACAAGGAAATGCCCAAACTGTCGTCGTCCGCGCTCAATTTCCCGAGAAAAGGGTCCGAGTGGGAATGACGTAAAATTAAAATTCGAATGCAATCGTCAACAATGTCGTCTGAAGGGCAATGTAAAAATCGGATACTTGAAGGGCACATTTTTTGAAGAGCTGAAAGGGTGCAGGAAGAAAGTGTTCCTGGCATCTATTATCTTCGTTGACGACCTGGGAACAGTGGACGTTCGAGCGCGGCATTGTGGAGTGTGTACGAACACCATCGTACAGTGGGACCAGTGGTTCAGAGACGTGATTGTGGAATCGTTCTTGGAGGAGCAGCAACCGCGGAGGATTGGAGGGCCTAATAAAGTGGTACAGATCGACGAGACGTACGTGGTGAAGCGGAAATACAATCGCGGAAGATCTGTAGCGATAGCTGGATGGTCGGAGGGATTGAGAACGATTCTAAGGAAGTCTTCGTGGAGATAACAGGAACACGTGATGCAGCCACCCTTGAAGCCATTATCTGCAAACACGTCATTCCTGGCAGTATCATACACACAGATTGCTGGAAGGGGTATAGTAACCTGCAGAACCTCGGCTACATTCACAGAACCGTGAATCACCAGGAAAACTTCGTTGATCCGTCTTCGGAAGCACACACGCAAAGGATTGAAAGCACTTGGTCCCACATCAAGAGTTATATTAAGAAGAAAAACGGCCTGAAAGGTGCGCTCTGGGACGACCACTTCCTCGAAGCCGTTTGGAAATGGCAACACAATGGCGAACCGAAGTTATTCTTGCTGTGGCAGTTGATAGCGAAGAAATACCCAATATCAGGCTAGGTTAGTGGTACCTCTATCTCCTCTATTTACAGCTATTTATGATTTTTAAGGTAATTTCTAACCCTCAGGCTTAGGTTACTTAGGTCACTCGGAGGACCCCCCCCCAAGCAAGATGGAGGACCATTCCGGTTAAATGGTAAGTAGTTTTGTATTGCTTACATAAATGTCTACCTAGGCATATATATTTTTTCCAATTTTGCCAACCCCTCCGTTGTCACATAGCGCCCAATTCAATTCTTAGAGCAATTCCTGACTAGGGCGGCTGCAAATTTCTGATGAAACTCCCCAAACGCTCAGTCTACAAACTGTCCCCCCCCCCCTCGATTGAAAGGTTCCCCTCTGTACGCATTGTACATGGCACACACCAAAGTTTCGCAGGACAGATTGGAGCTAATCCTGAGTGGGGTAGCTGGAAATTTCTGATAACATTCTCCAAACGGTTCGAAATAGTCTTGAGGATTTCGCATTTCCCAGTAAGAGAAGATAGAAGCGCAGTGGACATGCGCTCGCCCACTCGATTGATAGGTTCGATTCTGTGTACATTGTGCACGGTGCACTCTCGGAGCATTCCTGGTACGACAGCGCACTGGCAGCGTACACCATGCTTGAGATACTCCGAGAGCACGCATGCCCTGGGAAATAAGCTGCTCTAATCGCAAAAGCCCGTTCCAGTCATTTTTGTGCCACCCACGGCGAAAATGTGGGTATTTCAGTAAGCTGTGTACATGCTTGTGTAGATCTCGAAGAGACGAATCGAATGGTCCAACCTTTTTTCAAAAAACCTGAAAATGAAGGAGTTATGAGATGCGATGCTTCGCGACGCTATTGTGGCGTCGCAAATCCCACTTTTGACCGTGTGGCGTGAGAGGTATTGTAAAGACAGGAGCAGAACTGCAGCAGATCTGTGGCAGCGCAATAACGTTCTACTGGTTTGGCTGTACACAGAGAGACATATGACATTAGCTGATTACCAAGCAGTCAACACAACTATCTGTGGACGGAAAGACTCGTGAGAAGTGCTTGCGCGTGTGTGCCTGAATCTGCCAAGCTAATCGCTCCCTAACGTTGCAGAGGTTGATATCTGTTTTCTTCGAACTGCGGTTAGCAAATGCCGCCACAAATTTTGGTTCATCGGCTAAACATCGATAAAGCCCCATCTCAAAGAGTCCGGGCCGAACCAAACTTGAGCACCAAAGATCACGTACCAGGACAGGAGCAAGCGAACCCCATCTGTTCAGTAATCCCGTTGACAACATGGATACAACGCAAACAGGCGGGACATTGACATTCACCGGTTCTGACTCTGGCCTTTGTCGAGATGGATAAGGGTGAACAGAGTAGATGAACGGTTCCGGACGTGTTCGAATAATAATTTCAAGCGATTTAGACACGCAGTTTCTGACGAAGGACAACAGTAGAGTTGGATGGAGCTGAGGAAGTGACGAATTTAAAGGCTTATTCTTTCTCGAGATTTGGCCCCATCCGTCCCAAGCATATAAGGGCTGGCATACGATCCTCTTCATGTGTCGGTTTCAGGTAGGGTAGAGTCCAATGTTCGAGACTCGGAGCATACGAGCATATACTGCGGAGAAGTGTGTACAGCGTCCGCTGCTATGCGCGTAGAGACTGAACTTCCTCGCACAGAAGATGTGGCTTCACCTCGGCCTTGTTCGTTCTATAAGATCGTTGTCTAGAACGTGCTCAACTCTTGCACAGCATCCCGCTTAAATGGCAGCCTCTTTAAGGAGCTGTCGATCTTATCCACAGGACTGACGGAGGCGAAGTCGATGAGCTTCAGCAGATGCGGTCTCTCTCCTGATCGATTGTTTTGAGGGCTCTGTATGTAGCAGATCAGCATCAAGGAGACGTTGGCCATTTCGAATACTCTTAAGTTATCAGCGATTTTTATAAGAATTTAGCTTTTTCGGCGGAGGTAATGGTTGACCGCCCACCCTCCACTGAAGCGGCCCACTTCGGGTGAATAGGTGGTCAACGCATTTATTTACACGGAACTTGGACAGATGTCTAAATAAGTTGTCCTATAAATCAGTAATCGTTGAACTAATGATTCATGTGAGTGATAACACGTTGCATTAATGGGTTGACGGTTGTGAGAACTAACCAAATGAAGTAAACAACCATTCCCTCACCATCACCGCGAAGTAAAAATCTCCATCCGAATTCCCTTACACATTTCAGAAGAAGGAACGATGTAATTATGATATACAAGCTAAAAATGGCTTGGTTGGCCTTCCCGTTGACGAATTTTATTCATTCTCTTCCGCTAGCACAAAGGGTGGGCAGAAGAATAATCAGCTTCCACGCCAAAAAGCAATGTAAGATCAGAACTCTTCACTCGTCGAACTGGCACTGAAATCTTGAAGATGTCAAACAACACATGTTACCAAACTCACTGTATGAGTACAAAAGACTTGTTACCGGTATTTTCACGGCGTGTCTTACAAGAAAGACTTCCCAACTCATGGTGAGCTTTTGCGATGCTATTTTGACAGGATGTAGGGCCGTGAAAGCGAAGTCCAGAATTAGTTAGTTTTTGCTGAACGCTCTTGAAAGACCTGAAAAAGAGGTATGAAATATGCACGCAACACTCATCAACCCCTATGACACCCCATGAGGTGTGCATCGGTGGCGCAGTCGGTAGGAGTGCCGCCTCACAGAAACCTACCGGCGGGTTTTTGAGTTCGAGTCCGCGTACCGCCAACATTTTTATACATGTTAGTTTCTTGTTATTACGCTTTCCCATGATACTTACTTTGATACTTTGATGGTCCTTTTGTCGGCTGGAGGTCTTCTCAGCGGGGACCACAACTCTTCCAGACCGCTCGATCTCTGGCTGCTTGCATCCACTGAGGTGACTCCGCTCTCTGAAAGATCTTGAGAATGAGTCTGTCCATCGCGTTGGCGGTCGTCCCAGTGGCCGGGTCTCTCGGGAGCCATTCTGTGACACGGAGACTCCACCTATCGTCCTTTCGTCGAAGCAGGTGTCCGGCCCAGCGATATTTGGTCTTTTTCATGTACTGGAGCGGGTTTGCTAATTGCGACTTCTCCCGTAGTTCCGAGCTTCGTAGGCCTTCTTGCGATTGTTGCCGAAGGCTTGCCCTCAGAAGACATCTCTCCAGTGCACGATGCGTAGTTTATACTGCTCTGGCGATGTTTGTTGTCGGGCCAGGTTTCCGTCGCGTAACACATCGCAGGCAGTACAGAGGCGTTGAATATTGAGGATCTAAGGCCGGCATCCTTGACCTGATCGGTGACTTCGCGAATCGAACTGAAGGGTGCCCATGCTGCGCGTCTCCTGAGGACGATTTCAGGAGCGAGGTCGTGATCCATGTTCAGCTCTCTTCCCAGATAGACGTAGGAGTTGACCTGTTGTAGAGCGACTCCATTTAACCTTGAGTCCCGTGTCACACTACTGGTTGACCATAAATTGCGTTTGGACATATTCATGTCCAATCCAATCTTCATACCTGCCACATTGAGCTCGTTCAGCATTTCCTCCACTTCTGCCGTGCTGGTAGAGATGAGAACAATATCGTCGGCGAAGCGAAGGTTGCTGATCCGTTTACCGTCGGCACGGTAGCCTTTATCGTCCCAGTTCAAGTCTTTCATGGCATCCTGGAGTGCTGCTATGAATAGCTTGGGAGAAATCGTGTGAAACGGAAAAGCTTCTTTTAAAGACGGTCGTAATGATTTCCGTTTAAGCACTCCATCGGACCCGTATCCGACCAGCAGAAATCGTTCTTATACAATGGATATTTCTCCGTTTGAACGCTTCAAGAAACACTTTGACGACAATAATTTATCAGCATTATTTATCAGACAATACAGGATAAGGCAGATGGATGGGTAAGGGGGGGGGGGGGAGGGAAGGAAGGAACCGCCTGAGGCGATCCCAGGGACGAACGGCTAGCGCCGCCAGACTCAGACTGGAGCCGAACGCCAGAGGCGGATCAGCGGGAGGAGTTAAACAAGCCGCTAGATTCAGCTTGATCCTTCTTTTATAACCAGTGCCGAGCACGGCTGTCGCTGTTATTGACTACGGAGCATCGGCAGGTCTGTGTGAAAACGCGGGTATCGGCTCTCTTGAGAAATGACCTTCCATTTGTTACTGACTTCTCTACATCCTACCCTATTCGAGTGTCCCTGTCCCAGGGACTAAGCAAAGCATTAGGGTCTGGGGAAGGGAGTTCATAACTGGTTCCAGACGGTGATGGGAAGTGGTAGCGGTCTTGGGCAGCATGACGAGTCCGCTTGTATTGGTTGTGCTGCTCCATTGTCATCATGCACATGCAGTCTTCATCAGTCTCTCGATGTTGTGCACTGACATCGGTGAACGTAATGTGCTGCGATGCAATGAGCAGTCTAAGCGGTTCATTGTCGACTGCTTGTAACTCTTTGATACTGAAATTATTGGATGAGCATGAATAATGGCGAAAATGTCGCTTCGGAGATATAATGCTCCTGCATCTAGCATGAGACTAGGTGCCACAACTGAAGTTGAGGGAGGCAGTGGCTTATAGACTGACATCACATTCTTTAGTATTAGCTTTTATTTGTTATCTGATTTGAATTTTCATTTAATGACAACTACAACATTCATCACCTCACTTTCTTTTATGTTTATAGTTCTAAGTGAAGGATAAGGATGAGCGACTGCAGGCTGATGATGGACGGTGGCATTTTCCGTGCTTTAGTCGACTTTTCAATTATCGAGCAGTCAATGCGGTGGTGGCAAAATAGAGAGGCTATTATATATGGGAATAGAGAAATCTTGAAGAAAATTTAACATATTTCCACCAATATTTCCCATCAGCGGGATGCGATATGAAGTGAGCATCATTGGCCTTAATTTTACCATGGTTTGGCGCATTCTGTCTTTCCTTAGGACGTCTCCCAAGAATTGACTAATTGCCGCGGACACGCTTCTAGCAGCTTTTTGCTTTCTTTCTTATCATACAGTTCTCCTTTATCTTCGGCTAAGTCACCGGATAGTGCTCATAGGTTTTTGACATTTCGATTAAATCGCAAATATAAGTAAAAGTTAGCTTTTGTCTCCTTCTTCGAATCTTCCCTAATTTGGTGAAAGGAGTACAAGTAACCTTTCGGAGTACGGTGGATTAAAAAATATTTCAAAGCAATAGAGATGTCAAGATAGTTGTCTTACACTAGAACTTTTGTATTGGTGGTAGTTTTTTTTGTAGTGCAGAGTAATGGTTTTTTAAATGATACTATAAGGTATCAGCCTACTACACAAAAAGTAAGACGCTCTTGGATTACGCTCGATTGAAGGATGACTGTTTGTCGTAGTCTACATCACATTTAGGGATTTATGACCTTATATGACCTTATTACATGATTTTAAGAATGTTAATTGAGACAGTATTCTAGATCAACAGTGACACTGAGAAAGTAGTAAAATACGGTTTCATTTTATATTTTAAACTTCATCAAGTCATAATGCGTGGCTATTCTTAAATCCAGCAAATATTTGACAGATGTTAATCATTGTCCTTTCACATTCGAATTTAATTATTTGTCTATTTTTACGGATGCATGCGGTTCAGATAGTATGTATAGGAACCAGTTTCTTATTCTCAGTCAGTACGAATAGAGCATTGGTTGAACATATATAGGTGAAAAGTGACGGTAGGCCACCAGTGCATTACGATTACTTTCCTTTCGTTTCGAGCTTACAAATGGTGCTGTTTTGATAGGGATGCCGCTTCTGGTTGCGTAGCCAAATGCTTTGATTTATGAATTATGAGGAAATGCTATTATTAATAGATTATAGAAATTGTTGGCTATCATCCCTGTTGGAAGGCGGAGGTACAGTGTGCGCTAGCAAAGGTCACACTCGAAAAGTCAGGGAAGAAAGAAAAAGTAAATCTCATGAGGATGCTAGCTTCAGCCGAATTTTATTTAAGATTTTGAGAATTTGTCTTTTCAGATTTTCGGCAGTCCTCAAAGTAAACGTACACTTTGGAAACAATCAAGAATTCGAAGTTATTCACTACGTATGGATATATACAAATTATTTATTTGTTTTTACAGCATCTCTACTTTGTCGCTAATGAATTCAAAGTAAGATTGTCGTTAATCTGATAGTTTAGTTTTCGTTAGGCAGTTTCATAGCTGCTTTGTATGTATTTATGGTTTTTTGGGGGTTAAGAAATTATCGATTGATACTATAAAAAGTCAAGGTAAAATGAAGTGATCTTGATTTTGTTCCTCTTTAAATGTAGAGAGGTTCTGTTCAGGCCAATAGCCTGATGTAATCCGACCTCACTCCTGAAGGCGCGCGCATTGTTGTCGAGGTCGTTGTCCTTCCGAATATAGTTGGATGATCCGGCAGGTAGAGTGAGTGGAGTGAAGGGTGGAGTGGAGCGGTGAAGTGGCAGTAGATGGAGTAGTAGGACTACAATTGCTATGAGAAGTATATGAGTGGGAGGGTAGTGGTGGTGGTGGGGGGAGGGGTGTTTAAATAGGTTCTCGGGAGAGATGGGATATGGGTCTGGGTGTAACTAAGCATGGTTATTTTCGTGAGATAGAGGATGCGGTAATAGTTGTTTGCGTGGAGGAACGGCGCGATTGATAAATGGGGAAGGAATGGTCAGGAGGCACGGGTGGGATAAGAAAAGATCAGCAGCTGGTGTTCGGACTGTGTAATGGGTTCCACGAAAGTGAGTGGGTTGTGGTAAACGGTCAACAAGTCCGTTGTAAACTGCGGCGGATGCTTGATGAGCTTTCTTTTTTTAGAATGAATTCTGTCGGCGGAATGGGAAGAAAGAGCCTTATCTTATGAATTATAGTTGCTATAGGATGTGGCATTATTTTCTACTGAAATATCTGTGTATTTCCATGTTTCGAACTAAAAAAGAGTGAAATATTACAGCGCTATGCAACACCATCAAAATTATTCAAGAGAATAAAATTATTGCATGAGGTGTGGTGCGGCTCGGCCGAGACTTCATTTGTTGCTCAGATTCTTATGTTAGATGTCTAGAATTCTTGTCAACCTCATACGACGGAGCAACTTTATGCGCTTCAACTTCGCGTAGTGCGAAGGACAGAGAGAAAAAAGGTTATTTTCAATAACAAGAGGAAAGAGTGCCACATCGCAGTGCGTTAGAGAACAGAACATTAACTTCGGCTCAATAGGAAACGGTAAAGAAACTCAAGTTCGTTCATTAGGGTTTCTTCTTTGGATTAAAACCCTCGCCGGGACCTCCATGTAACGGAAAAGCTTCTTTCAAAGACGGTCGTAATGATTTCCGTTTAAGCACTCCATCGGACCCGTATCCGACCAGCAGAAATCGTTCTTATACAATGGATATTTCTCCGTTTGAACGCTTCAAGAAACACTTTGACGACAATAATTTATCAGCATTATTTATCAGACAATACAGGATAAGGCAGATGGATGGGTAAGGGGGGGGGGGGGGAGGGAAGGAAGGAACCGCCTGAGGCGATCCCAGGGACGAACGGCTAGCGCCGCCAGACTCAGACTGGAGCCGAACGCCAGAGGCGGATCAGCGGGAGGAGTTAAACAAGCCGCTAGATTCAGCTTGATCCTTCTTTTATAACCAGTGCCGAGCACGGCTGTCGCTGTTATTGACTACGGAGCATCGGCAGGTCTGTGTGAAAACGCGGGTATCGGCTCTCTTGAGAAATGACCTTCCATTTGTTACTGACTTCTCTACACGTGTCTCCCTGCCGTACTCCTTTCCCGATAGGAATTTTAAGCTTTCGATCGAACAACTGGATGGTAGTCGATGTGTTCGAGAAGCATTCGTCGAGAAGTCGGATGTAGGGCGATGGTATACCAGCATGCACAAGCGCGTTCAGAATGGCGTTGATTTCCTCGGAGTCGAACCTTTCCGATAATCCACGAAGACAAGGACAAGTGAGATGTGGTATTCGCGGCTCCTCTCGATGAGTTGTGAGACAGTCTGAATATGGTCCAGGAGAAATCCTTGCGAAACCCTGCTTGCTCCACTGGCTGATACTCATCCAAGCAACGCTCCATGCGGTTAAGCAGTATCTTGGTGAAGATCTTGTACACAACCGAGAGAAGACTGATGGGTCGATAGTTGTTGATATCCTACTGCTGACCTTTTTTGAAAATTAGAACTGTTTTCGACCCTATCCATGAGTCCGGAATCCTACCAGGTCGAAGGTAGGTTGAAGTGCTTGGCAAGAAGTGAGCAGAGGAAACTGCCACCCGCAAGAAGGAGATCAGCAGAAATGCCGTCCGGTCCGGGAGCAGGCCTGGCTTCATCCTTCTGATGACATGGGCAACTTCTGATTCCATAATGGGAGGTACTTCCTCAGCTGGTGGTATCAAGCATTTCGGGACAGTGATGGAAGAACGGAACAGATCTGTGTAGAATTCTTGAACGATGGCCACTATCGCTCTTCGAGACGTTTGCATTGTTCCATCCTTATCCACAAGGGCTGACATTATTGCCTTTCGGTCGCAGAGATCTCGTTTGCAGCGCTTTATGCTTGAACCTTTCCCAACGGCTCCTAACAGCTTCAATCTTCCGTAGGCTTGAATGGACTCCTTCACTCAATTCGACAGGCTTTCGAGATGGTGACTTTTTCCAGATGGGAAGCATTAGAATCCTGTTTGACAGCTCTTCTTTGCTCCAAGAGTTTAATCGCATGTGCGTTGAGTCTTGAAGCAGACGGTGATGTGGCTTCGCAAGAGCTGCTAGCACATTTCAACAGTCCATTGGAGAGAAAGTCGTAGTCTTCCGATGGATCTTCAAGAAGATTCCAATCATACGACTTTATTGCATATTCCAGCTCCTTAGACTTGAATGTGGGAATCCTCACCGGTGCCGTTTATGAGTGTCACGCTTGAATATCCTCTTTTTGAGAGTCAGCTTCGCACGGACAAGAGGTGATCCGAGCCGGTGTCAAATGAAGGCAGCACGGAGACGTCGAACAGACTCCAGCGTCTGATTGTAAGAAGATGGTCGATCTCTCTCCATCTTTTTTCTTGTTTCTCCATTTGGGCTTTCCTAGGTCCATCGTCGGTTTGAAGCCTTCTTAAACATAGAACTTCCATGGAAGAGACGACACGCGGATAGGAAGTCTATCAGGCGCTCTCCGTTTTCGTTCCTTGAGGAAGTTCCATGTGGTCCTAGCCTCCATTCGTCGAGATCATTCGTACCGACGGTAGCGTTAAAGTCCCCAACGACAACTTTGTAGTAGCTCTTCTCGTCGTAGACAGTCCTTTCGAATAGCTTGTAGAATTCCTCCTTTTCTTCGTCTGTGGCCGCAGATGTTGGAGCATATCCATTTATTATGGAGATGGTTCCTTGATCTTTGGTTTCCAGACGAATAACAGCTACTCGCGGACTGATGATCTTGTAAGAGTCTACTAGGTGGTGCACTGTCGAACTGATGAGAAATCCAATTCCGCCAATATTCTTTCTGTCCACCTTTGCTCCGATAAGAAGCTCGTTGTGGTCGGTCCTTTTTATGATTTCCGTTCTGCCTTTCGTTTCCTGCAGGGCGATAACATCGTATTTGACGTTGCGGCTTCTATAAAGCAGTACCCGAAGATCCTGCTCAGATACGATAGTACATCAGTTATAAGTGCAGACGAATAGGCAGTTTCCGTGTCCTGGTGGGAGGGGGTTTCCGGTAGTCCGATTCCAATGACGTCCTGATAGTTTAACTCCAAGATTAGATGGCCCCTCGCCGGAGTGGATGCAAACGACGTCGTAGAAGTCCACCTCCAGCGCGCGGAGGACTGGAGCACGGGTTCAGTTGTTTGAGCCATGGCGGTGGTCTGGTTACTCGCATGTTCCTGGCCAGGAATACATGAGAGCCGCCAATACACGACAAAGCATCGTGTATTGCGTGACCATTTGTGCCGTTAGCCATCACTAAGTGATATTCACCCCTTCACTGCGATGAGGTGGCACATGAAGGGGCCATGATTACAAGAGTCAATATCAGGCCATCAATGTTTACAACATTTCTTCACCGTGTTGCTTTGCTTTTTCATAGCTCTTCTTGCCTTCGCTAGAACCTCTAATTACTTTGTTTGCTTCGTTGCATGAATTTCCATGTATCACCTGGCGAACCGAAGTGGTGCAGCTGCCGACCGTCGACCTTCACTCCCATGTCTTCCCGTTCTATTTAGTTCGCTCATGACGTTTTTGAGGGTGGCGCTGAAGAGCTTCGGAGATATGGGTGCGCCTTGAGTGCGCAGGGCCCCGATGGGTCCTATTCAGGATAACTCGAGTGAACAGCTTGTAGACTACGGACAGCAGGCAGATCGGGCGATAGTTACCGATGTTGTGCACGTCTCCCTTCTTGTGCAGCAAAACGGCACGGCCTTGCTGGTCTTCCACTGAGATGGAACCTCGCACCCCGAAGGTAGCGTGCGATAAACCGCGCCAGGGTGTTGACGGGCACTGGCGCAGGTTCTTCAGGTGTAAGGGACTGATTCTGTCGGGACCGGGTGCTGTACGTTTCTTCACCGACGAGATGGTGTGTCGGATCTCGGAAGGAAGAACAGAGGGGACGATGCATCCATCCTGCTGAAATGGCATGGGGTGGGTGGACGTGACTATCAAAAAGATCAGAGTAGATGTGGATGACCTTCTCCATGGTCCTTCTGAAAGAGAAGGCGGTTCCATCGGGACGTCGGAAAGCGGTCATCCTGGTCTTGAAGTTGGGGAGGTTCCGGAGGGCATTGCGGATGTTCAACCCTGCTTCTGCAGCTTCAGCCAACAATTCCGCCCTTTTCTCCTTAAGGTCCCCCTTCATCACCGCTCTGCATAGCTTCACAAGCTGCGAGTTGCCTGACGCTCGTGATGTTCGACGCTGGCGTATCAGCGTGAGAGTTTCCGGAGACAGACGTCTCCTAATGGTCCTCTAGCTCTGGCTCCGTTAGCACGATCGCGGCGATGGTGCACGAAGCGATTGTATTCTTCGTTAATGTCGTCCATGAGAACATCTTTCCAAACTCCGACAAGAAAGGTGTAGAGGTTCTAGTTGATGTTTGTAATGACACTCCTCTTTTTAAACTTCACGGCATTCTCTCCTTGACGCGAAAAGCGGAACCTTGCGCGAAAGAAGCGGTGGTCCGATCCCCTGTAGATGGTTTAGGTTGACATGATGAAATCAGGCCGCCTTTCACCTTGCTCGCATCACTCCAAACCATGGGTTCTGATGTGATGTTCTTCCGGCGACATTCGTGGCCCGAACTTGGTGGGCCCGTAAAAACCTTCGACCTCTTCATCGTCGCAGCCGGATGTTGGAGCAAATACACGAGCACAGTCAAAGCTGGCATGTAGCCACATTGCTTCAGTCGCAGACGTCCGATATGGCTTGTCAGAGACTTGTACCAATCGATGCTCATAGCCAAGTGCGTGTTGACGAGGACACCAACGCCGCCTACTCCCCTGCTGTCGAATGTTCCGAGGAACAGTTCTTCTCCGTAGTCGCAGGCGGCGTGTAGGGGGTGGTGTCTTCTCGTCTCGGTCAGTCCGATGATATCGCACTTGATCTTCTTGGCTTGTATCATCAGGTCCTCGACGACTGCTTCCGATGCGAGCGTGCTGGCGTTGTAAGTGCATATTGTCATCCTAGTCCTTCTCAATTTGCGCAGCCTGGTTAGGACCTGAGATTTTAGCACTCTCTCCGTACTCGCCCTTCCCGCCGCTGCAGAAATGGGGCTCTTTCGGGGTCAGGGGAATGAGGCCCTTTAGTGCTGCTGTGTTTGACTCCAGTACACACGGTAGCTAGTCAGGCTCTGTCGTGCGGGCGAAGATCTACGGACAGCCAGCCAAACTGCCCGAAGGGACGGGGCGAGACTTTTGAGGCGGCCTCGAATCGCCGTACATGTACACCAGGGATGTGCGGAAATTCTTCTGGAAAAAGCGGAAAACGAAAGCCGGAACGGAAACGCTCAAAAATGGCTGGAAACCGGAATACGAAACGCGGAAATCGAAATGACACATGAGCGCCATTTTTTTAAAAGTGCATCTTAAATTACGTCAGAGGCGGCTTCTATTGCACATTTTCTTGCTCATATCTTTGCGAGCAGCAGAATCTTCCCCAGACTAGTGCTCATCGTCATCATAAACAATTAAGAACGGCGTTATTCATTCCTTTTGGGATGCGCCAGCGCATTCTACTTTTACGGGATGTCGTGGAGGCGATATGAATACGTAGTTGACCTTACAATGACTTGCGGTGGCCAGCCGATGAACAAGTCAGCGCTTTATCCTTCCCAGACACGTCTGGTACCAATTCACCGACCCCGGAGGGATGGAAGGCTTGGTTGGCCTGGGCGGGAAATTCGGACCAGGAACCTGGTATCAGTTGCACGCTTCCTCCGACTGCGCTACACGCGCCCATCGTCATCCCCCATCAATTATCTAGCATTTAGAAACCCACTCGAGTGAAGTCTAAAACCGGAGCAGTCACCTAGATCATTTTCCTACCAGGAAAGACATTCCTCTCAAACTTTTAGAAGCCTGTGGCATCATGGACGACCGACGTGATGACTGCACAGATATCTGCATACTCAAGATTAGCAGTTATATTCTAATCACCAACGCATAATATACTCATAATTTATTCTGGGATCTAAGATGACAACTGGATGACTGATCAGTCATGGTAAGTCCATACTTCCAAGGAATATTCAGCCTAGAAGCTAGCCTAGAAGCTCCCCGATTTGAAGGCGACACAGCTTGGCAGTTCCTAGATGGTTCTGGAAGTAGATTTGTTTCAGAATTTAATAAGTCATCCTAGTCAATCAAAATAATAGCTCGTGGTAGATATTCATGCACATTAATCTTGCCCTGTACTCAGACGTTGCCATTTTTGAGTACTTTCTTTTGGTAGTCTAACCAATTTCAAGAATATTAATACTAAACAGTATTTCTTTCACAGTTATATGAAGAACTCTTTTTACCTGATAAGCTGATTGTGTGCAACAGAAAACTAGTGTTGAACAGTGCCAATTTCCGTTTCCGCCTTCCGGTTTAAAAAACAGGCGGGACACGAAACGGAACGGAAGAGCTCAAAATGGCCGGAAACCGGAATTCGGAACGCGGAAACGGAAATTCCGCACATCCTTGATGTACACCCTGTCCACCGAGTGCAAGCTTTTGGCCGGGCCGATACAGATACAATCCGCGCAGGCGCGAACACATCCACTCACAATGTGTATGAACATACGGCTCCCACACACAAGGAACGAGTCGACCCGACACAGGAGGAGCAAAGAATCCATCCACTACATCCCGCCTGCGTCTCTGGGCGGTACGCGGTTCGCGTTTCATTCTCCTGCTCACCATCAGGAGACGCGCCAGGTGGCCCTGTGACAAGCGGCCCGAGATCCGTTTTAACGAGAGGGCCAAAAGACTGCTGTGTCCATGACATCCTGGAGAAATCTGAAAAAAAAAGTGAAAACTCTCATTAACTCTAAACCTGCTGACAGAAATTTTGTATTATTTACTGTAGAACAATCAGCATTTTTAAAAATTTAATATCCAATTCCATTTTTTAACTTCAAGAAACGAAAGTGCTTGTAGGGCTCTACACTGTCGTATCAAAACCTGGAAAAAATAACTTACTAATAGATGCAAACATCACTTAAAATCCTGAAATTCGAGAGAAGCCTTTACCTATACCGAGAGAATACGACCCCCTCTTACCAAAAACGGCGTCACACTACGACCTCCCCTTCTCGAACCTCAAGTTTAAGCCTGCCAGGAGGCCGAGAAGAGGTCGAAAAGAATTTTCGCCCAAACTTCGCCCAGCGGAGTTATTTGGGATGCTGATCACGGATCTGACAACCGTTTTTGAAATTTCGGCCTATTACGGCAGGTTACGGTAGGTGTGAGTGACTAAAGCTGTCTGGTCATAATCACCGTTCTCCCCCAAACTTCACCCAGGAGGGTTATTTGGAGTGCTGATCACGAATCTGACATCCGTTCATCGTATTATGCTGGAGAACGGTAGATTACGACAGGTGCGGGTGACTAAGATCATGGTGACCTAGACAGCCTCAGTCACCCGTACCTACCTCAACGTGCCGTGAATGAGATAGTGAAACTTCAAGAACAGATGTCAGATTCGCGATCAGCGAAGCCGAAGTCTGGGCGAAGTCGGTGTATGTGACCTAGACAGCGCTACGATTAGTCACCCACACCAACCGCAACCTACTGTAACCGGCCGAAAGTTCAAAAACAGATGTTGGATTCGTAATCAGCACCACAGGTTCCCGCCAAATCGATGCCCCTCTGCTAAAGCATTTGCCACCACCGCTGCTACGGCTGGTAGTACGAACATACAAGTTACGTCGCGCGCGCGACGAACCGCCACTGACGCATCTCCCCTGGCAGGGCTGTTATGGGGGAGATCAGGGGTGTGCGTAATTACGATTTACGATTTACGATTTTACGATTTACGGCTATTTTGACCGAATCTTTTACGATTTACGATTTACGACATTTAGGGTCGTAAATCGTAAATTTTCGTAAATGTGATCTTTGATCGCAACCAACTGGCGTCTAAATTTATGTGGTTGATCGGACTATAGATGTGCCCACCCTAATGTTGCCCTCTTGCGGCTCAATCCCGCTTTCCTTGAGAGTTGTCCTTGATGATCTAATGTGTTACTGTGGCAGAAGGCACCGTCGTTTGCACATTCTTCTCGAATTCAACCTATCTCGATACATGTCGCGAATGTGAGCAACATTGGTAGGTGGGACCGCACCACTAAATAGTAACCAAGCAGAGCACAGACCGACCACATGCCAGCAGATGAGGGGACGGACTGAACACACCCTCTCTGAACGGCACGCTCATTCAAGGTGGTCTGACTGAATGGGGCGTTCCCAACTCCCAGTGCTGTCCGCGTTCGCGACATGTACCCAAATCCACGATCGAACATCATTCCTGATTGGAAGCGGAGTCTAGAAAGTTGCTGCACTCATGTGGAAAGAATAGACCGCTAATGTTTCCATCGGTTTGCATTGTACTTTATAGGGAGTAGCAAATTGATGTATAAATTGTGGTAAAACCGAGCGTGTAGCATTTCAAGAATGGGTGGAACTGATTTTGACAGTTTTGATCTTCATTTTCGGTGGTGTGATTGAGTTTATCGTATTCACCCTATCTAATCCGCTTACGATTCTGAAGACTCTCGGAGAGCAAACGTTTGTTTCAGATCTGGCGAAAGGTAGCCCAAGCAAGCGCAGAGAATTATTAAATAAAACTGCAATATTATAAAGCTTTCGAAATCTTTTAAAAAATCTTACAAGGAAATCGGCGCATTGATCAGTACTGAAACGATTTTTTTAATTTTTAGTTTTAGCAGCGAAGTTTTCGCTGTTGTTTCTGCTAAGTCCTATATTTATATGCAAGCTAAAGAATTGGTATTATGTTAGGAATTTAATGAATATTGAAACGGTGGAGGCCTTTTGTTGAAATACCATGCATATGCTTAAATACGGTTTATGAATTTGCAGTTTTTTCGACCTTCTTGAAACATGTAAAGTTTGGGTTGAAAGATGTCTTACAAGCAAAAAGGCGTGAAAAAAAGAAATAGTTTGGTGAGAAATCAGCTCAAGTTGAAAATAACACGGCAAATAAATAAATATTGAATCACATCTGAATAACATTAGCAGAAAAAGCCTCTGGAAATTTAGTTGTACTGCACCACAGTTCAGGTGACTCTTACGATTTACGGTTTACGATTTACGACAGTCTTTTCGTAATTACGATTTACGATTTACGAATTTTCAAATTTCATTTACGCACACCCCTGGAGGAGATGGAGCTCTAACAAACTCCCGAGTTATGCTGTATTGTACATAGATATTTGGCTTTTAGAAATGAAGCTTCTTGTCATAAAGGGAGACTGTGTCTTTTCACAATGGAAGCATTTGTTTAGCTCTTCGATTAGGGCATCCAATTCCCTCTCGAAATATCGATTTTGTCTGATTAAGCGCACCGGAGGACCCTCAAGTAGCTGAGCAGAGGTAGCAAAAGAAGTTTATGCAGTTACAAGAGCATTAGACTTCGTAACTGTAGCAGCACACACTACGCAGATGTCGCGCTTGCCGCAGCACTCGCCGCGGCTGCCGCGCGCTTTTGTATGTTCAGCTTGCTCCCCCCGCTGCTACAGATTGTACCAGTGCCTTTAGCTTCACAATTAGCAAATAAAATATCGTTGCCCGCGAAGCAGCACCTTCCCCAACTTACGTGAATGAATATGGGGCGCAGTGACCGTGAGCTCACCACCAGGCGCCTACCGTAAGCGAAACTAAACACAGATTTGAATACGGCGCCCTGTGCCTGATTTTCAGGGCGAGACATGACGTCACTCTCGCGGCCGATTTCATGACGTCATCGAGAGCGACCCCGGCGTTGGGCTTCCATGTGCGTCGTGAGGGGGTCGGGTTTGCCGTGGGGCCTTGTCCCTGTCCTCGGATCGATCCGGTGCTCGACCGGCCGCACGCCTGCCGTCGTAGTGCTCTCTGTCTCGTCGGCGATGCCATTACTGTCTTCACCCACCTTGCTCGTGCCGTGTTCGGTAATGCCTGCGCGTGTTTCCACTGGAGTCGGCGCATTCCTCCCAACGAGTTCTCACTTTTAAGGTAGTATTTTATGTGCTGCGTCGCATATATTCACTAGCCGGGAGCGGGTTTTTGTTTCCAGCTGACTGTCGAGATGTCCATTCAGCAGGGAAATGGAGGACAGGTGAGCACATAGATCATTGGTTTCCCTTGAAACTGTTTTTTGCTTTTTCGCAGGTACAACTGTATCTGTATGTTTAGTGTGTTCGATGTTTTTCGCTTCCAGTTATTTGTTTTTGAACAGCGATATTCTTAGTAAAGGAAAAGTTAGGACGACTAGATGTCAACGAAGAAATGGGTTCGCTTCGCCACTGTTGTTCAGGCGAACCACTGTGTTATAGCATTTTCCCGCTGGCTCGTCAGTGAAGAACTGGTGCTGGGCAACACGCGTTTTGGCGCAAATAGGGTCCGGGGGGGGGGCCACCACAGCAGGCGGGCCGGCGCGGCGAGTAGCTACATACAGTGCATGTAAATGCAGTCTTATCTCTTCGTTTCGATTATAGATCCGCGTCTTATGTGCTTCCTAACTGGACAAGGGAGGGAACTCCAGGATGTAGGCAATTCTAACACGGGCGCGTCACTCGATCGACGCACCCTGGAGTCCCTTCCCTTGCCTAAATCTGCGCTCTCCTCCGCGTCTGCAGAGGAGAGCACAGAACACAGCTGCAGCATTATTTTTGTTTTCTTTACTATCAGTGTACCTTGTCTCGTTTTCTTGGTGTCAGTTACACTTTTTATAAGGTGACCCTCCCCCCCCCCCGGACCCTATTTTCGCCCTCGTTTTCGTATTTTTGGGCCATCCTTGCTGTGCGGTGGTAGAGAAGCGAAGAAACTGAGAACAGTTGCAGCACCCGCGCAAGACGGGTCGGGGAGGGGGGGGGGGGGAGGGGGGGTCACCTTACAAAAAGTATCGCCAACACGAAAAGAGGCAATGACACACCGATAGTCGAGAAAACAAACAAACAGAGCTATAGCATTGTTTTGGACAGGGGAAGGGACTCCAGGATGCGCCTCGAGTGACGCACCCGTGTTAAAACTGCCTACATCCTGGAGTTCCCTCCATTGCCCAATACGGAAGCAAATAAAACGCGGATCTGTAGTCGAAAAGAGGAGAGAAGACTGGAGAGAAGACTGTATTTACATTGACTGTATGCAGCTACTCGCCACGTCTGCATGCCGCGCATGCTATGGTGACCCCCTCCAACTGCCATGGCGTCCGACAGGCCTTATACGACATTCTATATTGCATAAAATTAAAAGCTTTACCCGGAACTGGTGTGTTCTGTGTTTCTGTGGTGAGCTGAGGTAGGCCATTTCTGATGTTATTTGGCAGTCATGCGTGTTTCTACCAAGGCGGATTAATTCACTCAGCATCCGTGATACTGCCACAGCGAGAAAATGAAAAGTGAGATGTTGTAGCAATGTCATGCAAACGAGTGCTGGTGCAATCCCTGTCAGGGGGGGGGGGGGGGGGCAGTCCATTATGAATTGTTAACGATACCTACGCATATGTACATACAACATGCAATGCAACATATGAATGCCTTAACTTACCTGATCCCCTCCCTTGGAAATGTCCGAGTGTTCCGCTGAAACATTGAAAAAGTTTTAATATGGGACTATGCACGGTGGAGGAGGGGGGGGGGGGGCACTATGCACTGCAGTACGGTTGTGATCCAAAACTCTATTTGCATTGGAAAGAAATCGCAAACCGCTATGCACTAATTGATTAAGGTAATAACGTTGCTTTAACGTGTTTTCGTGGTTTTATAGTATTGTAATTGTTACAGGTTTCTGTTCAATTTGCTGTGTTTTCATTACTCCCTCCCCCCGACTAGGAAAGCAATTTAGAAAGCTGATTTTGGTATTGGAAGGACAGCAATGGATAATGTAAGCATATTTATACATATTCATATGTTGTGGTGCATGTTGCATTTCTTTAGAAGTTGAAATGGACTGGCCCCCCTGACAGGGATTGCACCCGAGTGCTACAATTGTTCCATTCGAACAATATCTACGGTGCCATCTTCTCTTTGGTCTTCTTGTCGTCCTTGGTAATATGTATGATGAAGATCGTTGTTGGTTTGTCCACTTCTCCAGCAGTGGACTGAGCATCTTGGACGTAGTTGTTCCCTGCTTGTTGGTAAACATTCCGTTCACGTCCACAGCTTTGTTTCTTTGCTTCGGCTTGAAAAAGCACGAGTACGATTCTTTTCGTCTGGGTTTTCCAGCACACTGTTAGGATTGAATTTCCTAAGAGTAGTTCCTGCTTCTTGTTCGAGCGCCTGGGCTCTTGTTGGCTGCTTGGGCTGCCTCTTAGAATGACTCCAAGATCTTTGCTAGATCTTTGAGATCTTCGTAGAACTGTATGCTTCCTCTTGTAGAATGTAAATGCAGAAGACTTCGCTAACATAGACCTCTTGAGATGATTTCCATGCTGCATGTGAGAAACTAAGAAAATGGCAAGGAGTGGTTTCAGAATTCAGGGAAGGTGAGCATACGCTACAAAACCTTACGGACTCTGCATATGTAAGGAATCCTTCGTGTTGATTCCAAAGTGAGCGTGTGGAAGGGCGATTTTTGTGCTCATTTGTTACGTAGCAAGTTTTGAAGTCGGAGGATACGGGGGGTATGGCTCGAACCGCTTTAAAGAGTAGAATATGGTGGGCTACGTAATGCTCTTGATGTGAAGAAATATCTTCACCTCCGGCGTGTTCAACAATCATTTCATTAATTTAAATTTTTTGACTTTTTGTTTTTTGGTTTCATATTTCATGGAATATCCTCATCTATTTTCGTAGCAGCCGCTTGAGCTGTTGAATTCTTCTGAACATTTCCTTTTGGCGCATTCAGATGAGGATTCCTTTGAAGGGAGCTTACAGGTAGTGTGTCATGCTTTGGATGAGCGTGCGGATTAGCAGCTGTGTCAGGCTTCTAACGGATATATTTCCTTCAGTGTGCGGAAATGAGCTGTTTGCCGGAACTCTGCCGGAACGGTGTGTGCTAGATCCATTTGATAGTTGATGGATGTGGGAGTCGTCGCTGACTACCAGATCCCAGAAGTAATTCGAATTAGAAGCTTCAGTGTGTCGTGCTTCATCACTACTGTGTTTCCTTGACTATTGGTTTTTGAAGGAAACAAAGGACAGTTCCTTTGTGAGAAGTGGTATTGCTTTTTCGTTAAGAACGGTATCAGCACCACCTTTAGAAGAATTTTCGATGGCACGTTCAGTTGCTGAAACTCAAGTGGAGTTCCTGCTCGGGAACGTAGGAATGCTGATTTCCTCGTGACTCGAAGTTGATAAGTGTAGATGTTCGACGCGTTCATGTGTAATTCATGTGAATTTGGCTCCTGGATACCGGTGATATGCACCGGTAGCCAGGAGCGAAATTCATCAACCACTTAACGCCGTCTAACGGTGAAAATATCGCCAAACCTGATGCTGATGAATGTTATATTAGGGGTTTGGCGGTATTTTCTCCGTTAGAGGGTGATAAGCGGTTGGTAAAACTGGTCTCAGGAGAGGGGTTGTATAAATTTCCTTGATGCGTTCCGAAGGATTTCGGAGCTTCCCTCAACCCCTTTTAAGAAGGTTTTTCCGGCTTTAGAGTTTTCTCAAGAGTATTGGTGTGTAGTTCAGATGTTGTTTGCCATTTGTTTCTTTCGACTATAAAACGGGAAATTGTTTTGAGCATTGCATTGAAAGGGCTCAGTTCTTCCAGGATTCATTCTCCTCGCCTTTCAGTCTCTGGATTTTCTCGCAGCATGTTTGCGGGTGATTCGGGTTTTGCTTGAGATTTGGAGCGCAATGTGGCTCAAGGACTTACTTTGTATTGAGTGGTTATCCGCTTTTGTAGGAAGGCTTATGGATGTACAATAACATCAGATGTGGTCTAGCTCAGTTCGCCACAATGGTAGAATACTCGAGTTGCATAATTTTGTAATTTCGTGCAACACAAAATGTATAAGAATGGCGTACATGGTGATAACTACCCCTGAGCCATTTAACGCCGGTTTTGGAGTGGTGTGTTACCTGGCAGCTATCCTTACTTCAGGTGCAAGGATATGTGATGGCGTTTGTAACAATTGGGTCACATCTCTTTTGATGGACATGCCCAAAGCCCGTGCGTGTGGGGTAGACAGGATGATTGCATGGTGATTGCAGAGCCAGGTTTTCTTGACAGTTGCACAGTGCGGAGGAAAGTCTTTTGGGAAAGGGATTTGTATTCGAGAATGAGTGAAAGCCGTCTTTCAGCAGATCTATCTTGGTACAATTCCATTTCTCGAAGCGTGATCTTTTTTTTCACTATGTCGGCAAGCAGTTAAATGAGAACGGTTGGTGCGATACTGAATCGATCTGTTTTATCACATATCTGAGTAGTGCGATTGTGGAGCGGCAATTTGTTGAGTAGCATGGCTCTTAGCCCGAACTCATTGCTATCGTTTTCATAGGAGCTAAGATGGCGGATCAAAGCGGATGTTTGATTATGTACTGATGGCAGCTGCTTTTCGGCTTGATCGCATAACGATAGATTTGAGAGTTTCGTGTATAGAAGATAGCGTGTTGCCACTTATCGTCGAAAATGCGTCTGGAGAATATCCACTGCAGTCTGGTAGTTCTTCGAAGTGATTGAGAGCCCTTGAATTGATTGAAGGGCTCGTCTTCAGAGTGCTACCTTCATGAGCGAGAATTTGAGAGCGTTGTCAGTGACCGGTTCGTCTTCTGTAAGCGCTAAGAAGCCTTCACGGAACACTAGGAATTCCAAAAGCGATCCATCGAAATGTGGCAGAACGATTTTACTCGGCAATGAGGCGTTGAAGAAGTATATCTGTTGGGGAACTGTGATTAGGGTATGCTGGAGAGGTGATGGGGTGGTAGAACTGCAGTTAAGCGTCGGGGTTGGAGAAATTTGGGTGCAGGATGGAATTTTCCCTACTGACATGGTCCCTGCAATAAACTCGGAGCACCTTCGACCTGTCGCGGGACTCCGGGTGATAGCCTCCACATTTATTTATTTATTTATTTAAAGACGCGAGCTGCAGTCACACGCGTAAACATTCAATAAGAATGAAGAGGGTGGAACAGTGTTATAGAACAGCAGATAAAACTATTGCAGAAACACAGACCATTACAAAATGCCATTAATACATCTAACTTCCTATGTGGCTACGAGATAGTAAGATTTTAAGAACTTGAACAGAGTAACCCAGGACGCGCTCATCGTTGTTCAGTAACGAGTTTAGCTCCTTAATGCTCCTGTATGTAAGGAAATTTGCCCCAACCCTAGACCTAGCCATGGGAACTCACAGTCCGAGCTTTCCTCTTACGGTTCTAGTCAGCGGAACACCAAAAAAGTCGATTGGCCTTATTGATAGCTTACCAGCAAGAATTTTGAACATCATCAGAAGATCAGCTTTTCTCCTCCTGTTAGAGAGAAGACAGTCCGAGAAGTTTCGATCTTTCCGCACCACTAGGGCCTTGAGCGTACTTTAGCCCAAAACATCGCTTTACTAGCTTACGTGTAAAGCTGTTTTGAACTCCTTCTAGAAAGTCAATATCTTTCCTCTTGAGGTTAAATACTGTCACTCCACTTTCAACTATGGGACGTACATAAGTCTTATATGCTCGCAAATATATTTGGGGATCTCTCGTTCGTAGGACTTTGAATAAGTTGTAGATCCGGTAATTTGCTTTCTTTAGTGATACTTATGGGTCTACAGTTTTTGGGATCGCTGAAGGGTGCTCTCTTAGGAATAGGTGTGATAAAGGCGTGCTTCCACCTTGAGGGAACTTCACTCCTCATGTAACTAGGATTAAAAATGTGTTCCAACGGATAGTTCAAATAGTCAACTAAATTTTTGATGAAATTGAGTGGAACTAGGTCAGGGGTTGTAGAAGTAGATTTAGGCCATTTTTTAGGAACTTTTGCAATGCCTTCTTTATAAAACCAGACCGAGGATTCCATTCTCGGAACAGAGTTAAAGCGTTGATTTCATCTCCTGACATTCCTGAACACAGCTCGTTCGACGTGGTGAATACTTTCTGGAACTCTTCGGCTAATAAATTTGCCATATCATACTGAGCGGACACAAGTTCGCCATTTTCCTTCATTAAACAGGAAATCCTAGTTGTCTGCTTACTTCTAGAGTTTATATCTATAAAAGGCTGTCTTGACACTGGAACTAGCCATTTTCATCTCAAGATGTGCATTGTATCGAAAAAGAACTTTTTCCAACCTCTTACTCACTATCTGGAATTGGTCCCAGACCTCCTCATCTCCAGTCCTGCATCCTTTACTCCACAACAGCGACCTACGGTTGCTCATTTTTCTAAGATAAGTTGGGAGATTTTTCTCATCTGCCGGAACCTTGCGCATTGGCAAATAGATTTCTATAACATGGTGGGTCATTCACAGAATAGCCATTTCCGAAAATGCCAATCCAATCAACATTTATCAAGTGTTCTTTTATACTTTCGTAATCCGCAGATTTAAAGTCCCTTATCCACTGTGATGCTTTGTAAGTGAGTTCTATATTCAAATGAAACGAGACCATGGCATGATCGCTGTTGCCAATAGGTGGTCCCACCTTCACTTCAGTGACGAACTTTGGTTTGTTACATAAAACCAGATCAAGTATTGAATTACCTCCAGTGGGGATTTTTACATACAAGTGCTCTGACACGCCTAACGGCGTGTCTCGCGCTTCGCGCGACTTTGTAGCATCACTGACCTATGGAAAGTAGTTATTGTAAAACATAAAATTCGCTAGCATCTAGGACTTGGTGCGTACTTTATCGGCATCAAGCCCTCACCACTTCGGTACCTTCATCATAGACGGTCTTTCCTGACCGGCCAGTAATGTCATTGGTTTGTGCTGCGCAGTACTTCTGTTCCAGGTTGCTCCTCCGCAATCGTTCTCATGCTCAACAGCAAGCGTTCCAAGCTGTCGTTGACATGTCTTCCGAAGCCAGGTTCCCCCTCACTCGTTTCTTCTTACTGGATCTAATTGCTGGTCCGCCTTTACAGGTCTTCCCTCCCCCTCTTTAGTCCCCCACCTTCCTGATCCCAACTACTGGCCCACTTCTTTGTTTCCACTACTGACACCTACTGGTCTATTCTTGCTGGTTTCTCCGTCTTTGCCTCTCCTCCAGGTTCTTCCTTTCCTTCCTGGTCGCTCTCCTGGTCCACCATAAAGGTCCCCCATACCGCCCTTCTCCACTATCCCCTTAGTGGTCCTCCCATACTTATGGCACGGTCGGTGACACGTATTCAGAATCAGGATGCTTGCTGCGCGAAGTAGGGGGTCCGTTTTCTGGATCAAGAAGCTCAGAAGCGCGCGCAGTCTCCGCTGTGTCGAGCATGACGAGGCTATGCGTATGGCAGATTCCTTCTTCTCCGCATGAATTCCCTTACGGCTCCCTTCCTGTTGGTTCCCCGTCCTGGTCCCGCCTCCAGGTCCCTTCTTCAAGGTATATTCCTCCTCACCTTCTCGGGATCATCTCTACTACTCTACCCTAATTAAGTAGGCCTCCCACGCTCACGACACCACGACGGCGAGCGAACGCCCATTGTGTGACATCGGTGTCACATCCTCTAAATCCGGTCTCTCTTAATGGTAATGGATCTCCTTGCTGATCTTCCTTACTGTCCCCCTCCCCTGATTGGTAACTCCCTAATGATCCCTACATATTGGTTAAGCTCTTTTTGGTGCCACCTCCTGGCCTGCTTCATTGCTCTCCCCATCGACCATCACGATGCTCCTCCTGGTCGCTGCCTCCTTATCGCCGTCGGTTCTCCGCCTTCAAAGTCCCCCTTCTACCCTTACCCCTTTAGTAGTCCTCTCATGCTAATGGCACGAAGTCGGCTTCTGAATCTGGACGCTCAACAACGCGCGTAGGTGCTGTTGTGTTAAGCAGTAAACGGCTGCGTTTTCCCTGCTGCAGCAACATCTCACGTTCAATAGCAAATTTCGCCCGCGCTGTAGATGATGAGCACCTTATTCAGGCTAGATCACTCGACCGCTTTCGCTGTGGATGATGCGGCGTAGCTCACTTAGGTTAGATCACTCCACGGACAAACTCTTTTATATATAGGTGGTGATGGTGATGGTGATAGGTGGTGGTATCTTACATAGGTTAGATCATTCGACCGCCCTCGCTGTGGATGATGCGGCGTACCTCACTTCGGTTAGGCCACTCGACCGCTCTCGCTGTGGATGATGCGGCTTAGCTCACTTAGGTTAGATCACTCCACGGACAAACTCTTTTATATATAGGTGGTGATTGTTCGAGTTCATACGCTTCGAAAGCATCATAATAGGTTCTTGATAATGCACCGATGTTTTGGCACATCAGATCCGGAAGACTGAAATCTCCTAACACAAGATTCGGCATAGTTCCGGTTCAGAAGTCGCTTATGGCTTTAAGCAGTTGCCTGGATCCGCTTAAACTGCAACTAGGAGCCCTATACACACCTGTGATTCGGAAGGATGCTGAAGTGTTTACAATATCGCAGACCAAGATCTCATAGGAGTCTTTTACAGATTCCTGAAAAATTACGTTGTACGAGAAATGATTCTCAAGAAGCAGTATGATGCCTTCACCTTTTTAATGACTTCTGTCGCACCTAATACCGGCATACTGACTGCTGGCAATTCCCAGTAGAGGAGTTAGCTCGTTCTGCGAGTTCAACCATGTCTCAGTTAAGGCAAAAAGATCATAATTGTTAAGGCCAAGATTCATTACAACGGAGCTACTATTTTTGGCGAGCGATCGAACATTAGTTAACGCACACGATATTCTGGAAGTTCGCATGTGACGACTAAACAGTTTCCCGAGAAACTGCTGAGTCTAGAGGAAGCGGGCCCCGTATTTGCGCTTCTTTCCTCCAAACGGAGGTATCTTCTTGCGGGCCTCCCTCCCGTTTGAGAAGAGACAGCGCAGGTCAGCGGGTCGGCCAGGTGGTGTTGGTGGAGGGTCCCGGTAACCGTGCACCTCCGAACGCAGAAATTGCTTCGCCAATGTCGTGATGCACCGATCCCACCACCACCTGGCCGACCCGCTGACCTGCGCTGTCTCTTCTCAAACGGGAGGGAGGCCCGCAAGAAGATACCTTCGTTTGGAGGAAAGAAGCGCAAATACGGGGCCCGCTTTACCGCCTGCTTTTGGAATTTGCTTGCCGGAAGTACAGCCTTAATCAGCCTCGGGCGTCTCTGATCAAGTTTTCCCATACGATAAACAGTTCTGGCTCTGCATTCTACATTTAAATAATCGAGCAAATGATTCACACATGCGTAGTCGTGAGCTATCCTTTGAGCAGCTGTAGGAGCTAGAGATTCCGGGACACATTCCAATACAATCGAACGATACATTTCACGATCTTCCATGACGGAAGCTGCTGGGCTAGAAGTTACAGCACTATACTTATCAGCAGGCTTCGAACTTTCCAAGGCACTAATTTTTTTGCTTCAAAATAAAATTCTCTTCCGTCAGCAAGCGTAACTCTGCGACCAGCTCGGCGTTTCACTGATTGGCATCCTTGACCACTTCCCTGGTTTCCACCAGCACGTCGAGCACCAACTTCAATTACTTCGGCGCACGACCATTGTTAACCAGAGCTTGTAGTCGCTCCACCGCGCTTTTTTCGCAGTCAGCCATCGTCACATCTTGAGATCCTATCGTGGTATCTTGAGCTGGAAGAGGCATGCCCACAGAAGGAGTCGCCATGATCATCGATGTGTTCGATCAAGAAATCAATAGCAGTACCTCTTTGAGTGGCAAACTCAACAATTACAAGTTTTTGTCTCTTTACCACCAGAGACGACACGACGGAGACTCTTTAACAGGCAACGAGTGGCAGCTGGCACAAAACAGTCGAATAAGGACGAGAGCAACGGAGGAGAATCAGTGCCACAGAGCTGACCAGAAACACAGCCGCACGGGAACTATCCACGCGTGCGAATGCTCCTTGACAGCATCGAGAACGGCTTCAACTGCTTTTGCCCGTTCCGTCCGCGGTCTGTCTCTGAAGCCCGTGTCTCTTTTTGCTATATGAGGGTACCAGCGGTTGGGTGTGTCGATGGTAGCGGTGTCCCCCCCCCCCCCCCCCAATGCGCTGTTGATGTTGCGGACTGCTGTCATCGCTTCGGTACCGCGGCGGAGCTCGTGGAAAATTATTGCTCGAAGATGCTCTTGTCAAATCGACATTGCACTAAAACCCAAGGAAGACCGTGGGCGCTTATTTACCTTTCGCAGAGAAGCTTTGAGAATGTCCACGACTATCGTATGGTAGATATGGATATCAAACGAAAGTCGAAAGTTCTGGACTTTTGAAGAAAACCATATTGAGGCTTTCCGATTAACCTATTAGTAGATAAATATGATTGCTAGATGGTTAACTACTCATAGATCATGTGTTGAAAATTTTTCTACGGATTCACAACGCAGATTAATTCGACAGCCTGCTGAATAACTCGTATTTCGAAAATTGATATGCTTTGCTTATTTCATTAGCCTTAATGTGTTCTAAGTACACTAATAGCCTTCAACCAACGTCAGACAAATAATTTTGCCTCAAGTTGCTAAAGCAACCTCGGAAATAATATTGTCGCGGTATAAGTCTTCTTTTCTACGATACCTACCGCTTTCTCGTGGTAACAGTTCCATCAACAATGGAAAATTGTCAACAGTAAAGACGCTATCACATAGCAGCGTGGACTTCCTGTGTACGTTTAAAAAAATGAAGTTAAATGTAATTGCGGTGCACACCTAGAGATGCATCCTTTCCACAACTGGCAACATTAGCTTCTGAAAGCCTGATCGTTCGACAGTCCTAATGTATATGCAACCGTGCTTAATGTTTTCGATTTGAAAGTTTTTGCCTGCAAGCCTAGATCAGGGATCCACCCTCCTCATTTGTAGCAAAGGGAGAGAGTGTGTTTGTTCTTTTTTGATGTGTTCTTCTGCTGAAGTTTTTAGTCGGAGTTATTATTATTATTGGCTGACGTTTCGAACTTATCGTCGTGTTCAGAGGTCTAAAAGCGGCTCTAGATTGGTGTTTTACCCGGCGAGGCGCCCCACCCGCGCTAGCTTCTTTGACCTACAATTGAAACACGCCGCGAAAGGCCCGAATTATCACTGGGGGGCAGTCGTTCGGTACACCGTGCTGCCCGCCGCCCACTTCCCGCCCAGCCCGCCCCGCCTTATTTGGACAAGTTTGCTGCGCGCGAGACCGTCGTTAACTGGCGTGACGTCGTACAGAAACCTAACAGCTGATAGGAGACGATTGGTAAACGCATCTCGGGGGACTCTGAAATCATTTTCCAGTCGGTTCGGCTATGGAGGCAGTTGAGGAAAGGAGAACGTCACTCTTCTCTCTAGATTCTTTCAATTTTCGCCTCAAATGCAATGCCTCCATGTGAAGGCAGGGACTCGGACATCTTGTCCTCGGCGCGCCCTTCGCCCCGCCCCTTTCTGAGAGCGGTGTATCCAACGACTCTCCGCCATTATCACTAAGCAAATTACGCAGTATTCCACCAAGCAGCGATTGCTCTGCCACCCTAAATCAGTCAGTAACGAGTAGCGAATGGAACACACTGCACAGTCCTCATATTGCTACAATATCGAGTACAGTATGCCTCTCCACTCTTCTGGTCACTTTCATAGCTCGTCAAGCGGTGCAAGCGAGAGAAGACACTTTGTTTTGGATAAACACTCGTTTCGTTTGTTCATTGCTGGGTTTTTGCTAGAAATCCAGAATGGTTCGAGCGCTTTCCTAGACTAAATTTCTGTCTTCAACACCAACATCGTACACTCGATGTCGTAGTCCGCCTCATGTACCTCCACTCTATGCTTACCAAGTGGTGTTAAGACGATGTAGCGTCGTTTACCCGCTAGGTGTTCCTTGATGTGAACTCCTAGTGGCCTCTCGGTTTCCCCAATATACGTGCTACTACATGCTCTACACTTAATCTCGTAGATTGCCCGACTTTTTACTCATTCTCTAGTGTTGGGGCAACCTATGCAGTTCTCTGATGTGCACTGTCTGTGATACAGTCTATTCCTTACAAGCTGCTTTTTGAGGTTGGCACCAAGAAAATCGACTAAGGCCTAACTTATACTTCGGCGACGCTGTTGTCTTCGACGTCGACCACAGTGTTGAGCGTATGCTACGCAGTGAGTAGCAGCCCGCGCAACACTGTCGCCGACAACAGCTTCGCCGAAGTATAACATTGGCCTAAAACGAACGGCAACCCTCTCTTGCAGCTGCACTCGGTGAATGCACCTCCGTATGGCAGGGCGGAGTGGCGTACTTCATCCCGCCCTTTAAACAGGGGCGCTGTGAATGTCTGCGTCCCCACTATCTCGTAAGGCAGCCACTGGACTCTCGAACCAGCTCAGGGGTTGGGGTGGGCGAGCCAGGGGGTAGAACGCTCGTCTCCCGTATGGCAGCAGTGAAC
Source organism: Heligmosomoides polygyrus bakeri (assembly GCA_947359475.1). Lineage (NCBI taxonomy): Eukaryota > Metazoa > Nematoda > Chromadorea > Rhabditida > Heligmosomidae > Heligmosomoides > Heligmosomoides polygyrus. The sequence continues at coordinate 58,630,599 of OX375867.1, read as the reverse complement.
TCATCAGAGATAAAGGGAAGGCACAGGCGAATATTGTTGGAGTGCATAACGTCGCGACCTCTCGGAGCCTTCGGTGGCGTTGAAATGGTATCTGTATTCGTAAAGTAGAAAGTAAAGCAGAGTTTGTTCAATAACTTCTAGAACGAGGTTAAGCCGGGCTCTGTACGCATTCCAACTGTAGAAGCTTGGGAAACGCTGTCAGTTAAGGACGAAATGCAGGGTTAACGCTCTATAGGCTTGTACCGGTTCTCTACAAATTCTATGGATATTATAATGGAAGAAGAGAACCTCCTCTCGCTTTAGACTTACACCGAAATTGGTGGCGTCACTATTGCGTGGTGTTGTTGAAGGTTAGAATGAGACTGGATAACACAATGAAAAGTCGTTTTTCTGATCTAATTATGGTTTGTAGATCTTGTGATTGTTTTAAGTGAGGCTAAGGTCACTCCTTATTTTCTGTTTCCTTTTGCTTACCAGGTTTATGCATTATCATCCTGCGTAAATGCTCGGTTGTTTTCATGTTTCCTGACTTTATTTAAGAATTTTTAAGTTGACCTTCCAAAGCCATCAAAATGGTTCTTTAAGAGCAACCACTATTTTCTAGTGGTTGTTTTCCAGAATTTCTCGTTTAAGATCCAAGGTATGGACACTAGTTAAAAGTTCCGACTCCACCGACACGACTTCGGTCGGAAAAACTTCGGAAAAAACATCGTCTAGGTGGTTACTTGGGGTGCTGATCACGAAACTGACATCTGTTTCATAGGCGTCAATGTCTTATAAAGGATTTCTCACCTTAAGAAGAAAAAAAAAAGATAGAAGAGGTACGGTAGTGAGAATGATGCGATGAGAATGAAACAATGACGAGTTTTGTTAATAAATATTGTGCCTAAAAATGCACAAAACTAACTGAAATGTATCAGCGGAGGAACCCCGATGAACCGACCACTTACCCACACCGAAATCTACCTGCGGCCACCAGCAGAAACTTTAAGAATGTAATCCTGTGCCGTACTGTATCTATATTATCCAGGCGAAACGTGAAAAACGGATGTCAGATTCGTGATTAGCACCCCCAAATAACCCCCTCCCCATAGACAAAGTTTCAGCGAAAAAAATTTTTTCGCCCGAAGTCGTGTCGATGGAGTCGGAACTTTTAACTGGTGCGAAAGTGTGTTCTGTGAAAACATTAGCATTGCTGAGATAGTTTATTTTATGGCTATCCATATAAAACTCACTGGAGATTAGGTGGATTTGGCCACTTTTTTTGAGAAACAATCCCATATCAAAATAATTATGCGCATAATAGTTAACATCGTAGAAGGTTATTCAGTCGTCCTATATTGTGTTGCCATTGCGCCTTGCCTGGGGCACATTGTGTCAAACGAACAAATGAAGATGAGCAAAGCAAGGTGGATTGAGAAATTATGGTGCAAGTGGTAGCAGCCGAAGAGAGCTCACCATCAGTAGTCAGTTTTAAATACTGTTAGGGGTATCTTGTTGTGGGGTTTATGGACGCACCTGGATCAGGCAGGAGGAAATCTCAGACGTAGAGTTTGCTCATCCAGCCATTCCTTCTGCTTACCTCATACCAGACTTTCAGCGGCCTAGCGGCCGCCAAACGTCTGGTTGGGGCTTTGCCCTCAAACTCCGAGACTAGAACCCCAATCTTCCTCCTTTCTTCTTCAGGCCTTCTTACAGTGAAAAAAAAACTGGTTTTACTATATAGATTAGTGCAGTGGGATATGGTAGGTCAGAATTTTCACTGCACATATGAAACCCATCCACCCTCCACCACATGCACGCGATTTATTCCCCGAAGCGCTCGTTCTCTACGTGTCGAGAAACAGGTAATGAGAGTCCCAATCTGGTGCTTAATCAGCAAAATCACAATGAAAATTAATCGGTATTGGTCGACACCACTTACTGTCCGATGGCAGTAATAATCCTCCGAATCCCATGGTCACTCTCTCTATCCCCCCCTCACGAAATACTTCCTTTCCTATGTGCTGGCAAAGAAACGGAGTGAGAGTCAAGCACGCACGTGTGACACTGAGTACCGATTCACGTGTCGTTGCCACGACGTCTATGACACTTCTCCTGCACTCTGACACACGTGCCACAACTTCTGTAAGCCGTCTTCAGAAATCCGACACACACTGAACGATGTTGAAGGAAAATGCTGTTCCCCCTCCCCCCCCCCCCACCTTATTCACGCTCCCATTTAATGGTCCCCCTTTATTGGTCCTTTCCTATTGGTCGCCCTTACGCCCTTACTCGGAATCCCTACGCAAGTTGGACGACGTCTTCAGCGCGTCTTTTGAATCCCTACGCAACTTGGACGACGTCTTCAGCACGTCTTCTGAATCCAGACGCGCGCTGAACGACGTCTAGGGCACGCCTCCCTTCGCTCTGCACTCGATCCCTATTCATACCCTGACGCCTTGCCCTTTGAATATCTCGTGGACTTGGACGATCAGCCGCCAAGGATACGGTCACTTTCAGAAAAGTGCCGTTGGTGAGACAAGCGGCTCTAAAGAAGACGCCAGGTAAGGCAACGACCGGTGATGATTTAGGGACCGACCAGTGGATCTTGAAATTGTGGTGCTCATTTGAGTGGCTGACTATGTTCTTCAACCAGGTTGTTGCGGAAGAAGTGTGCGATACTTGGCAGAGAAGGAGGACGGTTACGATTTGGAAGAAGGGAAGTCCAACAGACTGCACAAGCTACCTTATAATTCACTTGCTTCCTCATAGCATGAACATCACCGACCGAACTGTCGATGGACTCATTTGTAACGTCACCTAGTTTTCTACCAACCAATGTGGCTTCATACCTTGGTGTGGTACTGTCGATGTCATACATGGTGTCGTGTAGAATAGCACCGCGAGAAGTAAAAAGCAGTGCATCTTGTCTTCCTTGACTTGGAGAAGGCTTTCGAGGGCAGGTACGTATGGAGTTTTTTGTCTCTGAGTATATCAAGAGTGCTCTCTTCACACTGCTCCTTAAAAAAATGTAAGCAGAACTCCTACCTCAAGCGAATCATTCTCAACCTTTTGGAATTTAGAAAGAGTTAAGCTGATAGTAGAGTGGAGATTTCAAATAACTTTTCTATTTATGCGAGTCTTTCCTCAAATTCTTGAAAAATTAATATTGTGTTCGTTCCAGTTGGATTAATATTTGTATATGTAAAAACTTGGGCATCCCGTGAATGCACAAGTCACACTCAAAAAAGTTTCAAGAATCTCTTTCGGCTCGTATTTTTAAAACTTGGAATGAGCTTCCTGCATCCTTTCTCCATTCTTTGCCAAAGACATTCAACTATAAGTCAGAAAACTTTCTTATATATAATACTTTTTCAGTTCATGAAATACCAAATCGTTTTCAGAAAAAAGAACAGTTTCCACTTTATGCAATTCACGGAAGAAGTCGATTTTGCAAATCTTCAAAAGTACACTTTTGTTGTAATCTTTTGTGCTCAACTGGTCTTGTGTCAGTTTTGGCTTAGCAAATGTTCTATTTTTTGCTTTCCTCCCCCTACCGCAATAGAGTTGCACTGCAAACAGTATCATGAAGATGCAGTTCTCTAAATACTGCACGGCACTTGTGGTGCAGAATCACTCAGGTCATTCACTAGTTATGAGCAGCTCACAGCTGTGGTAGTGGCACTCCAGAAGAAATCCTCTGCGTCGCTACCATACTCTACCATCCCTTCCATCCCCGAGGAACTCCCCGAAGATGTGCATATAGTGGTGTGAGGAGCGCCGATACTCGGAGATGATACCCGATTTTTTCGCGGCGTTCTAACGTCAGCTGTCTCTCAATTAGACCGCTTAAGGATGGGTTTCGCAGACGAGTAGACTTGTAGACGTGGAGCAGATTTTTGCGCCTCCCAGCAGAATGCTGTTTGATCTGACTGTTTTTTGCCGATTTTCCCTAATTTTCATCGACCTTGACACCACCGAGTTGCTGGCAAAGAACACTTTACAAAGCTCTTTAATAAAGTGTCTAAGCATCAAAACAACCCCTCTTAAGCACTAGTAGATATCTCACATATACGGAGAATCAAAGCTATAAAAAAAGCTAAAAAGACTGGCCTAGCTACTGCTTTTGATGACAAAGAAAGAGTAGATCTTGTCTTTATCCCCTAGGAATGGGTTCAGAAATTTGTGCCCTAAAAACTGGTATGCCGTCATTGTCAGAAATAAAAATTTCACGAAATTTGTCAGCCAAAAGGTTAGCTTTATCCAGTTCTCTGACGGCTATACGACTGCCGTTAACAATACTGCCTACATAACTACCGCTTTTGAGATTTCTACGTAGTATTTTGGAAAACATCTTGCTTCCTGACTCAATAATCCTCTTCTCTATTGAACCAACTATTTTTGTAAAGCTTTGTGGCATCTATCAGAAAACAAATTGTTCTTCTGTCAATCCTGTTCAGTTTGAGATTGTAAAGCAGCGCTGAAGAGATAGGATTAATGGTCCAACGTATTTTGAAGATGATAAACATGAGTGTTTATGCTAACACGACCTCATCGCACAGACAAATCAATCGAAGGCTGAAGTACTGATATGAAAAACCCGTACTTCTCGTTCACACTATCAAAGGTCTCAAGCATCCTCCTATATGCTACTGAAGGCAAATAATCACATACCTTACCATAGCCGCATCTATTAAACTGACGGCAGTGCGTATAGACGGGTTTCTGTAAGAGTGCAGCACATATCAAACTTCACGCTATTAGGGTCACTTGACTCAACTAGAGCCTCGATCGATATTACATTTTGAACCGGACCTTGACCACACACCATTTCTACGAACAGATTAGTGTTTAGGGATAACTGATGTTGAACTTCTCCAGAATGCTATAAATATTGTCCAGAAGTGGTCCTCTGAATGGAGCTTACCGCTTTCGGAAGAAAAGTCTAGAGTGCTCCACATTGGTACTAGAAATAGTAACGTGCCTCACTACTCTATTTGTAGTATACCACTTAATGAAATTGAAGAAATAAAATAACTTGGGTTTCTAGGTAGAGTAATCTGATTATCGCTGTGCAACGGTAGCCAACAAAGCTGTGAAAATCATGTTTAATCTATTTAGAGCCTTGTGTTCAAATGGCAGTTACATTCTTCTCCAGGCGTATATGGTTTTTGTCAGGCCAATACTAGAGTATGATACGCCAGTTTTTAACCCTCACACACGAAAGGCTAGTGATCTGATAGAACGCGTTCAGAACAGCTTCACCAGAAAGCTTATGATACGTAGCTTGGGGTTTGCATATGACCAAATCCCGTCAAGTAAAATCAGGAATCGTGAATTTGGGCTCGACACTCTTGAGTTTAGACGAAGGAGAAATGACCTATTACTCTTTCACAAAATTGCTAACGATGAAAGAAGTATAAAACTCACTGACCTAGTGAGGTTGAGAGCATCTAATATACTCGTGGTGATACAATAAAGTATGATGCTGGAAAAGCCAAGCGAAATTGCAGACGCCTCTTTTTCTTGCATATGAGCCTCCCTTAATATGAGAAGCTTCGGAGGAGACAGAATCTTCCTGGGACTTATGAAGCTTTTAAAAAATTCCTGAAATCACATCTGAAGCCATAACTTACTGATGCCTTAGACGTTGTCTATCATTTACTTTTTCACCTAGATAATATGTGTAGATTGTATTCGCTTTTCTCGTTCGGTGATTTTTTATACAGTTTGCACATGATTGTACTTGTACTCGTGTAAATAAATAAATAAATAACGGTTGAGACGAAGGCTGTCTAGGCCAGTCGATATCAGAGTAATTAAAATAATTCATAATGACTGGTGCATGTCCACACGCCAACTGTTCACGGCGGAGTGACGTTCTACCCCCCGCCCTTTAAACAGAGGCGTGGCAAATGTTTGCGCCTCCACTGTCTCCTAAGGCAGCCACTGGACTCTCGAGCAAGCTCAGGAGGTTGGGGTGGGCGGGCCACAGGGCGAGGGGGTAGAACGCTCGTCCCCCTCTGTTCACTAGTTGCCATAACCAATTGTTTCTTTTCTTCTGATCTGCAAGAGGGCGCAAGATATACCACAATAATTCCAGCTGGAATAGCGTCAAGAACTAAGTCCGCCGACAGAATCTCACAAGAGTTCGAAACAGCTTCGGAGAGTATCTCGATGAAGCCCAAAGAACTCTTGAAAATAACGGTAATCCCTCCTCCAGCTTTCATTGCTCTGTCACAGCGTAATGTCTGATAGCCGTCACTCATATGTATCAGAAGAGAGAAACAATGTGAAGAGATTACAAGCACGTTTCAGTAAAGACATACACGTCAAAATTTCTTGCCAAAACAAAACCAGCATGAGAACAAGTCATGTTCAACATGATAAAAATAATCTGTCCAAACTAACTGTGGATGAATTGCTTAAAGCGGCGCTTGATCGAATTTCTGATCTTACTGCCAAACTCTTAGTTATTGAGCTTTCGGTGAGGATTGCCTAACTGGCCCCTCGTGCTGCAGAAGAGAAAAAGAGGGAAAGATGCATTGTGGTGAGCGGATTGCCTGAGGCTCCTACGCATTTCCTCTCTTCTGAGCAACAAATTGATTTTAAGAACAAGATTTCTGGTTTACTTGACGTATCATTTTATTCATTTATTCTTGTCACTGCTATGCCCAAGACGCGATATACACACTGAAGGAGTAAACAGAGTAATTGGCTGAGAAATATGTGAAGAAAAGAAGAAAATTTAAAAATTGAAGGGAGAGGAAATCGAAACAGTGCCGACAATTTAGAAGTGGAAATGAATTAATCCAAAAGGGAAAGAGGAAAAACGGCCCAACTGGAGCAAAATCAGTGCAACGAGGTTTTGAAGCAGTCCCTCTATTTTTGTTTAGAAAATATATATCTGCAGTCTACTGAGCCCTGAGTCAGATGATAAGCAGGTGAGCAGGATACTGCTGTCATAGGAGGCAACCATGAGTCAAAAGTGGAATGTCGCTCGTGATAGGGATACCGCGTAGGAAAACAACAATAGGTGTTGTTGCGATCAAAACTCACTCTGGGGAAAACTTGACGTTATGGTCATGAGACCGCATGAGTGCTGAGCAGGTCATTACAACGTAGATATTGCGGATGCTTCGTTCGGTCAAACAACCACGGTGGAATAATAGTGTCGCACCCAGAACGTAGGGATGCAGGTTCAATTCCCCTCTGGCTCGAGAGTTTGGATCGTAACAAAACACCCTTTTAACAAAAATCTGTCGTTTTGCGGGTGGAAATCTTCCGACTTTTTTGGGGGTGTTTCTACTCCTTTGCTTCCTACCTATTCAGAGTTCGCTACTGCCCTTTCAGTCGCTTCACAGGCAATGTTGAGGTTTAATTGATGCTTCTCCTTCTCGTTATTAGTTGTGGTACTTCACAAAGAACATTTCTGGTCATTTTCTCTCATCTGACTCTGCCCTTTCGAGCCACCTAATTAGGCGATATTGTTACGACACGACACATGTCTGACTATACTGATGATCGCTAGTTAAGCGACAGTTTCGTTGAGAATATTAAATTGCTGCATGGCCGTCAACACTCGCACCTTCTTGATGAGCACCATTGTTTTATACTTGCTGCTGAGATGCGATTCTCTTATGTTCAAGCGCTGCCGTACTAGCCTGGAGCCTAAGGGCAGAACCGTACAATAGTTAAAATGTTGTCGCGCTGGCTCATGTTAACCACAACGAGTCACAGGAGATGCTATTCCAAGTGAGACCTCGCTGAAAAATGGGTTTCTTCAGAACAGTTCAGGCGATAAGCGCAGAGGCGTTATAAGGGTTTGAAGCATGGCGCGATATTTTGCTGAAGTGTACAACGTTGCGACATGTGAATGAATTGCTAAGAAAGCTTGATCCGTTTACTTAGTTAGCAACAACTTGATCTATTTGTCACACCTATAACAGAACAACGGGATAACCTGCTGCTGTTGGCGGTCACGGTATAGGTGTGGTAGATCGTCACAGCTGTAGACTAGAATTCGCGAACGTGAACTATTTAGCATTGCCCAGAATCATAGTTCAACCTGTGTTATCTCTTTCCTTTCATCGTCGAATGCGCTTGGACAACGTTTCTGTTCGTACCTGTGCGTCCCGTTGTGGTCCAGTGACTTCTCTGCAAACTCGAGGTACACGAGGGACGTCACGCAACTCCTCGGAGCTTTCTTGAAGAGGTTGAGTCAGTGTTTTGATGGGCGATCTGGGGTCGGACTCATCATCAACGACTTACAGAGATTTAACGGAGAAATTGCAGCCGAAATTCTCGAAAAAGCGCGAATTAACGCCTCTTATCAACAGGCGATATGGTGAAATATTGGCGTTATCAGCAATTTCGGCTGATGAATCTGGCCTCTGGTGTTTTTTACATCCGCGTATTCTTGTCCGTTATCTAATCCAGTTGCGATGATATGGAACAATGTCCTGGGCATCAACTATTCATGGTATTTTTCTTCGATATCCAATCAACAAGAAAGTATGCAAGGTAATAGTGGAAAGAATGAAATATAATGTCGCACCCTGTCTTCTCTTGGATTAGTGAATGATGAGGCGATGTTTTGCGAGAGTAGAGCGGTTCTTGATATTAGTATTCCGTATGCGTTAATCCTCTCTTCGCGAAGCAGCGAGTCGCAGATCCTCTCGTCTCGCTTCGAATAAGGCGCTTTTCTCAAGCGCACCTTGCACACTCCCTGCGTCTGTGGCTTCTACTCCCTGCTCGCTACAGGTCGTTTCTTTAAAACATGCTGCTTTTTAAGGTAAATCTTATATACAATTCTTTCTTTTTCGTTGTTTTTCAGTCTTTGGAACTAACCCTGAATCAACTCATAGTCGTCTTTTTTCTCATAGTTGACTACGATAAACGTGGGTTCACTGCTACTCAATAGAAGGAATTCGTGCACCTTCAGTATAATATCAATGTATTGCTTACAAAGTGTAATCGTTGTAGTAGAAACTCGATTACTGCTCTTGAACTATGTTCATCATCATTACATATTTTAGGCTCTTTCTGGCGAGGAGGTGATGAGTGAAGATGAGGCCCGAAAACGTCGTGAGCAACTTAATAGGAGGCCCAGTTATCGGTGCGTTCAAGTGGGATTTTCTTTCATTTCACCTGTCCTGTTACTGCTACTCTAATATCCGTGTTGTTCTGACATTTATTTTTATTCACTATTTTGAAACGAAAGGAAGCGTTTCACATGTGGGGCTTCATTCTCTTGCTCATTGCTCTGTCAATGTGTGCTCCGTTGATGTGGGCGTAATCTGGCGGCATGTTAGTGTCATTCACACCCCCCCCCCCCCCCTTCCTCCCCATCGCCCATCACCATGACAACCCGGGGCAGAGCCGTCATCTAGCAGATTGCATCATGCCTGGGAGGTGCAGGAAAGGGATTGAAGTAATCAACCTTTGCTGGTAGGAGAAATAAGGGTACGGCTTGGCAGAGCGTGAGCGGTCGCGAACTGTGAAATAAGATGCCGTGGAAGCGAAGACGGCAAATTGATTTAGCAATCTTCCGAGGAACATCGTCCTATAAGCTTAAGCTTTATCACGCAGTGGTACATTCAAGGAGGTGGCGCAGTGAAGCTTTCCCAATTGTGTGTAGAGTTTTGGTGACATCCATCGCGTGCGTAATGAATCAGTGCTCTCAATGTGATAAATAAAGAATCAACGGATCTCTTAAATAGCTTGCTACGATTTTGATAGCCTTACAGAAATGCGGGAGAGGGAAAAATCTAGAGGGGATCAGGCTGAGAAGCTTGAGGATGTTTTCTTCAAAGGTGGTTATCCATTTATTTTAATGTGTTTTAATTCTTTTCGGTTTCTATCAGAAAAACTCGGATTCGCATAGTAGTGATAGTGATTTTGAACAAAAATTTAGTTCTAGTGGGGTTTTAGTGGTACTTATAGGGAAAGGGACCAGTGCGCGTAAAATGAATGCTTTAGATGAGTTTTGTGCTTTCCTCCACTGATGCGGGATGTGTTCTAAACTGGGCGTTAATTTGTGAACGATGGTTTTTCGTTAAATTTCCGTTAAATTTCGTTAGAAAAGAGATAGCTGCGCACAATTGTTTTAGATCATAGATCACCATATATTCACGTTAATATGTCGACTTGAAGAAAACTAAACACTTTTGAGATTAAACTGATCACCTTCCAAAAGGATAATCTTCCAATCTAAATTAGGCGTTATTTAGAAGGCTGATGATGAGTTTTCGAATTGAATGATTGACTATGACTTTTCTAAGTTCATAATTCACATGCCATAAAACGTGAATATGTTAGAATTGCCATTCAATTTTTGTTCTTCTAGCTATAAAAATGGTCTTGAGCTTATTTTAAAGTGCAGAAACCGGTAATTTTTTAGTGCGCTTCAAGAAGAGATCGCACCTTGCGTTCATCTAGGTGCGACTTCCAGTTTATTGTTAACAAAAGTTGTTTTTCCGGTTGTTACGCACTGGTTAACGGTAAAATAGAAAAGAGTGTGGAAAACAATTTTATCCTCACATCTTCAAGTAAACAGTGTTTACACTATCGATCAAAGAAAATTGCAAACGAATTCATGGAGCAATCTGTTCTTGTGTTACACTAAAAAAATCGCTGCTTTTAGAACTTAAATAGTTACCTTCATTCGAAAGAATAAACCTTTCGTAGAAGTTCACTTCTTTGGGAAGGGCGAATTGTAAATCTTCAACGAATGCCAGTAAATTTTTTAATCGAAGATTTGTTCAACCTTTTGAGAATGTCTAGTTAAGCCTGAGACATCAGTTTCGATCTGGAAAGTGTTTAGTTCGATTTCAAGGGTGTCTAATTAGACGTGAAAACAGTCTATTTCGATTTTGACTCCATTCCTCTCCTAAATTTGTCAGCGATCCCTAGTATCTGCCTCATAATGTGAGAGGGCTCTCGAGCTAATTCAGGAGGGGATAGTAGAACACGAGGCGTGTCAGCGCCACGTGCAGAGCTTCCGTTCATGTTGAAGAGCGCCCTACTTCATTCTAACATTGTTTTGAACGTTTTCTATTTTGCGGTTATTTTCCCCGGAAATTTCCCTTCACGCATTACTAGATTAAGAACAGCAAATATGTAGACGGATCTCCGACCCAGTGCAAAGTTCAAAAACATCTGTTCAAAAAAAGTTGTTAAGGCACTTTGTAGCATAAATTACATGAAAACACGGGGAGGGTGGACTGTGTTAATGGGGATCTTTTTGAAGACCGTACTCTAATACGCTACCAAATTCTATAGGATAAGGATAAAGGACGGCGTTATTCAATCCCTTTTGGGATGTGCCACGCATTCTACTTCTACGGGATGTCGTGGAGGCGATTTCGATGCGTATTTGACCCCACAATGACTTGCGGTGGCCAGCCGATGAACAAGTCAGCGCTTTATCCTTCCCGTACAAGTATGGTACCAGTTCTCCGATCCTTGACGGATGGAAGGCTTGGTTGGCTGGGGCGGGAAATCCTAACCAGGAACCTGGTATCGGGTGACAGGAGGGACTTCCTCCGACTGCGCTACAAGCGTCCACCAAATTCTATAATACATTATATTTAGAACAACTTTTTTTTTGCTATTATAAAGGTAAGAAGGAACAAAGAAGAAAAGGAGACCGCTATGGCCAAGGTGTTGAACTATCGGGGTCTGAACCCGAAGCCGCCAACAGGATGCATCTTCTTGCGCGGCGTATAGAGCACATACATCTAGATCGGGGATGAGCGGATTAACCGTTATCCGTTATCCGGTTCCGGCGGGTTTTGACCTATCCGTTTTGTTGTTCGTTATCCGAAGGTTTTTGGTCGGATAACGAACAACAAAATTTCGCACACTTATAATGCTTAGTTAAATTTAAGGACAATTTTTAAAAATCATTCTGTTTTTTTACACTTATGGTCGATACGGTTGCAATGGTAGGTCGCTGTCCTCTCTTAGTTCCCAATGGTATAACTAGACTAAACTATCTACATATATCTGCTCATCGGGCGTTTTGAAATGCCGAACACTGCCTTGCTCACGCCTATTTGTGGGGTATTCACCAAAATTGCTTCCGGCGCTATGTAAGATCTGAAGAAAAAAAAAACAGTCGATCAGTGGAGAAAAGGATAGACGCTAGTGCGAATCACCTCGTTTTAACGATGTGCCAGATTTTCAACTTCTGCTTGATTTTTTAGCTCTTTTAAACTCTGTTCAGCATATGCATGGCTTTGAGTGGCTGGTCGATGAAAACCCAGTGTTTTAATATTAGGTTTACGGATAGTTGTTGAACAGCAGAAGTAACTGGGCTGTGGGTCCTATACAGGCATACAAACCTGTCACTGATTCGGCTAATGTTTCGGCACGACCAACTTCTGAGTCTGAAAACGACAAGCAAAAGGAGTACCTAGCGGGTTGTAATAGTTTCTTGAGCGAATGGAAGGACGAAACGAAGGAGGAGCAAACAGCTAGCTGTCCATGACTATGGAAACAGCCGAGGGGCTGATAAGCCATCAAAATGAAACTGCTATACTTGAAGTGCTCGTTGGGTTAGCAATTCCTCTAACTTTTCTGGCCTTATGGAGGCTCTCAGAAAGACGCTTGGACAGCCGCGACAGAGGTCTGTTTAATAGCGTTGGTTCCACAACTTGTCGAAGTTATACTACAATTCTCCCCAAATTCAATTAACAGCAATTCACCCTCTTGGAAGCAATATAGGGAGTGTTTTGTTCGAACTGGAGAAGAATTAGTGGTAAAATTGATTAAAGGGTACACAAAAAGCCCTCACGACTACCTCATCCAGGCCACGAAAACCCGTTGGATCTATGCTTCGTGATTCCATTGCAACTGGAAAACATGAACAAAGGATACAGGACGACGTTAGTGAATTCCTTTGCGAAATACGCCACGCACTCTATTCCTACGGGATAATGTGCTGACGACCTGGATACTTACTTTGCCAATGACTAGCGGTGCCCAGCAGATGGACAAGACAGTACATTAACCTTCCTGGAAAATCCTTGTGCCAACTCAACAAGCCCGAAAGGAGAGAAACCTTTGTTGTCCTGGGCAGGAAATCCGAAAGAAGAACATTGAGTCGGAGTGAGTGCATCAGTTGGCGCCTCCTCCGACCGCGCCACCACGCTCCACAAAGAAACCACCAATAAGAAGGTTAAAAGCAACTTATTTGGCACGTGAAGGTGACAATGTTAACCCCGACCTATTAATGGATTAAAGTTAGTTTTGATTTTTGTTGTTTGGTCGGTATCCGTTTTTTCGTTTCCGGCCATTTTTTGGGCAAAATTATCCGTTATCCGTTGTTCTATCCTTGTTAGGCGAGTTTGGGACCAATTCACTGACCTCAGAGAGATGGAAAATTTGGCTCGCTGGGCGCGAAATCCGAACCAGGAACCTGGTACCTGGAGTGCATGCGACAGCCGGCACTTCCTCCGATAGCGCTCCATGTTCCACAATTTTAAGTAGAAGCCAATTATTTAAGCTATTCAGATATATGGATGACATATTAGAGTTCATAACTGCAGAGAGAGGTTCCATTGATTACACACTTAGTTTAATTTGCAAAAATAGACTGGGATTCAAAAATGACGTATGATAGCGAACACAAATCTAGACAAAAGTTTTGAGCCCATAAATAATAAAATCGAAAGCAACTTATTGAGTAGCCATAGAAAGACGTGACTTATACAGCACGTCAGTTTTATTCATCTTAAAGGTAAATAGGTTCCCACGCGTAGACTCAGGGGTTTCAATCAGAATTGAACGTAATGTCATTCACACAGAAACAATTAGAATAGCTACTGGTTGCTCTGTTCGTGTGTGTCTGTGTTTAAGTCTGTGGAACGTGTCGAACATGGGACATATGGTTCCGTCAAGGTTACCCTCACGTGCAATCGATGAGAGTGGACGGAATTTGGCGGGAAATCGACAGATCCAGAAAAGAGGGTGGAGGAATCGACTGGACGACAAGTGTCGATATTTTTCCGCCTGAGTTACCGATTTTCGCCCAGATTTGTTCGATTGGGGTGGGACTCACGTGATTATGCTGGCCGATGTATGGACTTCACAGCAGGTGATAGTGTTCAATCGGCCGACCAATGAAGATCGATATTATTGAAGATTGATTTTTCAGTACTAGTGTACTTAGTGTACCGCACTAAATCTTGTTCAAAATAGGTCTACTAGGGGTAATCTGCGATGAGAAGAACGAATATCGTAGTCGTTTTTGGGAAATGCCTTATAAGCGCATTATATTCTGTTCGAATCACCCAAGGCCACGCAGAATAGCGCGCGCTGATAAGAGACATAGAGTGCGCGTCTCCTACCGGTGCGCACTATTTCGTCGTCTCTAAGAGCTTAGCCAGAGCATAAGCCTTGAAATCTCGAAAAGCCTGGAAAGCATTCCCCTGCCCAATTCTGTGCTCTCCTCCGCGTCAGAGGATAAGACTGCATTTAGATTCGCTGTGTGTAGCTAGTCGCCATGCTTGTGCGCCACGGCATTCTCCCCCCTCGGAGACGGCCGCGAAGGGCCTGCTCATACTTCGCGACAAGAGCGACTTGTCGCCCGTGCAAAACATGCATATCGATTAAAACCGAGTGCGCGCCGCCAAAAAGTGTTTATACTGAGCGCCGGCGCTGTCGCTCCAGTCGCTGTTGTCGCTGTTGTCGCTGCTCTCGCCTGTTCATATTTTCGAGCGCTGCGCTCTTGTCGCTGCTCTCGCGAAGGATGAACAGACCCGAACGCGTGCTGGTAGAGGGCGGAGTCTCTGCGTCCCTTACCAGCGCGCGCTATTCCGCGTGGCCTCGAGCGATCCGAACATAATATAACGCGCTTATAAGGCATTTCCGCAAAAAAAACGACCATGATATTCGTTCTTCCCATGGCAGTAGTCCTATTTTGAACAAGATTGAATGCGGTACACTAAGTATACTAGTGCCGATTTTTCGACCGGAGATGTCGGCCTCGCTAGCGTATCTTGTTTAATAAGCACTAAATCTAGTATGTGTTCACGCCTTGTTTTATTTTTCACCAGTTCAATGAAATCATGACTGTGCAACATGTACACAAAGGCGGTACAGTTCTAGGAAGAGGTTTCGTGAAATTATTCCAGTTTATTTCCGGATAACTGAAATCGCTGAGCGTTACCGAAGGACATTCACATCTTACAATGTTCATGGGTTGTCCACCGCAAACTACGTAGGCCACGTATCAAATTTGCCTCTACGAAATCACGCAGAAGCAGAATCGTTGCGCATATTTCGCAGCGTTTGCTTATCTTACCAGCGCGCGCTTAGTAAGAGACGTTAAGAGAATAGGGACGCTAAGTACACTAGTATCGAAACTTGTAGTTGTTCGTAAGATGTTTCTGACAATGAACTGACTTCAAGGTGAGCCAGCATTTTTACATCTAGTTCATGCCAGGGAACTCATTTTTAGCTCATGTTAAACGTTTGTAGTTATAGAATGATTCTGAAGGATTTGGAAACGGCGGACAAAGTCCTTAAAAAAGAGCCGGATGAGACACCTCCGTCCTCTGTTGACGCGTCACCCCTGCAGGTTTTTATTTAGTACTATTTCCTAGTGACCTGAACGGAATGTATTTAAATAACGTTTAGGTGAACATACCGCCATCGACGGGTCGGACTGGTGCGACGAGTGGTCCGAGTCCCTATGCTTCTCCTTTGGCTGGGGGACTTCTACAAAGTGGAAATCTTCCTCATCCGCTTCACCTTAATGGAGACCTTGGGTCGTTACCACCAGGGCTCGATTTCGCTGCAGCGATTGCTGCTGCTGCCTCTTCCAGCCAAAATTCGGCGTTGTCAGTCGGCGCCGGTGAGTGTGGCATTGCTTTCTATTATTTCTTGCCATTACAGACACGTTTGGCTGAACATTGAACTGAGCTTTTGCCTCCGATAGCTCTACGGCAAAACCTATGTTTCGAATTTCTATACAACGACGGGGGGAGGCTTTATCTCGGCAGCTAAGATACGATAATGGGGACACTCCCCTGCAGGGAAACAATGTACAAAAAAGTCGATAGGCAAGGTTATGATTCGATCATGGGGCACACCCCTCGAAGCGATACAAAAGCAACAACAGTACCAAAAGGTAGATGGGCATAACATCGCTATATTATAGTTGTACCATTTTATGAGAACTGACAATAGCATGTGAATAACCGTCTGATCGAGGCACAAAAATGATGCATGACACATGTAACGTCGCCAGAAGAACTAGCAAGAAGGCGGATAAGCTGGGATGTCGCCTATCCTTAGAATGTAGCAGATATCGCCCGAGTATAAGAGAAAAGAGAACGTGCAGTAGAACACCGTAGTGGGTGATGTCTCAAGTCAAAAGTTATACAATAGAATTACCAAACAGGAGAGGCGTGGGTGCTATATATGCCAGGAACGCTTTTTCGGTCTTTCACCTTCCCTCCCTCATACGTTCTCCGGTGCTATCCCTTCTCGGATGGCTGTCGTAGCAGCGCCTCCTCGAAAAGAATGCGTGGTAAGATGCTGATTCCCAAGACCCGCCTGCTGCAATATGAGCTTGACTTTTCTGGCAACGACGTCCCAGCTTGGGGGCCATCCCGAAACGGAACTGAAAATAAAATGAGACGTGTGCAAACGACTACCCACAACAGTAGCTGTCTCCCATGGAGATGGAACGCAATTTGAGTCCTGCGCCCTGCTGATCCACCTTGGACCTACTTACGCGCAACCACCAGAGGGAACTCCTTTGAAACTAACATCCTGGAACCGGAGATTGCACAACTCGCTTACTCTTAGAAAAGCAACGTACATGAGGAGGATAATTGTGGCTCTCGTCAGGACTGGGACTGTATGAGCTTGGAGTGCCCAGCCAATAAACTTATCTATGTCCTGGGGTGTTGCGTTAGACCTATGAACCACCCACCGGAGGACGATTCCTAGCCGCTCCCTTGATTAAAGCTTTTTGAATCTCCAGATAATCCGAGGGGAGTGGTCCAAAAAAGAGTTGGGGCTGCTATATGATATCCCAATGACTTAACTCTACCCTAATGGATAAGGGATGCCAGATATAAATTCCTCAACTTGTGCAACGCCGACACTGGCACATTCCACTTCTGAATAAAGGAAAAGAAATCGTCGCGGACTCCATTGTACAGAGAGAGTGTTGCCTTAGAAATGGCTGACTCAAAACAGGATAGGATTGTTTTTGTAACTGCCGTAGGCAAACCAGCTCTCGTTGCTATTGTCGCCGTTTCTCTCGCCTCCAATCTTTTAGTATCAGTAAAGATATCTGAAAAACTGCTGGCTTAGGCCCGAAAAAAAAATAGACAACTGCGTCAATTAGAGTGTGATCCTAGTGGGTGGGTGGGAGGGCTTCTGCTGCCGAAAGAGCCGGAATGGGACTCACCCCACCCATGCGGTCCCGCCCATTTGCGCCACCGTGCCAAACAGCTAAGGCGGCGCAGAGGATGATGCAATTCAAAACTCCACTTCCGCATGGTGTGTTTTTTGCCTTCTCTGGTATTTTGATCACTACTTTGTTGAAGTGAATGAAATCACTCTAACCGAGTGCATTTGATACACGATCTAAATAGCTGCCCCACCATCCAAGGTATCTAGTCGCTTCTGCTTCTGACTGCAGGCCAAGTTCTGGATGTAGCTGGTTTGGATTGTTTCCATGGTCTGTTCTAGGTGAAACTAGAACTAAGCGCTGAAACAGCGAATTGCTCTCTGAGTGAAGTAGAAAATTGTCAAGTCTTGATGATCTTCCAAGTTCTTTTGTTTAGTTGAGCATTGGGCTCATGGTTTCCGTTCAGATACGATATCGGTCCAAATTAGATGGTTTTCTTCTTTCGGCGTACTTTGGGTTTCCTTAGCCTCCAAAACAATCTCTCCGCTTCTTTCGCTCTGGTTAGAACATTATGCCCCTCATCCATATCTCTTCTTACCTCTGTGTTTCGCTCGGTTTCATTGTTTTCATTGGCTCTCTTGTTTGCATGCTATTACTGGCAAGGCCTTTTAACCGGCTTAATAACCACACTAAGATTTTCATCGCTCACAGAATTTGGTGGGGCGGGTTCCTTTGCCTTTTCCCCTAATCGTTTAACCTCGCGCAGTTGCAAGCTCCGCTGTTCTTATGGTCCGTCGCCACAAGGGAGAAGGAATTTGTGTTTTCTGTTTTAATGGAGAATTGCTAAAATTGGTCAGAAATCAGAAAATAGAGCTCTGTACAAAATTTTATCGTAGAAATTCTATAAAAAGAATTCAAAAAGTATTATAAAAGCATGACTTCGATGGCAGAAGGATGCTCATAAAGTGTTTCAAATTACAAGAATGTGGCGTTTTGGGTGCGTTCGCTAGATGTTGCGCTAACATGCAGTTTCTTCATATCACGTCTCACGCCTTTTATAGCTCACTTTCATCTTCATTCCAATTTACGCAGTATTCTAGACCATTTAAGATTACAACTTTCGTGACTAAAAAGTTAGTGCTTTAATGTTTCTTTGATTACTGGGTAATCGCATAAATCTTCGACAAAGAGGGATGTTTGGAACTGTTCCAAAAGTGTTTGGAACTGTTTCAAAAGTTTTGCGAAAGAGGTAAGTCATGCTTGAATTCAACACCCATCGTTAACTCCGTGCACTATCCTTGTATTATATTCGTTTATTTGCGTCCAGAATGGAATCAGAGACACGGTAATTGTTCCAAACGTCAAGTCATATCCATTGAAAGATTTCCGTGTGATTTTCGAGCGTATATGTTTTATACGTCCTTACCCAAACTGATGTCAAAGAGCTCTCTCCATCAAGGATGCTACGTGCCTAAGGAAATCAAAGATTGCAGAAACTTTTATGCCCGAAGTTCTTGTTCCCCTAAACGAGCATGGTTCCAAGTTAGAAAATAGCTGCGCCGAGTGAAGTGCCGCCTTTAGAAGTTATTTCTTTTCATCAGCACAAATTGAGGCGACCACCCGTGCTCACTAAAATTAGACTTCTCCATGAAAATGGTCGATTTTGCTTGTTTCACTCTGCAAGTTTCACCAGCCATCCTATCGATTGCTGTTTTGCTCAATCTTGGTCGGCGACAACTCGCTCCTTCCTATGCAGTTATACCATACGTCGTTTCCGGATGTGAGTTGACATCATGTCCTCGATAGGAACGGAGTTGTGTTTATATTAAACACTGTTCTCTCAGAATTACAGTTCCGCAGGATCTGTTATGCACGAGCGGTAGACGTTGACGAGGATTACGAATCTATGGATCTATCAGACCGAATCTCCGAAAAATCACTGAGAAGGCGCCATATAATGAAGAAGGAATATGTTTGATCCATTGTATGGTGTCTACCACTTTCACTCAAAAATTATTGCCATCACAGCTCCTTCAGGCAGAATCTCGTTTTGCTCTGTTAGCAAGCAAGCCAGTATCGCTCTGCCTCCTTCAGTCTTGGAGGGGGTCTTCTAAAAGCAGATCAGTGGACGATGTTGCGTGACGATCGCCTCATGCGACTCAACCTTGGCATCTGTGACAAGCCCTTAAGGCCCCCGCAGACTTCTGCGGCGAGCGGCGAAATCGCTGAGCGGCGCCGCTCAGCGGCTTGACTCATCATCAGTGGGAGCGGTGACGGCGAGGTGCTGTACTGTTTCTAGTCGGGACCGACTGGTGCTTAACAATAACGCGCCCCGATGACGATCGCGCGCCCGCATCGACCGTCTCCGCTCTGGATCCCGCCGCGAAAGGGGCGGCACAGAGCGCAGACAGACAGATGCCGCCGGCCGGCCAGCGGCGTCGCTGGCGGCGAGCTCTGCGTCTCTGCCCTATGGTTAAGCATAGGGCAGCGGCAACGCCGCAGAAGTCTGCCGGGGCCTTTAGTCGTGATCTCCAAGTCCTGGTTTATACTTGCGCCGCCACGCAGCGTGGTGCGATGGTCGCCGTAGATATCGATTTTTCGCGCCGACCAGTTAATATCTATTTCGACTATGGATCGCGCCGCCCAACGGCGTAACTGTGAGGCCCCGTTTACACTTCGACGCCGAGGGGCAGAACTCATTCTTGGTTTCGCAGGTTTGGTCTGCGGAGTTTACAAAGAAAATAAGTGACGTCACGGATGCTCTATGGCGCCAGCGATCCTTATTAAGCGGTCGTCGATGATTCTGCGCCTGTAATCATGTCAAGGAAGCGTTCCGAGACTATACCGACGTAAGTGGTGAAACTGGGACCTCCTCATAGAACGATCATAAACCGCGGCCAATGTCCCTCGACCTGCAATAGAACCACTTCGTTTCCAGCACGGCACAGCAATCTATTTCTCGCTCCCCACTCCACGTCCTCGCTCCAACAACTCTATCATAGAGATGTCATCAGCCATACGATGTGGTATAGGATCTCTGTAAGACGGCCTGTCACTAGGCCTACATTCGATTGTCCGTCTGTTCAGCTCGGCTGGGATAAACGAGCAGTTTTCAGTGACACCGCGTGGAGGAACAGGCATCACCACCGGGACGTAGACCGATATGGTTGTCCAGTAACGTCGCGTCCAGTCTCAGTGACATGATTTGGTCGTTTCTTTTTGGGACAGCAGCTAGCGAATCATTTAGGGTTTCAAAGTGTTTCCAAGGGTGGTACTGTTAAGGAAAAAATTTGAAGATAGAATGTAGTACAAACATGCCAAGATGAACGATGAGAAGGATAGAGGACAGCGTTAACAGTCATTGTTTGGGATACACGCATTTTACTTCTACGAAAGGCAATTTGAAAGCAGATTTAGCCTATACAATCACATCAGTCCGAGTCTGACGTATAACTGTTGCCATTTTTGCAATTTTAGCAAGGCATGGCCTGCCAGAACCGGGAATCGAACCTGTGACAGTTTTTGTATCAACTGCGCTACAAAACAATCCCGCCCTGGAGTTCAGCTAGTCGATTTGTAGAGCCTCATATATAGTTCGAGTGCATAGCTCAAGCGATCAACATTCGATACGGTAATTCCACACACAGCATGTGCATGGGACCCGCCTTTTTATGCATTCATATCCTGCTCTTTGCAGACTTCATGCATAGTTGTATATTAGGGGGTGGGGGCAAAAGTAATGAGACTCTCCATGCCGTGTCCATATATCTCGTGACTGCAGTCTGGTTTCGTGCTTATCGTATTTGTATGTTTGTATGCTACCTACTGAAGGCCACCTGAGAAGTTACCACTTCTGCCCTTTCCAGAAGCACGCCAAAACCACAGTCTGTCTCATGCCGAAACCCCAGCCTGACGAGACGACCTGTGTCGCGCAAATCTCGCCCAATTCCCAACCCCGAGCAGCCTGGGCTCAATATTCACGCAAGATGAGAAGTACGTCTTCTACCTTAACCCTGCCAAGCAGCCAGTCTGGGTGAGGCCTGTTCACCCGTTACCGACCTTCTTTCGGCGAGATGTTCACGGCGAGAAGCACCTTCAGAGTTTTTGGGTCTGCGCCCATGGACCGGTATACTGGAAGCTGTTTACCAAAAGCACGACGATGGACTCCAAGGCCACGGTGAACGAAATACAAGAGATGGACCTGCGACTCGAACTTATTCAGTCGCAGCGCGGCAAGAAGGTCCTCCTCTTCGACAACGCCGCACCCCATCGGGAACAAGTGACCACGGATAAGCTTGCTCAGCTGGGCTACGTTCACATGCTTCCCCCACCGCATTCGCCGGACATCTCTCCATGCGACTACCACAACTTCTTGGGCCTACGGGTCTTCCTGCTCGGAAGGGAAACGAATCCAAGCAGTCCTTGACAACCATATCGAGCAGTTGATCAACACCAGGCCCAAGCAGTTCTGGAAGGATGGGATCAGGAAGTTGGCTGAGCGATGGCAGCAAGGTCATTGCCCTTAATGGCATACACATTCCTAGCATCGTTGATAAGTAATTGAGTTATAAAGAGATAAAGAATTTTTCAATTTGTCTCATTACTTTTGCCTCCCCCCCCCCCCCTAATAAGATGTATAAGACGTGGAAGACGATAGTATTCCTTTCACCGTAATTGGTGGCGCAGTGGTTTCAGGGATATATCAGCAGAGGAATGGAGGAATACGCTTTATTGACGAGGCGTCGTTCCTCTAAGTGTGTAGCTGAACGTCTCATTAAAGAGGACACGTAGGTACAAGGCGATGGTATCAGCACATATGCAATACTGGAGGACTATGGCATCCAAGCGGGGACTGTCCTGGTTGCTCCGCCCTCTCCTATAGCCAGATTCATCAACGATACCGCTGCTATCATCTTACCGCGGATTCACCGTACCGGCCCACGTAGTATGTGACACAGAAAGATGCAGAGATGCAGACACGACAACCGATATATCGTTACCGGCCGGTAAGCGGTTGATGAATCTGGCCCCTGATGTATCTTAGGATCACCGTAAGCGGTGATAATAGTCCTGGTTGAAGTCGCTGCTTGCTAGACCGGGGTATATGAGTAAAATTGTTTAGGAATATTTGTTCGGTTGATCCTTTTAATCCACCTTTACAGCTTTTACAAACTCGCTCTCTTGCGCGCATATTCCGGGGATCAAGCTGAACATACAAAAGCGCGCGACAATCGCGGGGACTGCTGCAGCAAGCGCGACAACTGCGTAGTTTGTGCTGCTACATTCACGACGTCTAATGCTCTTGTGACTGCATAAACTTATTTTGCTACCTCTGCTGAGCTATTTGAGGGTCCTCCGGTGCACATAATCAGAGAAAATGAATATTTCGAGGGGGAATTGGACGGCTAATCGAAGAGGTAAACAAATGCTTCCATTGTGGAAAAATTCAGTCTCTCTTTATCACAAGAAGTTTCATTCCTAAAACGAAATATCTACATACAATGCAGCATAAATCGGGAGTTTGTTAGAGCTCCATCTCCCCCATAACAGCCCACCCAGGGGAGGTGCGTCAGTGGCGCTTTGTCGCGCGTGCGGCAGAGTCCGCCGCGCGCGCGGCGAGAACTTGTATGTTCGTACTACCAGCCTGGCGCATTTGCGTTATTTTGCCTCATCATACTATCATACTATATAATAATCCGCTAAGCGATGAGTCACACTATCGATCGGCGATGAGTCATAAAATAGGGGAAATTACGGGGCACAAATTAAGACAAGAAATTAGTGGAAAATATCCAGACGGCTTCTACGCGCCTGGTGACTCAGTAGACGAGCAGAACATGTCGGCGACCGTGCATGGTGAGCCGTAGACGTGCGGAAGACGTGCCTGGGCATTTAGATGATCATCGACGGAAGGCCTTCACGACAGGGAAGACAATCGATATCGATCGATATTATCGATTTTTACGGATATCGTTCAAGCGGCTGAAACTTCAGCGCTGGGGCTAATCGAGGTCGCCGAACACGACTCGGAAGTCGACCAATCGATATCGATCAATATTATCGCTTTTCTGTATGTGTAATCGAGGTCCTAACCGGTGGCTTTCTCTCAGATTTAACCGATCAGGGTGGAGAGGGGGGAGGGTGGGAGACACGCCGGTGGTTTTCTCCCAGATTTAACCGATCGGGGTGGGGGGTGAGAGACACGCGGTTACTATGGCCGAAGGAGTGCTCCACAACACTCTGAGGACGAAAGCACTGATTAACGCAAATAAATTACGTTTCTGAACTGTCTGAAGATAGTGCCGACGTTGAGGAGATGTTGAGGATGGAGGGAGGGAGAGCTGGACGGTTTCATATCGAAGAACTACTCACCTGATCTTAAAGAAGGTAGACCAAGGTTCGAAATTATTGAAGTTTTCAAATACCTTTTTCTACTGTTAAGGTGCCGAGAAGGCTGCGAAGCAGAGCAGCTGCTTGAAGTGAGTGATCTTGGCTTAGTGACTCTCTAAGGTCGCGCGAAGCGCGCAAGTCCGAGACACGCCGACAGGCGTGTCGGCACTTGTATATCTATCTTCTTCTTCTTCTTCTTCTTTTGCAGCGTTTGTCCCGCTTCGCGGCGGGGTCCGCTTTTCTGGTGTCATGACGCCACCTTTCCCGATCCAGCGCTAGATCGGGGTGGACACCAGCTACTTTCAAGTCCGTATGTAACGTATCAGCTCAGCGCTGCTTCGGGCGCCCTCTAGGCCGCTTTCCTATTACCTCGAAGTTAAGGCCTATCTTGCGGACGCTATCTTCCTTTCCACGCAGAACGTGGCCGTACCATCGTAAGCGAGCTTCGCGCATCTTGTCCGCTATCGGCGCGACACCGAACTTCTGCCGAATGACATCGTTTCGGATGCGGTCCAGGCGCGTGACTCCAGTCGTCCACCGCAGCATCTTCGTCTCCATGACGCTGAGGCGCGTTTCAACTTCTTTGGTCGCTGGCCAACACTCAGCGCCGTACATTGCTACCGGCCGGACGACTGCCCTGTAGATTTCCGAATAAAGCGCTCTGGTATCTTCTTGTCGCAGAACACGCCAGTCAATGAGCGCCACTTGGACCAAGCTGCACTTACGCCGAATTCACTTCGACCATCAGTTTGCCGTCAGGCGCAACTGTTGATCCCAGGTACTTAAAGACCGCAGTGCGTGGAAGCTCGATGCCGTTAACCTTGATGGAGCTGGACTCGGTAAAGTCCGTCGTTAAATACTCCGTCTTCTTCACGTTCAATCTGAGTCCAATCCGCTCCAAGCGATCACACCAAGCTTGCAACTCTCGCTCGAGTTCTCCTTTATCTTCGCTAGCGAGCATCACGTCATCGGCATAAAGCAACGTCCAGGGGACGGGCTTCTGAAGATCTCGTGTGATGGCATCCATGACGACAACAAAGAGGAGTGCGGAAAGCGCAGAACCCTGGTGTACTCCGACAGAGATGGGATACTCCATCGAGGTCCCAGCTGCAGCTTGAACTCGACTCTTTGGACAAGAGTAGAGAATTCGCACCCACTTTATGAGCTCTTCAGGAACTCCATGATGTCGCAAGGCGTACCATATCACTTCACGCGGTACGCGGTGAAAGGCCTTCTTTAAGTCGAGGAAGGCGATATGCACCGGCTTCTGTTTCTCGCGATGCTTCTCTATCAGGAGACGGGCGGCATTTATGGCATCAACGGTGCCACAGCCAGCCACGAAGCCGCACTGATTGCTGGAAAGCTGGACGATGTCCCGAATTCGTCCATCGACAACTCGCTCAAAGATCTTCATGCTGTGCGAAAGCAAGCGAATCGGACGGTAATTGGAGTGGTCTGCAGGACTGCCCTCTCCTTCCAAATTGGAATCGTCGTACTTTGACGCCAACACTCAGGCGCTTTCTTCTCCGCCACAACCTGATTAAAGAACTTCGCCAACCACTCAGCAGGGCACCAGTACTTGGACTTCCATAAATCAGCTGCCACGTCATCTAGCCCAGTCGCTTTGCCTGGCCTCATCTTCCTCAAAGCCGCTTCAATCTCCTCCACGGTGATCTTCTGAACGGGGCCGTGGGTTGGAGCCGTAGAAGGGATGGCTGGATGAGGAAATTCTGCCGTAGAGATTTCCTCAAAGTAGTCGCTCCATCGCTTCAATGCCTTCTTGCGGTCCGTAAGAAGATGGCCTTTCTCATGATTGGTGCCAAAAAACTTCTCAATATCCTCGGTCTGCCGATGGCGATTCTTAGCAAGTCGGTACAGATACCGCTCGCCATCGCGTACTCGAGCTTCTCGTTGACATCTCCGTAATGAGTGGCTTTTGCAACAGCCACGGCCTTCTTTGCAGCTTTCGTCGCTTCTTGGTACTTCCGCCAGTTATCGGCCGTCTTTTCGCCGAGAAACACATGATAAAGCGACTTCTTCTCTCGTAGTTTTGCTTTCACGTCATCTGTCCACAGCCATGCCTGCTTGTCGACCTTTCGTCGCCCAGGCTTCGTAATGCCGAGTTCCGACTGTGCAGCTTGACGAATCGCGTCGGTCGTTTTCTTCCAAGTTTCGTCGACAGTCGTGACTGTCGGTAACTGCACGCGAGAAATCACAGCTGCTTCCTTCTCTCTCATTCGCCACCACTTGATTCTTGCAGCACCCCATCGCTCGACCTGCTTCAGCCTCGGAGGGACAATCTTCAGAGTGCAGATCAGCGGTCGGTGCTGTGGGGCGACCGTCTCATACAGCACGATCTTCGCGTCTGTGACAAGACTCCGGTCCCGATCTCTCACAAGGACAAAGTCTATCTGAGACATGGAGCTCCTACTGTAGTATGAGATAAGGCGCGAGTCGCGTTTTCGGAAGACGGTGTTCACAATGGTGAGGCTATGCGATTCCGCATACTCAAGAATGCGCTCACCATCGGCGTTACGTGATCCGTATCCGAAACCACCATGACAGCTGTACCCGTCTTTCGCAGCACCTACGTGCCCATTAAGGTCACCAGGGGCTATGATGACATCCTTCGACGGTACCTCTGCTGTCTTCTCATCCAGCAGGTTCCAGAGCTCATCCTCGGCTTGATCGGAGCAGCCAGTCTGCGGAGCATACGCGGAGAAGAAGTGATAGAGTCGCTCCTTAGCGGCGACAACGATCTTCATCAATCGATCGTTAAAGTGCTCAACGCTTACAATCGAGTCACGAAATCGTTCGGAGACGATGACTCCAACTCCACTGGTGGTCCTGGGACTTCCACATAGAACGGCCCGTCCTATGTCCCTTGACTTGCGGCAGGACCACCTCGTCTCCTGCACCGCACAGAAGTCAACTCTTCTACGCTCCAGTGCTTCAACCAACTCGCACGAGCGACCCGTCATCGTACCCACATTCAGCGTTGCCACGCGGGTCTTGCTTACGTTACGGGACTTTCGGACTAGCTCAGTTGCCCCCCGATGCCGTTCTCTCTTCAGGGACCCTCGCATACTTCTCACACTCGCCGGGCTCTGCGAGTGCGCGTCGGCTCCCGCGGACGCCGTAGCACTATCACGAAAAACTTGCAATGTCATGAACCATGTGATGTGACATGGGTGTTCGTAGGCCGGCCTGTCACAAGGGCTTGTCGCCTACAATCGAATGTCCGTGTTCGGCTTAGCTCGCAGAGCGGGCAGTTTCCAGTGGCACCACGTGGAGGAACGGACATCGCCACCAGCACACGCTCCCCTTTATGGTCTCGCCTCGTTTAAGATAACACGCTGCAATCTTTGCGTTGTTCGTTTTTCTTTCCAGCCCCAGACATTCTTCCAGAAAGATGTTCTTGTCAATGTGCTATATCTACATGCACCTTCTCATATACCTATCCAAACTCCTTGTAATTGATAAATGGTTAGTAATCGTTTGGTTTCTCGGCCAACATCTCACTACTATTCAGCATGTTTGGCCATCGTTGAATTTTCATTGTTTTTTTTCTCGTTGGACCTCTCGCTATAAGGAAATAGTTTGTGACAAATGGTGAAATTGGAAGACAGAATGCAGTAATAAAGTAGTCTTGAAGAATTCGTTTTTGATTGGCGCAGTCTCTCATGAAGAATCAGGGAGACGGGGTAATTGTTCAGTTTGCGAGTATTTCTCTTGGTGGAATGGGAACCGTTATCATCAGAGCAAGTGCTTCACTGTTCTTCAGCTGGAACTAGAGGCTAATCTCGAGCCAAGCATGCGAAGGTTGGAGACCGGTGGTTAATAAAGGATAAAGGATAAAGGACGGCGTTACTCAATCCCTTCTGGGATGCGCCAGCGCATTCTACTTCTACGGGATGTCGTGGAGGCGACATGAATGCGTATTTGGCCATACAATGACTTGCGGTGGCCAGCCGATGAACAAGTCAGCGCTTTATCCTTCCCAGACAAGTCTGGTACCAATTCACCGACCCCGGAGGGATGGAAGGCTTGGTTGGCCTGGGCGGGAAGTCCGAACCAGGAACCTGGTATTGGGTGCATGCGACAGTCGCGCCTCCTCCGAC
Source organism: Heligmosomoides polygyrus bakeri (assembly GCA_947359475.1). Lineage (NCBI taxonomy): Eukaryota > Metazoa > Nematoda > Chromadorea > Rhabditida > Heligmosomidae > Heligmosomoides > Heligmosomoides polygyrus. The sequence continues at coordinate 58,602,732 of OX375867.1, read as the reverse complement.
TGCGCTACACGCGCTCCGGTTAATAGGCTGGAATTTCTTAACCCAATCAACAGCGTTCGTGAAGTTTCAAGATACGTCTTAGACGAAACGCTTTGTTATGTGCGTGGTGAGAGCGCTGCCAATGTCATATTTGGGTTTGTGGTGGTTTCATCTTGGCACGCTGAGAATGGATCTTAGGAGAGGTGAAGGGCAACTGGAGTACTCACCTTTACGATGCCGCCATCGACCTCATGTAGCGTCGCTGTCATCGATTCCAAGATAAGCCATTCTTCGACATTCCGTGGAGTGTAGGTTGATAGAAACGCAAGGCTATCGTCTCCTATCATTCGTCGGTGCGTAGAATCACGTCGCGACTCGCCTTGTTGTGAATAGTTGCGGCGGCTGTGTGCGCAACGACTGCGCACGTGATCGCATGCGCTCGCTGATGGGGTTATCAAGACGGTCTTCCGTGAAAATTGTAGGTCATCGCTGCAGTTTCTCCCGTCGTTTCACTGCTGCATCTTCTCACACTCTAGCCAGCCATGTTCTGCTTAGCAAACGTCAGGTCGTTACCCATTTCAATCAAGTACAGCCTCATGGAACTGCGCAGAACTTTCAATCGTCCACTATCAATAGTACAGCGAATAGCTACTAGTAGAGAATCGAAAGAATTAGGTATAGCATGCGAGCAGCGAAACAAACTCCCACTGGGGGTGGACGACCTTTTAATCAATATTTGGCGGCGCAAGTGTCCAGGCTTTCCAAGATAATGTTCCGAGAGAGATAATATACTATTTCATTTACTAAGCAGTTTGCTTACACATTTTGGATTAGGTAGTGAGTCAAGCGCTTGTATACATTTTCCCTGTCCTAGCTATAATTTGTGCCCTTGAAGAACCTGTCTTTCTGGGTTTCTATCTGTTTCCAAGTGCACGATGTGTTTTACACCGTGTGGATGATAGTGTTCGTGATCATGTATTCTCATTCGAACTTGAAGGCTTCTCACATTGAAGCATCTGAAGAAAGAATTTCACTAAATTCGAGGGAGAAGTAGAACAGAGCAGTTATGCAGGAAGTAATGAGCGCATGAGGCCTATTACTCTGACGCAATAGAGACATATTTATTTGTGAGACCCTATGTGGACAGGCAAATTATTACTAATTAACGAAGAAAATTGGAACAGATATAATTCGAATAGAAAACAACCGTAGAATGTACAAGTCAATCCCAGCTTCAACAACAATGGAAGACCACATCTAAGATTGAGATATGTAGCTTACCAGGGGTGGGTCTCAGGCATATGTCTGAACGGTGAAAATCAATATCATTGCGAGAATCTCCACCCGTAGTAAAAAAAAAACTGGGTCCGTAAATCCGAATCCAAAGAGCTAGGGCCGTCAAAATCTACTATGAGATCACTCCGTCGGCACGTGCGCATGCGCTGTGTGTCACGTGTTGATTTGAGGCAAGTGGCAAAAGTCTCTGCTGCAAGCGAATCGGTGGCTCATGGGAGAGCGACGCTGCTCCATAAGTGCGAGGTCAGGTGTTCTGTTCCCATGCCTTGCCGATTTGCATTTTTAAAGCAAATTTTGTGTTAGGTATTTGTCACCTTCCCAACTCTTCGTAGGAATGTCCTACCATATATAAAAGTGTCTAACCGGTGAAGCTGATCCTCACGTAACGTGTAGCGTGTCAAATTGAGCCTTAGCTGCAAATGCAGAAAATGGAAAGAAAATGGCGGGGATTGACTAGATCTGGAAAATGGCTGGAAGGATTCAATGGGACGACCGATATCGGTCGATAGGATCAATACTGCCGTTTTTTCAGCCGCGGATATCGGTTTCCACTACAGTCCCCTCCCTCTAACGCCTCCGGATAAGACGGATAAGACTCGATATAACGTACATTTTCTCCGGCTCCGGCCTGCTTACCTTCACGTCAATACAAATCAACTCCGGTTAGGACGCGTCGGATACAACGCTACTCCCGTTATAGTGCGATTCTGGGAGGAACTCTGCGTTCAAAATGACTCCCTTTATAACGCGACCCGTGCTGCTCAGTTCCGGCCCCATACAGAAAATGAAGACGAGCAGATCCTGACCGCGTCTGTGATCAGAGCTACCCTTCTATGGCCTCGTTCGTCGTCGCGACCAGCACCTCGCGGGAATAAATTAGATGCATGTAGACGTTTTTCATGCGTGCGCGTCCCACAGTCAGCAGTTTCATAGTCAGCAATATGTCGACCGCAGCATAAGACTGTCGTTAGAAGCTACCGTAAATTGTAGGGTTTCCTCTATAGAAACGACAGAAGGTGTAGATTAAAGCTCAGATTATTCAGAACAATACACACATTTGTTTTAAGCCTAGAGCAGCTGGTATAGAGGCTATGTGCAGCCACATTATGGTTTGTTGCGATCAGAGCTCTCCTGCCATGCAGGACTTGTACCTGCACCCTCTGCTTTCTGGGCAGGATTAAAGCAACAGCGCCGTTTGATTACACGCAACATCCTGCTATCGTGCAAAGCGCGGCGACGAGGATTTGGCGGATACGGCGCGCGATTTGACGGCGCTGATAGCGCAATGGGGTAACATCCTGCCCGGATAGTAGAGTACTGCTTCATGACCCCTCTTTCGCGAGTTTTAATGGCAGCAAAAAATATTGTAACATCAGGTTACACAGTTTTGTTGTTGATCCCTTCCAACTTTCCTCTGGGTCTCGTTATTCCTCACACATGTATCTGTCATACTTATGCATAGAGCAGAGAGTATCTCTGTGGACAGGACTTCATTAATAATCTAAAGATGTTCTTTGCATTCACACTTCCTCATGGTCACATATTTCATTGCTACAGCCAGCCAAATTATGCGATTCTAAACAAATCTACGCGTAAAAGAGTCTAAAAAAAGTTCAGCTCCGGTTAGGACGCGATTCCCGTTATAACGCGGATTTTCTCCGGTCCCTTCAAACGCGTTAAAACGAGAGCGGGCTGTAATTGGGGTGGGAGTCACGCGACTGTAGCAGCCAATGAGAATATTTAACAGCAGGTGGGGGGGGGGGGGGGGGGGTTCGATCGCGGAGCTAATGTCGATCGATGGCATCGATTTTTCGAACAGGGGTATTGGAAAGATGGAATATGATGGCCGAGGGATGGGATTCACAGCAGGTGGAAGCATTCGATCGGTATTGTAATACATAAAAGTGCTAGCATTGTTGATCTCTTCTAGCTGAATTCGGGGTTGGACATATTTTTCGATCCCACATCGTTAACGGGAAACGCATCTGTATATCTGTCGGCCCGTCACTATGCCGGCATATAAAGAAGGGGTAGAGAGGAAGGAATTACTGTCTCTAGAAGCACTCCAATATAATGGCATTCAGGCAGGATTTACAGCAGGTTTCAATAGCATCGACCGACCTAACAAAATCTCTCAAATTTTTTTCTTTTTTCAATCTGTGTTTGATTTCAGCTTTATTCTTTTTTATTTTTCTAGAGATTACGCTTTCAAATGGGAATCACACGAATATGGTGTCGCGTGGACGTCTCCCGTTAAGCGCTTTGAGAGCTTGTCCTATCCTATCGTACGTAATTAGCCTTATTTAGTGTTAGGGGCCCCAACCAGGCGTCAGCGGCTCGTTGGTCGCTGAACGTCTCGTATTCCACTATAGACACCAAAATGCGTGTTCAATAAGAGCTTCTCATCAGATGTCCTCCCTATATGGGACAGTTTGTACTTTGCTGCTGATTTTTGCTTGCATCCTTGACTAGATGTAGTGTGAGCATTCCTAACTACCGAAATAAATAAAGGACCCTATTGTACTTTCGCGACTCCAGTGCTCGAAAAATTTTCGCCCAAACTCGCCCAAGTGGGTTATTTAGGGTGATGATCAATATCCGTTTTCGAAATTTCGGCCGATTACGGTTGGTACGGATGACTAATGCTGTCGACGTTATAATAATCGATTTCACCCAAACTTCGCCCCTTAAAATACATAAATTAAATTATTATGTTAAAATAAAATATTCTCGTCATCACATAATCCCCCATATATATTTAATAAATTATTACGAGAAGACGAGAATATCATGAATACGTTTGTAAGTTCGTTCAAGTCCTTACTGGTTCGTAAGAAGCTATGTTACCTGTGTTGTGTTTAGTATCATTAGATCATAGTAGGTTTATGTGAGCAAGCATTTGTTTGTGTTACACAAGGCGAGAATGGGAGTCAAATCGTGGCCACCTGACATGTCTCGCGCATGCTCAAGGAAAAACGGCCAATTGTTGCCGAAGTAGGGTGGTACTGTACTGTCCGTAGATGTACTAGATTAGTGGACATGGATGCTTTCCCTCGTTCCCTATTTTGTCGGGATGTGTAGTTAGCTTTTCATATTTCGGCGATTTATTGGATTTTCCGAGGCTTCCTAATAATGGTTCCGGTGGTATTTCCAAAATGTCTCTCCAATTTTCTTCATTTTTGTTCTCCTTTTCCTTCTTTTCTCTATTTCAGCCACACCTTTTTCATGGCTACTTAACTTTTGTCATCACTTGTACTGTTCATTTTCAATTCTACCCCTATGATTTATAGCGGTAATGTGGATTTCATTGTTGGTGCCATCAGCTCCGAGCATTGTTAGAGAAGCTTGTTCGTGGGGAGATCGGTGGCTTCGGAATTGTAAGTTGCATGCTAATGGTGCTTGAAATTCTTGTCCATACCCAATTTATTCTTGTCCATACCCAATTTGTGGTTGTCTTCAAAGCTTGATAGTACCACTCCTGCAAGATATTCAGGGTTAATACCAGTATAAAGGTGAAAGAGCGGGGAGAAGTGAGTGCAAACACAAACAAATACTAAAATAACCTGCCGTATCGATAATATAATGATTATTGTGCGAATAGACGCCATGAGGAAGAGACCTCAGTATACTCTAGGCTCCGAGACACAGTCAGAGTATTCGCCCTGTCAACGTCTGGAACCAAACATTCTCTCTGTCCGCTGACATCTTCGACTGTTTGCTTCTTTTTCATCCAACCAGTTCATTTGCTATCATTTACAAAATCTAGTGACTACTTATCGCGATGCAGTGTCCAAGCAGCTTGGAATGCTCTACATGGTCTAATGCTTGCTCCTCCAAGTCTTTCCTTCGTTTATCATAGTGTTTGAATGTGTAGAGTACTACAATACGCGTCTTCTATTTTTTCCAGTCGTTAGCTGTGCCGTGTCGCCATACTTTCTCGTTTTCCGGTAATTTTGTTCAATTAAGATTGAGAAGGCACACACTCAATACCGGCTACGGACAAACTGATGGACTGGTCAAAACACACCTAGTGAATTATGTATAGTAAGGCATATCACTGTCGAGTTCAACATAAGGTCCACAGCGGAAAATGTACGGGACAATTGTGTATCTTGCTTGTCCAGCGGACTGTGGGTGGAGATTCGGAGGACGGTCAGGATGTACGAAATAGGCCACGCCTTTCGTAGGGGGGGGGGGGGAGCAAGCGATCTCCCCTCGTCCCCTGGCTTAGCCACCCCCAACCACCTAGGCTTCCTCAGATTACCTGCGTGGAACCGTCGCTTTGAAGTTCTAGTGCTGTAGGGCTTTATGAACTTAATGCATGACAACTCGTCGAGACTTTTCCTAGTTGAGGGTGAGAGAACAGAATTTCTCCTCGGACATATTCTGAGTAGATATAGTAGCCTGAACATCCTTAGCAATCACATGGCAATTCCGCAGTTTTAGGCATCTATATGCAGATAGATTACGGGGCAGCTCGCCCCCGAACACGCTGAGTCATCGGAAAGGGGAAGATTCCGGGGAGGAAAAGGCCAGTGGCGGCACCTGGCACTGCGTCTCCGAATTCACGTGCATTTCGTGCGCCGGCTTCCCCAGGAAGAAAAGGCTTCGAGCGAGACAGGAGAACGGGAAGGAGGCGTTGCTGGATCTGGGTTATGAAACTAAAGAAATTGCTATCCTATAACTCCATTTCACTTTCTATTCCCTCATTGAACTGAATTGCCAGGTATATTCACCGACGTTTTGTCTCTCCTACTAAAACTTGAAATAGGAGATGTTGTGGATTATGGAGTCTGGTGAAGACTAATCCATCTTTTCGGATAAAGCTCAAATGTCAGGTAAGATTCTGTAAACGACCCTCGCCGATGGACTACTGGCATGAAACTTGGGGGGGGGGAGGGGTGTGGGGGTAGCTCCGTAAATCGCTACTTTATATAGTTGTGCTCCAGAATTTTTTTCGAATATTCGAATTCAAATACATTCGAAAAGCTTTGATTTTTTGAATAATCGAATTAGAATATTCAAATTCGCATGAAAATTATTCAAATACCTATTAGAATAGGTCATTCGAGCATAACTATACTCTTTAACAACTAAACAACTACGAAACTCGAATGACCAGTTTTTTGTACATTTGGTAATCCTTTACTGTCCCTCTTTTCTGTCTGGTGCCACATCGGAAGTCTTTCACATAGCACCTGGGCAGATGATGGCATCACTTATTTAAGCGAGTGGGACAAGAAGACGTAGTTCAATGCGTCAGGGGTCGAGAAGTTTTATAGCGATGTGTCTCAGAATTGCTAAGCGGCATCATGCTTCATCAGCGTTTAGAGGCTATGAATTCAGGCTTTAGTTTGCCCCATAATTAGATTCGCTTTAGTATGTGGACAACTCAGACCTTCGCTGTGGCCCGCTGTCACTGATGTCCTATCCTTTCATGGTTTGGCTCCGAGCCCACTTCCACATTGGGACCGAGAAATGTCTGTTCAGCGGTGGGGGGACAACGTCCTATGATGAGAAGTCGGTTGTGGCAGTACCGGCAAAAGAGCATGTTCCCATAGGAGACGGCGATTCCATGCGAAATAGCGCTCCAGCTGCAGAGGAGCAGATGCGCTGCGGAATGGTAGCGGCCAGCCGGAGCGGGGACGAACGAGGCGAGTTGCCAGTCAACTATGCAGATATTGGGACTGGAGAGAAGTTAGGCCCCCGCATACTTCTGCGGCAATCCCGCGGCCCTGTCCTTAACCATAGGGCAGGAACGCAGAGCTCGCCTCCGGCGACGTCCCTGCCCTATCCTTAACCATAGCGGCGAGCGGCGTTCCCGCAGAAATGTGTGGGGCCTTTAACAGGCGAAGGCATAACACGGCTTCCTCATTCTCAGTGGGGCATGTTACTACCCACCATTACTGTCCCCGACCTGCTCATTCAACGTGTTGTTAGTATTAAGACGTGACAACGTTATTAGGAGACTGAAGCAACTACAAAAAGACAAAGACTATTCCACGGAAGAGGAATAAAATCGGACGAGTACTATCCGCTACACTATGTTTCTGCTTTTACACTCGCCGCAATTTGTTCTAGGCATGCATGTAGAACTTTTATGTTAGTGCAAGAATTCTATTTGATAAAACGAGTCGTACATGCGTATCACGCTCTAGACTCTTCCACGTACCTTTCGAGGACATCAAAAGCTAATAATTTGAGTGAAGTGCAATTAAACTCATAACAGAAGCAGGAGCTGTAGGCGCAATGTCTCAATCCTATCAGTGGGAAAAGCGCATAATGATGCTTTTTTCAAGTAGTATTTAAGGGCGTACAAATGAATCAGTATTTATTGAAACGATGTATTTTCCATTTTTTCGTCTAATTGGACACTTTTCAAATCAAATTGGACGCTGTTCTAAGCTAGCCTAAGACTTTGAAGTCAAAGCGAACTTTTCCAAATCGAAATGACCTTCGGGCAGGTTAAACTACAAACTCAGTAAGATGTTTAGAATAACTTTTCGTTCAAGGAAAATTTGATATAACTTTCTTTGAAGTTCTTCTTAGTTCAGCTGCCTGAACGAGTGTTCTTCTTCTTCTTCTTCTTCTTCTTCAGCGTTTGTCCCGCTTAGTTGCGGGGTCCGCTTTCCTGGAATGTTGGTGCCATTTCTCCCGGTCAAATGCCTGATCAGGGTGCAACCCAGCCATCTTCAAGTCCTGATGCAGCGTATCAAGCCACCGCTGTTTTGGTCGCCCTCGTGGCCGTCTACCGGGCACATCAAGGTTAAGACCAGTCTTTCGGACAGTGTCACCTTTTGCGCGAAGGACGTGGCCGTACCATCGCAGACGAGCTTCGCGCATCTTCTCAAATATCGGGGTGACACCGAACCTCTGCCGTATGGATTCGTTGCGTACTCGATCCAAACGCGTAACTCCGGCCGTCCACCGCAGCATCTTCGTTTCCATTACGCTGAGGCGCCTTTCAATTTCTTTGGTAACGGGCCAGTACTCAGCTTCGTAAATAGCTACAGGCCGGACGATTGCTCTGTAGATCTTCGACTTGAGGCGCTCTGGTATCTTCTTGTCGCAGAGCACTCCCGTCAGAGAGCGCCATTTGGACCACGCTGCACTCACGCGTGAGTTGGCTTCAACCAGTAAACCGCCATCGGACGCGATTGCTGATCCCAAGTACTTGAATACCGAAGTACGTGGCAGCTCAATGCCATTCACCTTAATGGAGCTGGACTCGTCTTCATTAGTCGTCATATACTCGGTCTTCTTGACATTAAGTTTGAGTCCAAATCTCTCCAAGCGATCGCACCAAACTTGTACCTGCCGCTGGAGTTCAATCTTGTCTTCGCTAGCAAGCATTACATCATCAGCATAAAGCAACGTCCAAGGGACTGGCTGCTGAAGATCACGCGATATGGCATCCATAACGACGACGAAGAGTAGTGGGGAGAGCGCAGACCCTTGATGTACTCCGATAGAGATGGGAAATTCCATCGACGTGCCTGCTGCAGCTTGCACTCGACTCTTTGGACAAGAGTACGGTATTCGTACCCACTCTATGACTTCTTCGGGGACTCCATGTTTCCGTAAGGCATACCATATCACTTCACTCGGAACGCGATCAAAGGCCATCTCCAAATCCAGGAAGGCAAGATGCACCGGCTTCTGTTTCTCGCGGTGTTTTTCTATCAGAAGACGAACGGCGTGTATGGCATCGACTGTGCCACAACCAGCTACGAAGCCGCACTGGTTGGTAGAGAGCTGGACGGTATCACGAATGCGCCCGTCGACAATCTGCTCGAAGATCTTCATGCTAAGCGAAAGCAATCGGATTGGACGGTAGTTTGTGCAGCCTGCTGGACTGCCCTGCTTTTTCCAAATCGGAATCGTCGTGCTTCTCTGCCAGATATCGGGCACTTTCTTCTCCGCAATAACCTGGTTGAAGAACGTCGCCAGCCACTTCATGGCGATGGCGATGTCCGTTCCTCCACGTGGTGCGACTGGAAACTGTTCGCTTTTGCGAGCTGAGCTGAACACGGATACTCGAATGCAGGCGACAGGCCCTAGTGACAGGCCGGCCTACGAACAGCCCATGTCACATCATATGGTTGATGGTGCTGAATGTTTCACGAGATAACGAGTGTACTAATTTTATAACATTTTTATTTTAAGAGAAAAATATTAAATTGTTAGAAAATTTCTCTAAGGCAAACAGTCAAGCATATAGCGCGTTAAAAGACCAGATCGCGATTGCATTCAAAAATTTCACCGCAACTTTTGATTGATAGTGAAAATTCCGCTTCCATGAACCACTAAGGTGAAGATGTGTGTTCTTTACAGTTGTTTTTATCGTTAACAGGTGTCAATATCCCTGCAAACAGAAGTTCTGCTATCAATCGAATAAAAATCGTGGCGCTATGGTAGTTGAGGGGGACACCATAGCATGCCGCGGCAGGCAGGCGCGGAGAGTAGCTACATACGGCGCATGTAAATGCAGTCTTATCTCCTCGGTTCGATTACAGATCCACGTTCTATTTGCTTCCGTTTTGGGCAAGGGAGGGAACTCCAGGATGTAGGCAATTTTTGCACGGGTGCGTCATCTCCGCGTCAGCGGAGGAGAGCACAGAACAGAGCTGTAGCATTGTTTTTTGTTTTCTTTCCTATCAGTGTGTTACTGTTTTTTTCTCGTGTCAGTGACGCTTTTTGTAAGGTGACCCCCTCCCAACTACCATTGCGTAAAAATCGCGACCTCTTCGAAGAGAGCATGGCGCAATCTCTTTTTAGTACTAAAAAAGTGGCCGCCTTTCTGCTCTTCAAAACAAGCTTTAAGCCATTATTTTTTCTCAGAAAAAAGAAATTTCATAAAACTTACAGCAATCTGTCCAGTTATTGGATAGTTGAATTAAAGCTACAAAGAAAGTTGTGTTATTTTTTTTCACTTTTTCAATTACTTATAGAGTGGTGCTCCCAAAAAGAAGCCATTGTAGGATCAATGCGATCATTATAATAAGAAAGGATGAGACACTAATGTTGCAATGCTGCTGATGTTTAACGAACGTTTAAGGAAAGAATTGGGGTGAAAATATGAACGATGGGAACAATGGGGAGGTAGGACGGCTAACGCGCTCCAATCAGGGGCCGGATTCATGAACGCGGCCGGAGGTAAATTCTACCCCCACTTACCTCGACGGTCATTTACCCGCCACTTTCCTTGAACTTACCTCCGTTTTCTGAATCATGACGCCAAGGCAAGGGTTTTGCTCCGCATCCAATTTCATCAGCCAGCAGCGAAACCAAGCAGTCACATTTGCTCATAGTCCACCCACGCAAATCGTAAATTACGATTGGCGTGATGGACTAGGCTCATGGTGGTCCAAGCCGACCCACAATGCCACTAAAGGAAGCAATTCACTTAAAAAATAAGTGGCATTGTGGGCCGCCATGGTCCACAGAGCCCAAAAAATCATGGAATGCAAGCCTAATAGAGAAAACAAAAAGTAAAACAACTCACCGAAGTGCGGCGAAAGACGTGCGCATGGCGACGGCAACTAGGCGCCCCTGCCAGGCATTGAATTTGCGGCTGGCGGCTAGCTCAGAGCTGGCTAAGGGTCAGAAGTTGGCCGCGGAGCAAAACCCTCGCCTTGGAGGTAAATGTTCCCCGACGCGCTGACGGGGTAGCATTTACCTCGACACTTACCTCGGATTTTTCCCGCCGCGCGGTCATGAATCGCGCGTAAATCGGGAGTGAAGGTAAACTTTGCACTTACCCACCGGTAAATCGTTCATGAGTCCGGGCCCAGAAGAGGAAGCCGTGTTGTGCCTTCGCGTGATATCTTCTCTCCTGGACTGCTCCATCCTCAACTAGGAAACTACAGTCGTTCTATAGATCGTTTTTTCTACAACGAGAATGTAACCGTATCCAATGGGCAAAGGGTTTCTGTAGTCCCTGTGCGGCATGATTGCAGGGCACGTTTATTCTTCGACACAATTCGTTGAATATAGTATCCCAAAATTCCGTCAAATCAGATATATTACGGCGGCAAAGATAAATTTGAGGGGGGGGGGGGGGACAAAGGGAGGCGCGAAATGTGGGTATCACCAGTTCGAGGGTTACTCGGTCGTTTGACGAGATCATGATCTCTAATCTTCTTTGGTCTTGTCTGTTGTCCGATCTGAAGTGTAGTAAAGAGATTAGTTTTCCAGGTTTCGGACGGGTTAATCTAATGAGCGCACCAGCATTGCCTTTCAGTCACAGTCCCATTTACTGAGAGCGAATATGCTAATGTCAACGGTGCTGATGTCTACTCTTACAGGTTCATCTGGGCTCCCAATGAACCACGACGGACATGTGATCAAGCCTGTTAGCGGTATGGATCCTTCGTCTTTCTCAGGTTAGCAGCTTCACAGAAGTAAACGGTCTTCACGTGCGTCATGCTGCTGCTGATCTTCTTGAATTGTCTAATGCGCGCTATCCCTATTCAGAATGGCATTCTCCGTTGTTGTCTGGCTACATCAGTTCGCCTTCTCCTACTATGGCTGCAGGTTCGCGAGGCTCAATGGGTGGTTGTGGCGGTGGCGAAGACGAATCGACGAGAAAAAGACAGGTTCGATTGCTGAAGAACCGAGAAGCCGCCAAGGAGTGCCGCCGCAAGAAAAAGGTATTTTCGAATAGGTCTCGTATTTTCACGGGTCTGTTAGCGCGGGCAGCTGTTCCACAAAGTTTTCTGTTCTCCTTTTCTCCTTTTTCGGAAGGAGTAATTCCCGTAATGTTAGAAGAAATGACTAACCAGAAAGAGGGTGCCTGCTTTAGTGCTAGAGAAAGGTTCTCCTACCTTAGGATTATTTGTACCGATATGCTGAGCACCGCACCTTTTTGCAGGGCCGGTGCAGTAGGAACGGGGTGGTCTCTTTTGCTGTATAAGTGTTGGGAATGAGTGCTATATCATAGTACTATTATAAAAATAATAATAATAATAATGGCGATTAGTTAATTTCGTTTCCACCTGCTTGGCGATCTTATCTTATTCATCTTAGAAGCGGTTCATAAACGATTTGGATTCGTTTAAGATTTTCAGATGCGGATTCATTTTTCATGATTCATTTTACCGACATTTGAATCGTGAAAGTGCAAATAATGGTAGTAACCTTGTTTCAATCAGGGCGACGTTCTTCACTGCGGTTTAACATGAAAGCTTCGACTCGTCATTTCTGATTTCTATGAAATGCAAAAGAAACGCGTCACCTGAGTCGAACCACAAACCTTTGCGTCGCACCGCGACGCTTCCCTTTCCACTGCCTCACCAGTGCTCCTCTGTCAGCGGTGTTTGCGGTCTCCGTCTGTTTTAGGATGGTGCAATCAAAGCAAAGTGAAGGTAATCCGAATCCCGTCCCCCGATTTCCGTTGCAGACATTGAACAAATTTTTGGATTCCCCGTTGGAGTCCGCATCCAGTGATGCACATTTCATCTCAAATTTTCACTGCCACCTGGTATCCTTCCCTTGCAGCTTGTAAGGAAACTTCGCGGTGTTGCTCTTCATTTAATTCTATGAGGCCAGGAGATTGATTTGTTTATACGTGTATAACAATACGTAACAAAGTATATGGTATATGCAGCGCTTCGGCGAGAACATTTGTTATATATATATATATATCGATTTTTCGTGGTTCTCGAAATTCGAACAATCGAATAATTGGATTTCGAAGGCACGTTCTCTAGAGAACCGAAGGAAGACAGAACAAAACCACAATTGTGGATGAAAGGCATTGAATCTATGAAGATAAATGAATAAGCGTTTACAATCCTAGCAGAAGGCAGGAGTAACAAGATACTTGGTCGTCCTCGCCGCCAGGCGTGATTTGCTACGCGTACATAATCTCGTCTTCGCCTGATGACTAGTTGTTTGTTTTTTCGATTCTTCGCTGGTGAACAGTGGTTCCCAAAAAGAGAGTTTTCTGTCGCAATCATCTCATCAGCCGCATTCTTGCACCCGCCAGCGTTCAGCAAGGAGGCGTGTGTGATGCATATCTAAGCCTAACCACAACTAGTACCTGTACGCTTCTTTCAAAAGCAGTACTCATACTTTCCGGGCGTATAATTGTGCTCGAAATTCTTTCGAATATTTGAATAGTTTTGAATGATCACAAATTTCGAACATTCAAATTCGAGCAAATTCGAAAAAAGCTGTTTTCTGAATATTCGAATTCGAATACATTCGAACAACGCGATTTTTTGAATACAGTCCCTTCTCGTTATAACGCGTTTGAAGAGACCGGAGAAAATTCGAGTTAAAACGGGAGTCGCGTCCTATCCGGAGCTGATCTTTTTTACACTCTTTTAAGCTCAGATTTGTCTAAAATCATATGAAATGCCTAAATATAGCTATATCAATAAAATGCGTGACAATGAAGAGAGTGTGAATGCAAAGAACATCTTTAAATTATTATTGTAGCCCTGTTCTTAAAGACACTCTCTGCAATATGCACAAGTATGACAAGAGTGTGTGAGGAATAACGAGTACCAGAGGAAAGTTAGACTTGATCCACAACAAAAACGTGTAAACTGATGTTAAATGTTCTTTGCCGCCATCAAAACTCGCACCAGGCGATACACGGACCCGCACTCTGTCTTGCAGGCAGGATGTTAGCCCAGTACGCTATGAGCGCTGTTAAATCGCGCGCCGCATCTGCCATATCCTCGTCCGGTGCCTCTCAGCACTCTTCCACGTTATCGGGATGTTGCATGTGATCGAACAGCGCTGTTTCTGTAATCCTGTCCGCAAAGCAGAGGGTACAGGCACAAGTTGTTCCGCAGTTCCGCATGGTGCGAAAGTTCTGATCGCAACAAATCATTACGTGACTGCACATAGCCTCTATAGCAGCTGCTAGGATTAAAACAAATGTGTAGGGTATCGTTTTGAACGATCTAAGGTTTAATCCACACCTTCTTTCGTTTCTGATAGAGGAAGCCCTCCAATTTACGGCAGATTCTAACGACTACCGGGAGTCCTCTACTGTGCTCCACATATTGATGACTATGAACACCTGTGGGCCGCGCACGCATGAAAAACCTCTACATGCATCTAATTCATTGTCGCACAGGTGCTGGTGGCGACTACGAACGACACAATAGAAGGGTAGGTCCGATCAGACGCGGTCAGCACCTTGCTCATCTTCATTTTCTGTGTAGGACCGCAACTGAGCCCGGGCCGCGCTATAACGGGAGTAGTGTTGTATCCGACGCCTCTTACCAGGATACTATCTCAACGGTAGGTCGGAACGGCGCAAATGTTGTATATGGGCAGAACCGCCTCTCTCTGGGAAGTAACAAACTGCAGGTATCTCGACCCCAATACAACTCTGCGCAGAGTTAGGGGCGACGGAAGCCGCGGGTTAGCGCTCTGTTGATTCACGTGCTCCACAGCTGACGGGCGCGCGCGGGATGAGGGCTCGTATCGCGGCTAAGCGCAGTGCACAGGTGGCGTCGTAGGGAAGAGCTCGGGCTCGTAAACGCGGGGTCGAGGGTTTGGATCCCGCAGACTGCGATCGTTTTGCACTTTTGCAAAATCCATGTTTATCATATAGGTAATCCACCTAGGGGTATTATAGTGTGTTATTGAGCATGTTTACATATAACATATCATCCATACCGTTTTCAAGTGTGGTCCAGGCAGGGTGACCGATTTCGCTGAAGCTTTGTCTAGGGGGTTATTTGGGGTGCCGATCACGAATCTGACATCCGTTTTTCACGATTCGGCTGAATAATATAGATACAATATGGCACAGGATTACAGTCTTAAAGTGTCTGCCGATGACGGCAGATAGAGACAGAATCGTGAAAAACGAATGTCAGATTCGTGATCAGCACCCCAAATAACCCCCCTAGACAAAGTTTCAGCGAAAATTTTTTTTTGACGGTGGGGTCGGAACTTTTTACTAGTGCCACAAAATATCTATCGTTACATAACTATAGCTTCACACAAAATAGGCTTAAAATAAGTGACACACAGAAGTGAACATTTTAGCTACACTGTAGTTTGAAGCATATGTTATATGTAAACATGCTCTATAACACACTATAATACCCCTAGGTGGATTACCTATATGATAAACATGGATTTTGCAAAAGTGCAAAACGATCGCAGTCTGCGGGATCCAAACCCTCGACCCTCGTTCACGAGCCCGTGCTCTTCCCTACTACGCCACATGTTCACTGCCCTGAGTCGCGATACGAGTCCTCATACCGCGCGCGCTCGTCAGCTGCGGAGCACGTGAATTAACATGCCGCCAACACCCGACTTCCGTTGTCCTTAACTCTGCACATAGTTGTATTGGGGTCGAGATACCTGCAGTTTGTTACTTCCCAGAGAGAGGCGGTTCTGCCCATATACAACACTTGCGCCGTTCCGACCTACCGTTGAGATAGTATCCTGGTTAGACCCCGTTTATACTTCGATGCCTTGCGACGCAATTCCACGTATGGTGGCCACATTGATTGAGCGACGCGATCGATCAATTTGGCCACTTTACATGTCGTCGAGTCGCTCGGCATGGGAAGTATAAATGGGGCCTTAAGCGTAGTTGATTTGTATTGGCGTAAAGGTAAGCTGGCCGGGGCCAGAGAAATCGACGTTATATCGAGAGCTGCGTCTTATCTTATCGTCAGAGGCGTTATGATGGGAGGGAACTGTATTCGAATTCAGTATTCAAATTCGAATGAAAATCATTGGAATACGTATTCGAATAGGTCTTGAAACAAAACTGTAAGCAACACTAGGCATGAAGATGAGATAGTACACAAAACAATAATATCGCTACCGGTGGCGGCTCTTCCTCCTCCGCCAAGTCGCGTGCGGCCACGGACTTCCCTGAGCGACGATGGCGGTTTCCACACGAGCAGCCTTTGTGGCACAGACCCTGGAGTCCCTTCCCTAGCCTGGTTCTGCGCTCGAAGAGCCCGCGGACTCCCCATGAGCGCACACTCGCGCGGCTAAGAAGAAAAGATTTCGCGCTCTGTCGCAAAGGTGCTTGAGAAATCGCGCGGATGTCAATTCGTTAGCCCAAATATTGCGGGAGGTGCGCGCGTGCGATGAGCACTCGTGGCTTGGCGGAGGAAGGATAACCACGATCATCGCTACCAGAGTCGACTAGAGAGCAGTGATTTTCGTGATGCTGCTTAATGTTGATGAGGTTTTTGAGAATCATCAGGGATTCCAATAACCTAGAAAAACCGGTCTAGCTATGTTCAACACCAACGAAGAAGGTATCGCATTACTTCTAATTAACTGCCACCGCTTTTTGAACTCCCTCTCTAAGCCACTCTGACGTATCCATCGCTCTGAAGCATTGCTCTAACATCGTTCGATTTCGAATTACCTTTGAACAAAGCCTCGCGATTTTCGAATTCGAACCCTCCAAATGAAATCGCAGTTTGTTCCAAATCGATGATCGCGAAAAAGCATTGTTTGAATATTGTTAGAAATCCAACAACGTTCGAACAATATTAAGAGTCGGCCACCAGCACCCTCGAAAGGAAATTGCAAATCGTTCCCATAAAGTACCGTATGCGCAGAAGGGAGCTAGTTTGAATGTGGGTTTTTCGGGAACGGAGACGACTCATACTCATGCGGCGACTCTTGATATTGTTCGAACATTGTTCGACTTCCAACAATGTTCGAACATTGCTTTTTCGAAATGTTCGATTTCGAACAATATTCGAACAGTGCGCACGAAAAAATTATTCGGCACGATTAATCGAGCCCAAGTCTAGTTGAGATTCAGAAGGCGTGTCGCAGACGTGTCCAACATGCGTAGGTATTCAGAAGACGTTTCACGGACGTCGTCCAACGTGTGTATGAATTCAGAAGACGTACCGCAGACGTCGTCCAACGTGCGTTGGGATTCCGAGTAAGAAGAGTTGTACTGGGATCAGTGAGGAGGGGATCAGCGAGGGCGGACGATTAGAGGAGGGAATTAGGGGGGACCAGAAGCCGCGGCACGAGCAGGAGCAGTGAAGATTCTCCTCTACCATATCCCGCTGCACTGATCTATATAGTAAAACCATTTTCTACTGTAATAAAACTAAGAAGACCAAGGAAGGAAGACTGAGGTTGTCCTATCCTCGGGGTTTGGGGATAATCAGTAATTTTATTCCGCAATAGCGCAGTCAGATGTGCCTTTATCAAGTTATTCGATTTTGGGATAGGATGGGCGGTGGGTGAAACTCGTCGGCAGTCATAATTCGTACTCCAATTAGCTAATAGTGCTCTATTGTTTGTCATCTTGGAGGAGTAGTTGCTATCGAACACTAGCTACTGGCACCAACACTTGTTTGCCTCATGTGGCAGGGTACTACAACAGATCCTTGCAGGAGTACGTGAAGTGTCTGGAGAGCAGGGTGGCTGTGCTTGAGAACCAGAACAAAGCGCTGATCGAAGAGCTGAAGACCTTGAAGGAGCTCTACTGTCGGAAGGAGAAAACGGACATCTGATTGATCGATCGTATGGGGAGTTTAGTCGTTGATCTAGTTGTAATTACAGCGTAGTTGTCCTCTGCGAGAATCACATCGTCTCTCTCATGTATCCCTCAAATGATGTTACTATACGGTTCCATGTATCCTACCCGATGTGTTTCTGTGGTTGTAGTCGGACCATGTCTATGTTTGCTCTTAATGCGGGGCCCTGTTCGATTCAGTTGCTGCAACTACCATAGGTCCAGATAGATACTCGACGAGAACCAATGATGTGCGTTACATGTTGTCATCATCATGAGTGTTTCTCACAGCTCTTGTTTTAAAGCTTTGTTTAATGTGGTATGTGTTGTTCCCTGGGTTCTCGCTTAAGTTTCTGTCGTCTGAATTTCGTGACACGTTGTATACAGATATACGTTTTTATTGTCCTCTGGTGTGTTTAGAGCACAGCTCGTTTTGTGATATGTAACCCATGCTTTGAAGGCTCTGTACACTTGTGATGAACGTTGAGTGTGACGGCACGTATTCAGGAATTAGTAGGTCCCATCTAGGTTGTCCGTCTAACGCCCACCCCAGCTAGTCCGCTTTGCCCGCCGAGACGCAGAAAGCCGAAACCGATAGTGGAAAGCGAGCGAGCTGAATACGCCCAATGCAATGTGAGAGAGTGTGCGAGTGAGAGTAGCTTCGCGTGGTTGCTTCCCTCCCGGGAGTCCGTTATTGATCGAAATTCTGCCATACATTCGTTGTATTCTCATGTTCGACCGTTCCTACTTGTTATGATGCATCAAGATAAATTCTATTTCCTCGCACTGGCTCCGTCGATCGCTAGAAGATCATGGCTCTCTGGTAACAGTACAATACCAGCGACCACAACAGTTTCCAGCCTGGCGTTCTGACAAGGGAGCTGCCTGAACGGTACGCCGGAACAGCAAGAACGAGTACTATAGGGAGAATCCCCGTGCTCCAAATAGTAACAGAACATGTTTTGTTTTTGCCGAATCCTTGAGGCCTTGAGGCAAACGAGTACGAGTGTGTAACGGTTAAGGGTTCGCAGAGCGAGCTCTTCACGGCAGCGCAAGATCCGGATGTCGTGGACTGGGTGGCGCTGTGGTAGAGGGTACGCGTCATGTTCGTGAGGTCTAGGGTTCGAATCCCATGTTGCGTCGCGTTTTTGCACTTTTACCACAGTATCGGATTTCCATAGAGATTTCCATATCTGAACTTGTTTTTGGAGTTTGCTACGGCAAAATGTTTTTATTACTTATTATTTGTCGGCATCTCGTGAATTCACCAGCAATGTCCGAAATATGCCAAATGCGATTTTGTTTGAAACTTTTACTCCAATAAATTGTTCTCATTGTCAATGTAAGAAATTTTGACACAGAAACAACATGAAACAGCGGCAGAATGCCAGAAAAATGCTTCAAATGCAATTTATTAGTGCCGGTGAGGTGATTGCCACCGATGTGCTCACTTTGTAGGAGAGGATCACATGATCTTCAACTTGACTTACCACTTCGATCATTATTCTCGCCTCTGTTATGCTTACAAAGTCGCGCGGTTATAACAAGCTGCTGCCGCCAACACTGACTCTACAATGTCTGCTCACCCTCGACTGGTCATTCACCTATTGACACTGAAGTGCGGATCTCCACTGGATTCTGTTCCTTCGAGAGACGAGATGAAGATGGCGGAAAGGATAGCAAGTATCCTACAGGATTTCGAACTGCGACAGCTGGAAATCGACGAAGTGGAGAAATTGGAGGTTGTGGAAGAAGAGAACCAATAGTTTCAACCAGAAGAGGATTTTGCCGAGTCACGACATCACTAATCAGTGAAGGCAAAAGTTACGTTTTCGGGAGGACAGATCGTTTCGGAGGAAAAGATTTGGCTATACTAGAATCGTTATACTATACAATTTTGAGAACTGAGGAAAGTGGACTGTACCGCGATTCCAGGCTTGGGCTGCAGCGGAGTACCACTGGGTAGGAACTGCGAAGCCAAACACAAGTTCAGATATGGAAATCTCTATGGAGATCCGATACTATGGGAAAAGTGCAAAAATGCGAAGTAGCATGGGAACCGAACCCTAGACCTCACAAACATGAGGCGTACCCTCTACCCTGCGCCACCCAGTCCTTGACACCTGGATCTTGCGCTACCGTGAAGAACTCGCTCTGCGGACCCTTAACCATTACACCCTCGTACTCGTTTGCCCCAAGGATTCGGCAAAAGCAAAACATGTTCTGTTACTATTTGGAGGACGGCGATTCTCCCTATAGTACTCGTTCTTGCTGTTCCGGCGTACAGTTCAGGCAGCTCCCTTGTGAGTTCAGCTGACCGACCGCAGCACGAGCAGGGGTCCTGCTCTGGAACACCGGGCGACGCCACGAAAACGGAGGAACGAGCACTTTGGGTCGTTGCGCAACATCCTTACCACGACTTCCTCTTGTGCTGCCCTTGTCGTGCTGTCATACTGAGGGCAGCGGCAGCACGAGGGGTAAAGAGAAGCCGATGTTCAGGCCAAGACCACTGTCGCCTCTGCGCTTGCCCCCATTATAGTGAGATGCCATCAGCGCGAAGTCTAAAAGGAGGCCCGTGTACAGGCCAAAATCCCAAGTTCTCCTGCGCTAGTCCCTCCGCTACACTGGGACGATAGCAGCACAAGATATCTCCACCTATAAGGGATGGGTGGGATTTCTGTTTTCTGACATTTGGGCAAATTTCTGTTTCCTGGGAAAATGGCCAGAAAATAGAGCTGCGAACAAAATTATAGACGCTCAACAAAAAGAATCTAAAAAGTACCATAGAATCATGAGCACCATTAATGTTTCTAGAGTACTTTAAACTGCAAGCATGTGGCGTTTTACGACGTACTCATGTAGAAATTGCCCCAATGCAATAGGGAACTATGCTGCTTTGTTTGTTTGACTGATTGTGTAAGTGCTGCCGACAGGAGCCCATTCATAGGACACTACTGGACATTCATAATTCAGCTTCGTATTCTTTTCGATTTCAAAACTAGCTTGCACCTTTATACTGAGGCTACAAAGCTAGTGTTCTGAATTAGTTAATTCATTTAATTATCTATTAACTAACCGCGTGTTCTAGGGTAGCTGTGGGTAGGATTATTCTCCACCTTCGGGTTGAATAATGAAAATCGTTGGTCGGTCATCCCGAATGACCGCTTCCTGCAGAGCCTTTGGCGAAGCTGCTAACTGTGAATCTTTCTCAGTTTTTGATTATCAAAAATTAGTAAGGGACCGAAAAGTTTTAGTCACCTTCGATTTCGCTGGTGACAGCCCATTCAGCCGCAATCTATGTTGTTCAGTGAAATACCAAGCCACTGTACAATATCATTAGTCTGTTAAGGATATGTTAGAAATTGGGTGTTGAAGAGAGTATTGGTGAGTTGGCCTGCAGTTTTTCAACTATGCGGAAACTAGGCCACTGCCATTGTGGAATGGATCTTGGACGTAGATCTGCCGTTCAGCTCTCGTAGTAGTCTAATGTACTAAGTAGGGAATCCTGGGTGAGCAGGGCTTGAACGACCGCTTCAGTTCCGACGGAATCGAAGGCCTTCTTCCGGTCGATGGACGTAAGGCATAGCGGCAGCTTGTACCGTCACGAAACTTCTAGGAGCTTCGTAATGGTGCGTAACGCTGGTCGATCGTGCTGAATCCTCTCATCCCGCTGTCGTGCGGGCGTGCGGGCGGGGAATACCATCCAGCCTGCTTGAAGGGACGGGGCGGGACTTTTTATGCGGTTTCAGATCGCCTTAAGATGTATTCCCGGTCTAGCGTGCGCAAGCTGTTCGCCAGGGCAACACAGATGCATTTCGCGCAGGCGAGAATACATCCACTCCCTCTGTTCATGACATGCCACGCACTCACACAAGGAACGTGTCCACACCACACAGCAGGAGCAAGAAGTCCATCCCCTGCATCCCACCTGCGTCTCTGGGCAGTACACGGTCGCATTTGGTTCGCGATTCATCCCTCATCCACCACCCGGGGACGCGCCACGTGGTCCTGCGACGAGTGGCTCAAGATCCCTTTCAACAAGAGAGCTAAAAAGCTCCATCGATGTAGATCTGTGGAAAAGGTCATGGTCACCGATTTAGCCCGAACTTCTTCTGTGGAGGTTAAGGATGCTGATCACGAATCTGACAGAATGGGCAGATACGGCAGTGGCCGGGGGTGTGCGTAAATGAAATTCGAAATCTCATAAATCGTAAATCGCAATTACGGAAAACCCTGCGTAAATCGTAAGATTCATCTGACGTGTAATGTAGTACAACTAAATTGTCAGAGGGCTTTGCTGCTATTGTTAATCACATGTGGTTCAATATTTATTTATTTATGGTGTTATTCTCAACTCAAGCTGAGCAGTTTTTCTACCAACTATTTCCATTTTCACGTCCTTTTCTGGTAAGACACCTTTCAAATCACACTTAAGACGTTTAAAGGAGTTCGAAAAAACTGTAGATTCAAAAACTTCATTAAAGCGTATGCATGGTAGTCCAAAAAAGCCTGCATCGTTTAAATATTAACTAAATTCCCAATTTACTAACAATTTTAGGCTTGCGTATTAGTCTAGAATTTATCCTAAACAACAGCGAAAAAGTCGCTGTCAAAACTAAAAACTAAGAAATCTTTCCACCACTGACCAATGCGGCGAAAACAGCGGCTGCACATCTAGTAATCTAACAAACGGACTTAGTCATACGATGGGACTGCGCCTGAGTGAATGCATGACACAATCTCTGACGCACCAAAAGACCTTCGCCTTTCTATATTTTAAAATAAATCCAGAAACATTCCCACAGTATACGGACAAAAACGTTTGGTCGCCGAAACTGTATGTCCATATTTGTTGGGCATCTTTTATAGTCGTTTTAAGATGGGAAGGCGTCTTCCGTTTGATTCCATAGAGGAGACAACCCTGATTTATTAGGTTGTAACGAATTAAATGGCACTGGCTCGCGCCATTTTTTGGCGCGTCTTTACGCGTTTGATCAAGAACAAACCGTAACATTTGACATATCATTTAGAAGCGCAAACTTTGCTCTACTGGCGAGTACCAAATTTTCTATGTAAAACTGGGAAAACTTTAGAGTTTTATTGACTTTTTTGCAGATGGACAAAGGGGTAATCCGAGGCATTTACTTGTATGAATTCAAGCTGGGCACTACAGCTAAGGAGGCGGACGAGAAGATCAACGCCGCATTCGGTCAAGGATGTTCCACAATTCGGACGGCGTATCGTTGGTATCAGAAGTTCCGGAATGGAGATGAGAGCTTGGAAGAACATGAAGGTCGTGCGAGGCATAGTGATGTTGATGAGGACAAGCTGAGAGATGTGGTAGAGGAGGATCCACACAAAGGTACCAGGGAGATTGCGAAGGTTCTTGGCGTCAGTCACAACACAGCTGCCCGGCATCTGAAGGAAATTGGAAAGACCAAAAAGCTGGAAAGATGGGTGCCTCACAAGCTGTCTGAGGAGCAAAGAAACCGACGATATGAGATCTCGTCCGCACTGCTTCTACGGAACGAAACGGACCCATTCCTTGATCGCATCGTAACCTGTGACGAGAAATGGATAATGTACGACAACAGGCGACGATCGGCACAGTGGGTGGACAGCGATGAGAGCCCCAAGGTTTTTGCGAAGCCGGAATTGCACCAAAAGAAAGTAATGGTGACAGTATGGTGGTGTTCGCTGGGAATTATTTACCACAGCTTCCTCCCTCCCGGTGAATCCATCACGGCAGAGAAGTACTGCATTGAAATTGAAGAAATGATGAAAAAGTTGAAGGATATCCGGCCGGCCTTGGTAAACCGAAGGCGAGTTCTCCTTCTGCACGACAATGCTCGCCCCCATGTAGCACGAATGACGTTGCAGAAATTGAATGAGCTGAGCATTGAAACTCTACCACATCCTCCGTTTTCTCCCGACCTCTCCCCAACAGACTACCATTTCTTCAAGCATCTTGGCGACTTCTTGGTAGGGAAAATATTCAAATACCAACAGGATGCCGAAAGTGCCTTCGAAGATTTCGTCAATTCCAGAACTTCTGATTTTTATGCTACTGGGATAAAGAAGCTTGTGTCACGTTGGCAAAGATGTGTAGACTCAGAAGGTTTTTATTTCGATTAATAAACTTGCCTACAAGCCGAGATATTAACTGTTTAAATTTACACAGGTTCAGTGCCATTTATTTCGTTACAACCTAATAGTAGGTGTCTAGCAATCTCTTTTGAGTGGTGAGTTGGGAAGAGTGTGGCTTAAGTTGAGACTGGTTCAGTTTGAGTTCACAGAAGTCCATTTTAAACGCCGCAAATGAAAACGGTGTATACATCATTGCAGGAAGGTACTAGGGGATTCAAATCAGTTTCATTAAGCCTCAAGTGGCTGGTATCGAGGTTGTGAGCTGTCATAACGATGTTTTGTTGCGATCAAAACTTCTAGCGCCAGGCGGGACTCGAACCCGTACCTCCCTCTAACCGGGCGGGAATGCTCTACGCCATTACACCACCGGCGCCGTTTGATCGAACGCAACATCCACACCTCGTGGGACCGATCAGCACTCACCCGTATCCGGGATGAGCTGGCCGCTGATATCAGTGTAATATCCTGGCCTTGGATATTAGCCGGAAGATCAACCAATAAGATTTTTTTTATCAACTTTATCTGCATATTGTACATAGTTCACAACAAAATCCGGACATAATATCTTACAAGAAAAGGACCACTGGACCGTCTAGAAAAGGGAAGATTTGGACCCCATAAGGGAGTCCGAACCGTTAACTAACTAGCCCGATACCTAGGCCCTAACACCTACCGCTACCCACTCTGGTTCTAGTCACAGGGTGTGGGAAATGTAGAGGAAGGGCAAAGCATAAGGGAGTGACAGCTCTGCCTACTTGGGGAAGAGCCACCACCCTCCATGCCCATATAGGAAGCAGCCGCTCCCTACATACCTACATAGAAAGCCTCTGTCCTTGTTCTCTCACGATGTTCCTATTTATACGGCACTTCAAGGTCGTGATTACATCGCTAAACTTAATAGCGGGCGGTGCTCGGAACGTTGGCTACCGCCAAAACTGCTTACACCCGATAGTGTCACCACATCAGCATGGAACCAGTTGAGCTGATGGTCTTGATAGAAATGATTCAAATCAGTTTCATTAAGCCTTAAGTGGCTGGTATCGAGGTTGTGAGCTGTCATAACCGATGTACTCAGAGAGTTTAGATGACCGAAGGCAGCACAAGGACAGGACTCGCCCTAGAACACCGGACAACGTTACGAAAATTTGCCGGCGAGCGCAGTAGACTTGAGCTCGATTAATCGGGCCGAATAATTGTTCGAGCGATTTCGAACAATTAATCGCTCAATTACTCGAAAATCGTCAATCGCTGTTGTTCGAACATTGTTCGAAATCGACTTCCGCGAAAAACCATTATTCGGACATTGTTCGAAATCGAAGATCACGAAAGATCATTGTTCGATAATTGTTCGAAATTGAACAATGTTCGAACAAAACCAAGAGTTGGCCGCCTGAGTATGGGTCGTCTCTGTTCCCCGAAAAACCAGCGTTCAAACTCGCTCCACTTCTGGGCCTACGATGATTGGCGGAAACGGACCGTTTGAACGCTCTCGACGGCATTTCACACGTTGAGCCTCTCGATATCATCGATCGAGTTGGTGCGCGCTGCGAGTGCAGGCTGATTCGGCCAGATGGGAATTCGAATATGTAATTTCGTTTCGAGGGTTCTGTTGATTTCGCTTCTAATTGAAAGTGAGCATTTCACAGGATGATTCTGCCATATTCAAATTCGAATCTGCGATTTCGTTTCCAGGTTTTGGCGGCCGACTCTCGATGTTTTTCGAACATTGTTCGATTCAATCGCCGATTTTGTCACTGCTAATATTCAGGGTTGATATTTCGGCTAAATGTGCTTCTACGGTTCTCGATTTTTCTCTGTTCTAAAGGAAGATTCTCACACTATTGATCACTTGTTTTGCTTTGTAACAGTCTTCCCAAATGTCTTTTTAGAGCAGTTTTTCGAAACCATGGAAGTAGTAAATTTGTGTTGTTTCGAATGAATTCCGTCGTGGGAGCAAGGTGACGCAGGCGGTCCGGAACATTAATGAGGTTTTCGGCGAGGATGAGGATAGCGAACGCACAGTACGTCGATGGTTCGAGAAGTTTTCATCTGGCGATTTATTCTTGAAAATAAGCCACGTAGGAGAACTGTGTCCAAGGTGGATAACGATGAATTGAAAGCTGTAGTTGAAGGCGACATTCCGCAAACTACGCGTGAAATAGCAGCAAAATTCATGGTATCTATCTCTACAACATTGGACCGTTTGAATCAAATCGGCAAAGTAAAGATGCTGGATGAATGCGTACCGCACGAATTGAGCGAGCAGCAAAAGTGGTGTCGTTTCGATGCTTGCCTTCTTTGCTTTCACGGCAAAAATCCGAACAATTTTTACATAACATTGTTATCTGTGATGAACAATGGATTCTCCTCGACAACCGTAAGCGCTTGGCACAATGGTTCGATAAAGATGAAGCCCCGAAACACATTCCGAAACACATTGGTGTCTGTTTGGTGGTCTACCTATGGAGTCATCCACTACAGCTTTATGAGACCTGGTGAAGCGTTAACTGCGGACGTCTACTGTAACCAGCTGGGTGAGGGACGTTCTGCCTGAAAGCGGCGCGGGCAAAGGCGCGGGACAGTGCCTGTGGAGCCAATTAGCGTCGACTCGCGCTCGGACATTCGGGCTCGACGAGCCGAACCGAGTAGCAACACGAGCCACGCGGTCGGGTGGCTCGAGTTGCTATTGGGGGGAACAGCTGTTGCTATCGGGGAGAAGACGGTCAACTGAGGGGCGGCTCCTGTTGCTACTGTGTCGACGTTTGGTTGCTACTGTGCTGCCGTTCGGTTGCTATTGTGATGCCCTTCGGTTGCTATTGTGCCGCAGTTCGGCTGCTACTGTGTCGCCGTTCGGTTGCTAGACTGCTAGGAAATACTTCTAATTACAACATTTGTAATATAACAATTTATTTATAAATTGGTGCAAGTAAACTGACAGTAACCGTGGTATAGCATAAGTGATATCCGAGAATGCTTAATAAGTAGCGATCATACACATTCATAAAGTGAGAATAGAGCATAAAGCATAAATGTGATAAATGAGAATCTTCCTCTATACACAAGGAATACGTGAGAATTGGGAGAATAGAGCATAATGCGTAAAAGATGATATGTGAGAATCGAGTAAGCACACAAGGAGTAAGTGAGAATAGAGCAAGGTAAAAACTGAACAATAAGGATATAGAAAAATCACTGAGACAACAACAAAACTACTAGCGATACAAGTTCATAACAATAGACAACAACGAAGCTGATAATAAATGCAAAACAAGAAGTATCGTAACAAAACATAACAAGATGGAGATGATTGAAAAACGGCAACAAAGAAGAAGTAAGAATGTAAGGTGTGGATGGCTGCTCCATTTCCGAAATTTAAGTTTTATTCATTGTTTTTTACTCATTTTCAACTTTTCACTCATTCTTACTCATGTAACCCCACTGATATTTTATCTAACAAAATTATCGAATTTAGCATCAAAAGTTCCCGAAAAATGTCGCTACAAAAATGATACGACACTAATTGAATAAATAGAGCGCACACCCCACCCTTGTGTAAAAAACGGGAACAAAAAGAAAACAAGAGCAGAGGAATATGGCATATTGCAAATAGAAGAACGAATCCGTGACCTGACAATAGTCCGGCTGCTGCGGTTTTTGAAGTATATTTGTTGTCGTGGTCATCGTCATCGTCATCGTCATCACCATAGCTGAGAAGAGCTTCTCGGTGTTGGCCAGCATGAACGATTTCCACCTTCTAGAAAAAAATGTTTAACGCTTTCTCAAGCACATAGAGAAAAGCAGACGAACCGGGCGCACCCGTGTTAAAATTGCCTACATCCTGAAGTTCCCTCCCTTGTCCAATTAGAAAGCACATAAGACGCGGATCTCTAATCGAAACGAAGAGATAAGACTGCATTTACATTCGCTATATGTAGCTACTCGCCACGCCGGCCCGCCGTTCCATGCTATGGTGACCCCCCGGACCCCCTATTTGTGCTCTAACCACTACATGGTTAGCCACAGCAACCAACTGCAAAAACAAAAAGGGAGCTCACTTGAAAGCTTCGGCAACCAGTTCATCCTTACGTTGATCAACCAACTTCCCATACTCATCGTAGATGGGACAATCCGGCGAAACGCGAACTGGAGTGCGCTGTCTGTCTGTCGCATCTCTGTCGCATCATGGTCACAATAGGGTTCCTGTCTAAAAAAGTTCTCACCATGACATAGTTGTTCAAAGACATTCGGACATTTTGACGAGCATGCGACAAAACCAAAGTGCGTCGCAAAAAAATCACGTGAGTCAGGGTCGAGAATCTCCACCCTTCAAATAATGGAAAAATTATGTTCCACTTTTGCAAACCTATCGAGATAGGGCACTGAAATTTTACTATGGAATCGCGTAGTCTCACAATGCAATTGTTTCCAAACATCGAACATGAAGAAGAACGCTGCTTCACAAGCGCGGGCTCAGGTGTTCGATTTCCTGCCTTACCGTATTTTTGATTTTTTTTTGCATATTCGAGATTTGAAGATTTTGCCATGTGCGACTACACGACTCCAAAGTAGGGTTAGGATGTTAACGCTATTTTGTAGTTGTAGATTTTCGCTGTTATTCACTTTCGTCAATCAAACATACACCTGAGACCCTTCCCTGGTCAGGATCTCACTCCACTGTGAGCAAGCATAACTCATAAACAGGTGCTTCCAAGACGTTCCGAATAACTTAGCGATAGGCTAAACGTACCGCAATTTTCCGATAGGGCACCTGCACAGAATCGTCTTCAAATGGTAAAGAACCACAGAGTAGCGCATACAGTAACACGCCCATTGACCAGATATCAGCTTCATTTCCGAGGTAAGCCTTGCCCTTAAATCAACAATCTTCCAAGCCGATAAGAAGACAGCATCTGAGAAAAATCATAGTTAATTAGGAAAGAGGGGGAACTAGCGGTACTAAAAGTACCTCACTTGATAAATGCTTTGTGAATTCTCAACGACTGAAAATAGATGCACAGAAACTGCTAACCAACCGCAATCAGTTCAGGAGCAGCGTATGCAGGCGACCCGCAGCATTTATCGAGTGGACGTGACAGAGATAAAGGTTTGGCACACAAGCCAAAATCTATCACTTTTAGATGCAGATCCTCTGTGAGGAGCAGGTTTTCCTGAAAAAGCCATTTCATGCCGCGATCTATAGCAAGAACGTCGCCACGAACAAAGACACAATTGGGCATCGAGTATTTAGTATCATTAACTCGCTTTCAGTGACCAGAAAATTATTGAAGGTGAGTTTTCTAGCTGAAGATCAAAGAGAAAGAACAGAAAGTGATTACCGGTTTGAAATCTCTATGCGCGTAGCCCATTGAGTGCACGTATGCCATCGCCTGAACTTGTTGTCGGAAAAAGTGGCGAGCTTCGGATTTTTCAAGGCGCTCGTTCCTCACGATATAGTCGAACATTTCACCTCCACTGCAGTACTGAAATCTTTCAGAGTATGCACTGTAACTTAGGAGATAAAGAGGAACTGATTGGCCAAATTGCCCACCTCAGAGATTATGAAGAACTTATCGTCCGTCTCAATAAGATGATAAAATCGACAAATATTCTGGTGTGATAGTTTTCAGGGCGTCCAGTTAGGTGGTAACTCTTGGAGAATCATCCTGAAATAGAACATTTCGTCGGCTTTCCAACAAAAAACTGAAGTAGAAGAGCAGATACGTACCCCGATCGCTTTTTTATCGATGATTTTTATTGGGCCCACTTGCACACCCATGTTAAAATTGTCTTCATCCTGGAGTTCCCTCCTTTGCCAAAATACGAAAGCAAATAAGATGCGGATTTGTAATAGAAAAGAGGAAATAAGGCTGTACTTGCATTCGCTGTGTGTAGCTAGTCGCCGCTGACCCCCCCCCCCCCACCCGGGGAGACGGTCGCGATTGCGTGCTGCTAGACGGCGGTGTCTCTGCGTGTCTTACCTGCGCGCGCTATTTCTCAAGCCCTTAGGCAATTTTAACCTAATGTAACGGACTTATAAGGCATTTCCGCAAAAAACGACTATGATATTCGTCCCTCCCATGGCAGATTACCCCGGTAGACCTATTTTGAACAAGATTAAGTGGGGTACCAAAAGTACAATAGTACCGCAGATGCGTTGCCAGTTTCACTTTTCCAAATCCTGAAACCGGTGGAACGGTGAAATGAACTTTAAACGGTGGAAAGGCCGATGACACCTTAGAGAAAAGTAGCAGGAAAGTAGAAAAGTAACGAACCTCCGGATCCAAGCTCGTCATGTACCGAGTAGAGGTCCTCAAGAGCAGGGTACGACATCTGCGGTATTCCCCGCGAGGCACCTTAATCTAAACAGGAGACTCTAAAGATTAAGACTAAAGATTATGACGAACATACGGCGCAACACAGCTGCTGGGCACGCTTCCTAACCAGGGGAGGCTTGCCACGTTCTAGATTTCTCACAAAATTCGTAATCTTATGTCACTCGTATGGAATAATCCATCCGGTGCAATTCTACTTGGTGGTGGCCGAGAAAAAGCATGCAACTATACGTGGCGCGGTTTTTTGACGGCCAAAAAGAGTACGGTACATGTTTGTTCGCCGACCGTTAGTTTCGTGCTTGTGGTTTTAAACGATTCCCGACATAACGAACAAAAAATAGGCAAAAACATGTAGATGTCAATAAACTACGCTGTGGTTGGCCGAATAGACTGTTTCCGAGTTCCTAGTCGAGTAAGGGAAACCTAAAAAGGGCCGTCCTCATGGGAACCCCCTCACTAAATTTACAGCGAGAACGGATCATATTCTAGCAGACAAGACAGATACTATCAGTCAAATAAAATAAAAATATGCCAAGACATCATCATTAAAAGTATTGGACACAGGCAAGACCTTATATTATATTTCACGTCGTAGACATTTACAAATGCCCCGACCTAGCTCACAAATGTTATACATTCTCATGCTTTCTGTGTTATTTACTTTGATTTCGTTAAATCAGTTGTTTTCTCAGGAATGAGTAAGTTCAATATGTTTCTATGCTGAAAACATTCAGTTCATATGAACTCGTTTAAGACAGGCCAGCAGCAATTAGAATTACATCGAATATCCTTCCTTTGGGTCACATTGAGCCGCCAATGATCTGAAGGGCTTACCAATTGGGAGCAATTCTTGTTGATGGTGGCCGCTCTTAAACGATTTCATAAGAACTGAATGTGTCCAGAACTGGAATATATTGGACACACTCTTTCTATAGAAAACAACTTCACTAACGAAGTGAAAATAAATAACACGGAAAATAGTGAGAATGTGTAGCCTTTGCGAGCTAGGCTGAGACGTTTCCAAATGATTAGAACTGAAACACTGTCTCTGTTGTTAGTTGATTGATGGTGTCTTGTCCTATTTTTATTTTATTCTACTGCTGTTATCTGTTTTATCTGCTAGAAGAGGACCCGCTCTCGATACAAGTTTAGTAAGGTGTCCTCCCGAGGACGGTCCTTTTTAGGTTCCCGTCTCCCGAAAAGGAACATGAAACTGAGCTTTCCATCCCTGGAACAAACTCAAAGAAGGGGTGAAGAGGCAACGCCACGCATTCTACTTCTACAGAATGTCGAGGAGACAATTTAAGTGCGCATTTGGCCTATGCAATGATTGCGGTGGTCAGCCGATGCACAAGTCGATGTTCTATCCTACCTAGACCTATTTGGTACCAGTTCAACGACCCTGGAGGGATGGAAAGGCTGGTTGCTCTGGGTGTGAAATCCGAGCTAGGAACTTGGAATCGAGTGAGCGCGACCCGACACCTCCCCGAGGTGCGATTACGCGCTAAATATCTCAACATCGAAAAGGTGTTTTTGAACACATTCTCAATAAAGAAATGGAAACAGATGTGTTCAAAATTGCGTTCGGCCACTGCGATATCGCATCCATCTTCTCAGTTTTTCGGTTTCCACGCTTTCCTTGAACTTGTTAGAGTTTGGCTAAACCACGACATCTTTCGACGTCTAGCATAACCGTAGTTGAAGGAATAGGGAGGGGAGCCAGCCTGACAGATATCATTTTACGCGACACTGAATATACTTATGTCATTGGTGCGCTAAACCGGCGAATTCAGTACGCACTGCAGCTGTTTAAATGCAAAGCTGAAAGCGATCTGCGGGATGTGCGCCTTGCGATGGTATATCATATAGCGGTTCTGGACTCCTGCGATGCAACCTTGAATCATTTCACACAGATGGATGCCCATCGAGAAAGAACCGTCTCGGACGCGAAACCCCCAAAAAACAACGGAGAAGCACTCACTACGCATTTGAGGCGGTTGAGGTTCACGTCCTTGTGCTCACGATGAGCTTCGACAAAGTGGGCGATGATCTCATTCACCGTCAACGCCATTGCCTCACGCTGAGAGCGCTGAACGACGGGACCCGTCATTTCTCTGAAAGAACACCTTATGAAAACCCCACTAAAATCTGCATTGGAGGAGTGCACAAGATCGAAGATAAAACAACCGACTGGAAGAGAGAAAGGAGCAGGGAGACGGTCGATTTGATTAGGACATAGAAGCTTCTCGAACAAAAGTACGTCTGCGAGGACACTGCTTTCCTAATACAGCTAATCTCTACCAAAATCGTCTCCGGTATAAAGAGCACGAACCACTTCGTCTGTCCAAAAGAGGCGCTCTGAAGCTCCAAGTAACACCCACAATTTCCAAAGAATTTGAAACCACACTATAGCAGAAGGCGCAAATAACTCGCCGATACACCTACAACCGGAAAAAAATCCGAGTCCGAGTTGTCCGGTGTGCAACACCCACAGCCGCACGACTCAAACATTGTTCATATTAGCCATGGAACGCCCTTAACGACGCTACGATGCTGTATGAGATTTTCTGCCCGTGGAAGTGGGCGGAGACCGCCTCATACCAGGCCGGGGACTGTTGGGGAGAGAATAGCATACGGCCCCAGAAGCCCCCCTCCCCCCCCCCCCCCCCCCCCCCCCCCCCCCCGACCCCGTTTGCGCCGGAGAAGCATGCAAGCAAATATCACTAGCTGCAGCGACTGATTAGCAGAGGGATAGGCAACTCGGTCCCGTAACGATTTCCTTGAATTTCACTCAGAGACTACGGCGGACAACTCAAACGGGTTTTTTTTTTCCGGTTGCAACTTATCAAACACTTCAAACCACAGGCATGCCTTTGCGTTCGTTGCGGTGGTCCCATCGATAGTGTAAGAGTTTCTCCCATTAACGATAAACTGAAAAATAGTTTCAGTGATGCTATATCAAGAAAAAAGAAGCTGATTCTACCTGCCGCTGAATAACAATCTCATCGCAGTGATGATACCCCATTGGACCATGTTTCCTGTCCCTATTATCGAAAGTTATAGACACAGTTGCCTTGATGATGCCTGCTTGCCCTTGTTCATAAACTAATCCTGGAGCTGACCTAAAAGCACACATTCAAGATAACTGAGAAATATGTACATTTTATGTACAGTCATGCCATAAGTCAAAGCTGCGCAAAGAATTACTTCGGTATAAGGTGGAGTACAAAAACAACCTACCAGCCCTGATGTGTTAGATTCGTTATGCCAATCACAAAGCAAATGGAGTGGAGGAAAAACAACAAGTGGAGCAAATGGAGGAAAGCAGCAAATGGAGCAAATGGAGGAAAGCATTCAGTTGAAATTTCATTGACGACTAATCTTTCTGACTAAACTCTAATTTCTTCCTTGCGGCGCGAGCGTATCCGATTGGAGCACGCTAGTCACTGCGCCTGGATAGCAACATGTGTTCCGAGCCTCCAACAGAATAGCAACACATTGTTTCTATTGCAACAGAATAGCAACACCTGTTTCTGTTGGCAACCGCTGTTGCTATTCTGTTGAAGGGGGCGTGGCTGGGCGGAGACTGTTCGGCTCGTCGAACCCGAATGTCCGAGGCGCAATGACACCCGCCGCTTGAGCGCTGAGGCCAGACAGCCCTCGCCGCGGAGCGATGCTGACCTGGCCGACCACGGGAGCCCGCAGATCGACCAGATTTGGTGTGATTACGGTCGATAGAGGGATAGGAGGCTCAGACGGCTTGCATTGGCAATCCAGAATATGGGACTGATCAGAACCCTACCATCTCCTATATCA
Source organism: Heligmosomoides polygyrus bakeri (assembly GCA_947359475.1). Classification (NCBI taxonomy): domain Eukaryota; kingdom Metazoa; phylum Nematoda; class Chromadorea; order Rhabditida; family Heligmosomidae; genus Heligmosomoides; species Heligmosomoides polygyrus. The sequence continues at coordinate 58,568,679 of OX375867.1, read as the reverse complement.
CAATTTCGAGCTCTATCGAATGAGCCAGGAAAGAATCTTGCCTCAGCTTGATTTTTTTTTCATGCGCTGTTTAACTTTCGTTAAATATCAGGTTTTATTCACATACATCAGGATTAAATGCGATGCATGCTTCCAGGCTAAAATTGCATGAGGATTCCAATTAGTTAGACGAGAGATCTTTTAACATAAGTTTAAAGCGTTAGTTTCAACATGACATCTCCTTACCATTTCGTAACTGATTTTTCTATAGAACTTTATAATGCACACATCGAAGGTTTCTCGTCTACCTAATTAGATTCCTCGCGCAATTTCATCCTGAAAGCATGCCTCGCAATTAATTCTGATATAAATAAAAATTGATATTTGAGAAAATTAAACAACGCCTAAAACGTCACCTTAAGGGTTATCTAGGCAGGATAATTTCTGGCTGATTCGAAAGAGGTCGATATTCTAATATAGAACATGGTAGAATTCACATCAGTAGCCTGGAAGCATGCCTCGTAGTTAATTCTCATATAAATAAAAACTGATATTTAACGAAAGTTAAACAGCGCCTGAAAAAAATCGTTATAAGGCTTATTGAGGCAAGATTCTTTCCTGGCTCATTCGATAGAGCTCGAAATTCTGATATAGGAGATGGTAGGATTCACATCAATCCCAATTTCCTGACTGACAATGCAAGCCGTCTCAGCCTCCTATCCCTCTATCGACCGTAATCATACCAAATCTGGTCGACCTACAGGCTCCCGTGGTTGGCTGGGTCACCATCGCCTCCGCGGCGAGGGCTGTCTGGGCTCAGTGCGAAGCGGCGGGTGTCACCGCGCGAGTCGACGCTAATTGGCTCCACAGGCACTGTCCCGCGTCTTTGCCCGCGCCGCTTTCAGGCAGAACGTCCCCCTCCCTAACCAGCTGGACGGCATGAGAAGGAACCTTGCAATTGGGCACCCAAGATTAGTCAAAAGGGGCAGGCCAATACTCTCGCAAGACAACACACACAACGTTGCTGAAACTGCAGGAGTTGGAAGTGGAACTTCTCATTCACCCATCATATTCACCCGATCTTGCGCCAATTGACTGCCTCATTTTCCAAGCATTGGAAGCGTCGTCCTTGTTTCGTTTCCGTTACTTATATTCATCTGTGTTAGTTCCATTTTAGAATTGACACTTTTCAAATCAAATCGGTTGGATTTCTTGTCCTCATTCAATACGGTGCCGCTAAATGAGGTAGGACAACTTCACTCTTCACCACATATGCGCGCAATTTCGCGGCACCGCGCTCTCTCTCTCTCTCGTTGAATGGCAACAGTTCGCCGTCTATCAAGTCTCCAAGCCAGGGCATAGCAGATTCCATTTCGATTCCCCTGCGTATTATTGCAAGGAAGCACGGAAAGTGTTTTTCGAGGTGTTATATTTGTTTGAAGAATTCCCTCTGAAAATGGAAATTGCGTATAGAAGAGTTCGCTTGCGCAACCGGTTCGGAATGTTATGAAGACAACTAAAAACTGCAAACGAAAATGAACTCTTCTGCGGTAGCTTTGTAACTTGATCAACTATATAATTCTTGCAGTCTTCGCTGCGCCGCACATATGATAAATCTCGTGGTTACATTTGCAGTGGGATAAGACTATGTTGCTGGAATACTAAAAAACGCAAACACGTGGCGGCGAGATTGAACAAGAGCAATGTCATCAAATGTTCTTATCAGAGGTAGCGCTAAGGAACGTTATGACTTGGATGCCATTACAATAACCTGTTTTTACATCTATATCAGGAAATTCGATTTGTCGTCAATAACTCCCTCACAGACTGCAGAACACGTTGAGGTCCCAAATTTCAGATGATATACGATTTTCTAAACACTGTTAGTGTTCTCTGCATAATTATTAGGCTGTGTACAAACACATTGCTTTTTTAACGCGTGGCTCAGCAGGCTTGGCAGCAGAGGGACGAATTTATTCGATTGCTCGACTTTCAGGAACAGCAAAAAATCGAGTTATTCGATTGTTCGGCTTTCGAAAATTTCAAAAAATTGTTCGGCTTTCGAAGATTTTAAAAAATCGAGTTATTCGATTGTTCGGCTTTCGAAAATTTTAAAAAATCGAGTTATTCGATTGTTCGACTTTCGTAAGCAGTAAGAAATAGAATTATTCGATTGCTCGACTTTCAAAAACATAAAAAAATCGCGTTATTCGATTGTTCGATTTTCGAAGACAGCGAAAAATCGAGTTATTCGATTGCTCGATTTTCGAAGACGGCGAAAAATCGAGTTATTCGATTGCTTGATTTTCGAATGCAGCGAAAAATCGAGTTATTCGATTGCTCGATTTTCGAAGACAGCGAAAAATCGAGTTATTCGATTGTTCGACTTTCGAAAATTTCAAAAAAAATTGAGTTATTCGATTGTTCGACTTTCGAAAATTTCAAAAAATCGAGTTATTCGATTGTTCGACTTTCGAAAAAAAAAATGTCGAAAAGCTCAACTCTAGAGCGCAGTACACCTGAGATCATTGGCGCGACTTTCTGGCCAAGCCTCCCTCGTTAGCCGCGCTAGTGCTGTAGTTGTGCTGGAGACGACGGCAGCACGAAAAGCAAAAACAAGGAGACTTCCGGCCAAGACCTCCTATTGTCTAGCGCTTGTTCCGTATTGTGCAGCGCTTGTCCTGCATTGTGCAGCGCTTGTCCTGAAGCCGTGCTGTAGACGACGACAGCACGCAGACTAACAACAAGCAGAGCTCTAGGCCAACCCCTGTTCTGACAATAATAATAATAAATAAAAATAAACAATAATGAAATACAATAATATAACTGACTAACAATTTTTTATTTTTAACGTAATAAAAATTATTTAATACTTCTACTAATGTAAAAACATCATTAAATTCATTATCTTTTTTATTTGTTTAGTTTTTATTTATGATATTTTTACATTAGTTGAAGTATTGAATAATTTTTTATTGCATTAAAAATAAAAATGTATTAGTTTGTTATATTATTGCATTTCAATACTGTTTTTTTATTTACTATTATTATTGTCAGAAGGGGTTGGCCTAGAGATCTGCGTGATTTTAGTCTGTGTGCTGCCGTCGTCTAAAGATCTGCACTTCACAACTCTCCCAACTAGTTGGTCAATTCCATTATGTATAATGTGAGAAAACAAAAACCATCAAAAGTAAGCGATTTATTTGTTTTCAGCGAATAGATTTACGACATTATGAATAGCATATATCAGAAGACAATCAGCAAACAGAAATCGTTTTTCTTCTTGAGGCATTCCTTCGTCTTCATTTCCGTAAGTATGCTCTTCCATTTCAGATCTCACTCTGATCCTGCTGAGCGGGTGGGGGCGCATCAGAACGGCCACGTTTCTAAAAATGTTCGGATGGTTGTCAGGCAGAGGCAAAAGAAGGAGTAATCGGAGGTTGGGAAAGGGAACGGTACTACTTACCGATGAGGGCACAAGAATGTTGTGTTCTGGGTGGCGGCGATAACAGCGCACCGTTTCGAAATTGAAATAAGTGTAGAGCTATATATAAATTGAGCGATATTCCTAAGAAGAATAAAATTCCCACAGTGTTCTCTGTATCGCTCTGCGTATCTCGACCGCCCACGTGGCCTTAGCGCAAACTCTTTCTCCATGTGCTTTCACACGCTCCTCATAGAACGTCCTAGGTGGGTCCAGTACCTTAAAAGCTTTGATTGCTCGAAGTATAATTTGAGGGAGTCGCAACACAAATGTATGGTACTGACCATGTAGGATCTTTAATTAGCGCCTCAACGCTCATGTCGAGGTCCTGGATTCCCAGTGGGAACCGTCTAGTAAAGTCTAAATAGGTCAATAGTGTGCATGTCGAGGTTAATTTAATGGTTTGGTGTACTAACCTATTAGATGAGAAGTAATTGCCTCTGGCAAATTTAGAAGGCAGCCTTTTCCTCCTTTTCCATAAGCCGACAAGCAAATTCTTTTACCACTTCGCAGGAAGTACAAGCCTTAAATTAAGACTGATCAACACGTCTTTCTAAACGATAGGGGAATTGCATCTAACCTGTGAGAAATAGAAACGCAGAAGGGACGTAGTGGTTGTTTTTTGGGAATATGGGAACTCGGCATCCAGTTCCTCATCAATTTGTTTAAATCCATGTCCTAAGGAGTAGGTGTAATTGTAGCAGTAAGAGAAATGCATATTTAGCTGAAAGTTGTGTAGGTACCTTGAAAGAAAGAGTGCTCAGAGAACTCCAGTTGCGTGACAGGTTTCTCGAGCTTAGTGAATGCCCTGTTGGAAGAGTCGGCTTAGCGGAACAGACTCGTGTCACCTGCGCGTTTGTCTTCGCAATGCCTTGCTGTAGCTCTCGACACCAACGTAGGCAGACGTCCAGCTATAAGAGGAATGGTAACCCGATCTGTTTAAAGTTATGACCCAAAGCACATTAATATCAAACACACTGCAACGTTAGTGCCAACGTAGCAGTGTATGAGACGCTGCATGATACCAGTGTGCTCGCGAACGACGATATCCGATAATTGAGACAATGATTTCGCCCTCTACTCGATAGCCTTGACATCCTCCAAATCGATACGAGTGTCCTTCATCTTCTTAGTCAAGAGCTCCTGTGGAAGAAGCTAATTATCGCATCGACTTCGAAATGGTCATGGAAACCATGCGTACTACCTCGTAATTGTGTAGTATTTTATAACAGATTCGCCTAGGTCCGATTAGCAAACATTTTTTTCCTCTGAACATCCCGTTAACCGCATCTGCAAGACAACGTCCCGTGAAAGTAGCTTCTGGAAAGAATCGATTAAATTACCATGGAAGGAAGCCAGAGCGGGCACGAGTTGTGGTGCAGAGGCGGGATTCGGATTCGATGCACATCTAGAAAGACCCGCGGTGCTCGAGGTAGTGCTGGACGTAGATGATGCAGGAGCAACAGGATGAAATGGTGTTGGAATGGCTGAAATTCAGTCAATATTCGATTGTAGTATTTGATTTAAAACAATTTCCTCAAGATTGTTTGTGTTCTGAGATTAAAACTCGTATCGTCTTCTTCTCAATTATGGAGTTCGAAAATAATGTTTATTGACAAAGTTTCGTCCTTAAGCCCCCCCTTCAGAGCTAAAATCAGGTTTTAGATCTGAAGAAGGGCTTAAGGCCTAAGGGCACTCCCTCTTCCACCCCGGGATGTCCAGGTCTGTAAAGCGTCAGTTGCACTGCTGAGTACGTATGTACAGAATACGTATTATAGCACAGTTATTCTAGGCCTCAAGAAAGGCTCAAGGCCGAAACTTTGTTGATAAATGTCGGAGATTTTCAGTTTCACAGTTGAGAAGACGATACGAGTATTAATCTCAGAACACAAACAATCTTGAGGAAACTACTATGCTGGAGAAGGACGCATGAGTTCCCTTTTCATCTCACTAGGCATGTCATATGACATGTCTAGTGAGATGAAAAGAAGTCGCTAACGTAGTGAAGGGAGTGAAACCTACCAGAATTTCCTCTTCCAGACTGCGGATTCGTCGTAATCATATCTTTCCGTCTCTCCCACACGATTTGATCTTCAGTAGTAATTCAAAAACAACGGAGGCGTGCTACTCAGAGCGCGACTCGGACCGACGAGTGACTCAAGAACGAGTAGGATTATAACAAGTTTAAGAACAAATTTGTGGATAAAGGCGGACAAACGCCTTAAACGCGTAGACTCGACAAGCGCGGGCCACCGTGCTATGGCCTATGTTATACTTCGGCGACGCGTCGCCGACGTCGGCGACGCTATGCTGTAGGGACTGATACGCACTGCGTAGCAGCCCGCACATCACAGCGTCGCCTGCGACGTCGCCGAGAGCTCCGCAGGGGTGTTATACTTCCGCTGCCGACGTCGCCGACGCCGGCAGCGGAAGTATAACAAAATTGTCACCGACGCTGTCACCGACGTCGCCGCCGTCATCCAAGGATGTCAGAAAATGTGCTCCGATGGAGTGTTATGATTGTGGGTTGGTTCTTCGTTCCCGGAACTGCCATCATCACCACCGTACTTCGAATTACGAAATCGAGAAGTGCAAGAGACACCGTCTTGCGAACACAAAAAGTGCAATTCACTAGAACACTGAGTGTTTGGGAGGGAGTGGGCCCCTAAACCTTAGCTCTTCACTTTGTCACTTTTCTTCCCTTTTGTGTCCTTCTCAGCCGTTCTGTTCGCATTTTCTAGGCCTATTTGATTCTTTGTAGAGCAAGTAATACTGAATAGAACTGTGTAGAAAATAAGTAGTGTTTCCTCGCTCTCTCAAATGGTAATGCAAACCTCTGCGAAGAGCTTTTTCGAGATAGAATTCTTACTAATTAAGAGTTACATTTTCCTTTGAACTTCGAGACACAAGACCGCGTAAATTTAATTTAAATACGATTCAACGAAAAAGGTCTTTGCTAAACCGACGCTTTTCTGACGTATGATCGGGATAGACTGCGCCATGCACTCGTCTGTTATTTTGCATTTTACAATCTATTGATAGTGTTTCGCTTGAATACTTCCTATAATCTCTTTACAAAGTGACCGTATCGATTGATTTGTGCTTCTTTTAAAACCTAAAAACACTATGCCTTGCGAAAAATAGAGGGTATCCTAAAAATACAGGTACTTTTGAATGGTTCTAACATTGCTGCTAGTGAAACCTTTGAACACTTATCCATCCTTCTAAAAGCCAAATTTGGTTAGTAAGAGAAAATTCGGCAGATTAACAATGGCTGAGCAGACTACCGTACATACAGAACAAAAAATCATCATCAAGTCGTGAAGCATTAAGAAGAATTAAGAATTAAAATTTCATTTGAAGATTAAGAAAAGCTCAAAATGTATGCAAATTCGAGGTAGATGTGATCACTTAGCCTTTCTATGGGCAGACTGGTTACCAAATGATGACATTGAAAACCCGCTCCGAAAACCCGCTGCTGAAAATGCGCTTCGATGCTCTCCTGTCAACGTCGTCCCCGACGCCGCCACAGAATTTGTTGACGACGTCGCCGACGTCGACTACGCGTCTGTGGCGACGTCGGCGACGTCGGTGGTGACGTCAGCGTCGGCGACGTCGGTGACGGGCTGTCGGTGACGGGTCGCAGCGTCGGCGACGCGTCGCCGAAGTATAACATAGGCCTATGCCGCATCCAGACGCGAACGCCGCACGCTGGCGAGGCAGCGCGCCGGGGGTGGAAACGCAGCGCAGCGCCGCCGAGACCTGGTGGACGGGGCAGAGACGCAGCGCGGCAGAGAGCGAGAGGGTGAGCCGCCTGGTGCAGGGTGCCAGACAGCGGCCGTGTATCGATGGCCGGCGCCTGTGCTGTGACGTAATGTACGGCGCTAGTCAACTCGATATCTGATGACGTCACAGGGGCGGAGTCTCCTGCGCATGTCGAGGGCTTCACCTGCTGAAGCCGCGAAGGGCGTCAGCAGGCCCGGCTCGACACCATGGGGACGACCTCTGCTCGATCGCAGGATTCTAGTCTTCACCCAACATCCTCGTGTCGTCCGTCGTTTCTTAACAAGCGATTTTTCACCGAAAAAGGGGCGGACCGTCCATCACTTGTCGCCCCAAGCTCTCTGAGTAGTTAGACATACATTGTTTAATGAGAGGCTAGTAGGCAATAACCACAGCGCGATATTCAAATCCAGAAGCTCCGTTAGTTGTAAAAAGAATGCAGTGAAGACGTTTCTTAACTTTAAAAGTGCTCTGAAGCTCTGACCTGAGCGATCGAGCGCAATAGCCATCGCGGTAGCCTCAACCTACCTCTAGAGCGCCGGTTTCCTGCGCAGGTTTTCCTGCACTTGTCCGAATTCGAAAGCTTTAATATTTGGCACTAATATTCAATATTTCTCCGCACACGCTCGGCTTCCCTTTGCCAGTTCTATAGCGAACATTTGCCCTCCGAGAATGTACCAGGGTCAAGCTTGAGGTTCGGGAATAGAAAGGGCGGGGGGGGGGGGGTCGTACTGTGGCCTCGCCTGGAGGAGTTCGTACTCTCTCGGTTTTGGCAGAGGATTCTCTCCAATTTCAGGTTTTTCGACGATGTTTGCATTTATTAAAAGTAACTTTTTTAAGGTGTGGCTACGACAAAATGGAGAAATACAAACACTTGCGCTCCCTGGAGTTAAAGTTAAAGGACTAACTATCGAAAAAAATTTACCGATTGTTGTACAGTGAGAAATAAAGATTTCCTTTCCGCAGATTTAGATTTTCAACGAGAGGTTTTCATTTTCTCAGATTTTCCCAGGACGTCATGGACACGGCAGTTTTCAGCTTGATGGAGCGACATCTACTTCCGAAATTGCACTCTATAAAATTTCGAGTGCTAATTACTGAGGACGACCTAATTGCTTTCCCTACAAGATTTTTAAGATTACAAGATTTTTGAAGCGCTCTTATAATCGATGACGGAATGGCAACCGAAGGACGAACTTGCATCGAAAATAAAATTCTCTCTTGTGCAGGAAACAGCATTTGAAAGTAAAATCGTACTCTATAAAATTTTGAGCCTGTCTAACACTTAGTGATAAAGTGAGTGATAGTGATCCTTTTCTAAAGAGCTTCTATACGATCATCCGTTCCGAATTTGCATCGTTTGCAGAAAAAATATCGGCTGCCCCTAATCACATGGAAGCTGTTTTTTTGTTTTTTAGAACCTGCTTTTTAAAGCATAGAATCAACATTTATTAACGCTTTGTGCATTCTTCAGAGGCTCCAAAAATCTCCGAGTTATGGCAGTTTACGTGCGGCTACTGCGTTCTCTGATATCATTCCAACGGAAAGACGGACTTCTCCTAAAAATCTTTGCAAATGTTTGCACTGTTGAAATGGGGATGAGCTTCGCTTTTTGCTTCCACTAGAGAAGTGTCTATGGACCACACGATGTTATATTTGTTATGAGGAGCTGTCTGCCATACACCTGTTCAAATTGCTTCATTGACGGCAGAAATTCCATTTAAGCGGAGTTCTGCAGTAGATGGTTGAACGAGGCTTCTCCCACCCCTCACATAGTTCCAAACATACAAGAGAAGCTGAAAATTAGATAGCCTACTTCTCCAAGTAACAGTGGACGTGCTCGTTTGCGCTTCGAAATAACATTTGACACCTTTTGTAGCTAACGCTTTCCTTCTGCGCTGGCATCACCCAAACGTTGCAGCTGCAAGGAGCACAGCAACAGAATCTTTTTCGAATTCGAACCGGTTTCAGCAGAATTATCGTGCCGCTTTTAATCCGTACTTAAAACCTCCATTTTTCGCTTGATGGAACCTAAGAATCATAAGTCCACTTGGAGTTACCTCGCCAGATAGAAGGTCTTATATGTGTGCAAGCATTGTATTAAATTTACCTCCACTGAACATTTCGCCACGTGCATATCACTCCCAACAAATGTTTAGCCATAATATGAAGAAGCAAGCACAGTGGAAGTCAAAGACGGAAATCTGCACGTTTTGGTTTTCACTTCAGATATCATCTTCTGGAACTATCTGGGGCTATTCCTACTAATAACCCTACTTATCAGGGCTCTACATTCCAAAGCTACTAGCTGAAATGAATGTACATTTCCACCCTCGATCGAGTCACGGAACCGCTCAGGGACCGTATGGTATTCTTGCCCGCCCCGGGGGTGGTAACACGCGCGAAAAAGCCGGGTGTCATACCGAGTTTTGACGCTCCCCACATCATCTTAGGCCGGCAGCAGAGTCTTGCGGGTGCCGCGGACACGCAATGACAACGGCGGGTGGTGCGGCGCTGCGAGGCTTACTGTACGCAAAAGCTCCGAAATCTAAGAGAACACTCCTTATAACTGAACAGTTCTGTACCATTTTGCGCCTGTTCTCACTTTTGTCTTTCTACCTCCACTAAAGGTTTCTCGGTTGACAAGCAGCTCGAAGATAGATGTGGTAGCCCTTGTGATGACAGCATTCGCTCAGACGCCTTTTTGAGTCCGGGAGGTCTGTCCGATGCAGTTAAGCTCATGCTAAAAAGAACGGTCTGCTTTGTTGTTGCATTTCTGTGCAAGGGTTTTCCATAAACCTCAGACGGCTAACTTTGGCTGGAAGGCCACGAAGATTTGCAGTGCAATTAAGGTTACCTAATATCGTGCTAAGGTTTTTTGCGCTACGTCTTGAATGCAGGATTCCATACGCCTCCATTTGTCGACACTAACGGTGATTATAATGATAATTGTCAAGCTCCTTTATGAACAGAAATTATGCACCAACCTGCTGTATTCCTAGCATGCAGATTAGTTAAGAAATGTTTCCAAATAGATGAACCATAATCGACACCCATCTATCACGCCCCCCAGCGGGTCTCACCCGCAGCTCCTGGCACTGCGGGTGAGAGCCGCCGTGAACTGCGGCAGCCCTCGCTGCCCCGCCGCGCCACGGCTTCCACCACAGTCGCCGCGTGGGTCCCCACTGCGGCGGGAGCGATATGGACGAGTGCTCCGGGTGCTGCCGAGACTCTGTAGAGGCCCTTATGCACAGCTCCCGGGCGTCCTCGGGGATGGCAGAGATAGCGGAGTAGGGTAGAGAAGTAGAGGATTCCGATTGGAGTACCACGATCACAGCTGTGAGCTGCTCATAGCTAGTGAGTGAGTTCAGTGATTCTGCACCGGAGTATTTACCGCGCAGTGTTTATAGAGATGTATTTTCACAGAGGGGTCCACACTGTATAGAACAGTACACATATCATTTTTTGAACCAAAAGTAATACAAAATCAGCTAAGCACAAAGATTAGAGCAAAAGGGTACTCTTCGAAGATTTGCTAAATCGAGTTTTTCCATGAATTGCGTAAAGTGGAAAGTGTTCTTTTTTCTCAAAGCGAGTTAGTATTTCACCCACTGAGAAGGCATTATATTATCAAATTTGTAGTTAACTTCCCAAATGTCATTTCTATTTCGGAAAGTTTCGTGATTTGTAGTGTATTGTGATTTGCAGTTGAATGTCTTTCCCAAATAATTGAGAAGTGGTACAGGAGGTTCATTCCAAGATTTAGGAACACGAGCTGAAAAAGATTCTTGAACCTTTGAGTGCGAATTTGGCATCTGACAGAGGCCACAATTTTTTTACAAACGCAAATAATAGTTCAGCTGAAACGAACACAATATCAATTTGTTTAAAATTTAAGCACAGTTTTGCATGAACAAAAAAGCTAATTGTAGGAAAAATCTCCATTTTACTGCCAGCTCATCTTTTTCTAATTTCCAAGAGATTGAGGCTTCGTTCGCGTGAAATAGGAATTTTACTTATATTTATTTTAGTGGCTCGTTTGCTCTTCACTGAAAACAAGTATTAGTTCATCCGATACAGGCACTAAAAAGTTTAGCTTTATATCTCATTTTCTTTGATTTCCGGAGGTTATAGACCAATCGCGAACTTTTTTATGTTCTATTAATCATCCTTTGAGTGTTGCCTACGAAAACCCGTATTGTGCCCAATTAGATATTTCACACTGTCACGAGTGCATTGAAAAGTGCTCTCTTCATCAAATAGTGTTCAACACAACGTAAGAAAGCGATTGTCATAGTAAATACTCGCAACCGATGAGACGCGTCGCAACAGCTAATTGTAACTACCGCGCTCCGCTGCCAATTCCGCGCTCCAACGTCTCATCTTCGTCATGTCCCCGGCTCGTCCCGAGCAAATTTCTAGGGGATGCCGTGCTCGTCTAGCGATTACGTCACCCTTCTCCGAGAGCGCTCGGGGAAAGATGTGTATATCGGGGAGGTGGGCGGAGACCGCCTCACCCGGCCGGTCTACGGAGAAAATGCCCGAATCTCACGGCGCGCGTTGCGTGCGGAGAAAATGCCCGCGACAGGGGAGAAAATGCCCGCGATCAGGGGAGAAAATTCCCGGGTCGACGAGAAGAATCTATAGCACACCATCATGCGGTGAATAGCAAAAGCGCCGTAATAAAGAAAACAACTTTGAGCGGTAATCACCACTTAGGAAACTAAGAAAAGTTTGAAACTATGAAAAAACCGTACATTAGAAGAGCCTTAACCGGTCGTATCGTTATTATTATACAATGGTCTATTTCCGCAATGTTGCATTCGTACCTAAGCTCTAATAAGAAGTTGATCGCAAAATTTCATGTTCGAAAAACTCTATATTTCGAGAAGGTGACTTGAAAGATTTTTGGCGAGGTGCTACACCGTAGGCTCTGGTCATTTCAATAACGTTTTTGGTTGCAACTAGCCATTCAGATATTTAAATCGTTTATTCAGATATGTGGAAAAATCAGAAAAAAAACAACAAAACGAATCAAAATAGAAATCCTATTCTGAGAAAAACTTTAATAAAAAAGGGCACAACACTTGAAAAGCAATGAATGTTGAAATATCTTATGTTCAAATCCGGTTTCAGTAAAGAAGGAAGTGATTGGTCAAAAATGAAGACTTCATCAGAAAGACTCACTAAAACCTCAAAAACCTAAAAACCAATTTGTAAATAAATTCCCAAATAAGTTCTGCCACTTTTTCATTTTCTACTTCTCATGACTTTGAAGTGCATGTACCTTACTGTTCACTCCATGTGGCGTTCATGTGGCTTAAAAACAAACTCAAAAATTGAACAGACGCGGCGCGGTTCGGGCATTTTCTCTCGTAATCTGCCCGGCCGGGGTCGGTTGGGAGAGAATAGCATACAGGTGAGGGTGTCAAGGCCAATGAGGAAAATTACGACTTAGCTCCAAGGAAGGTTTTATGGAAACTAGTGCGAGATAGATCTGGTAGAGAACGTGTTTATCTCAGGACAGTACGAAGAGTCCTAGGCCCACCCTTACTCGGGGCGGGCCGACAAAGGTCGCATCGTGGGCGACGACGATATCGTTGGCGACGACGATATTCCCTCGGCCAAACGAAATGCATTTTAAACATTCGATTAATGATAACACGGTATACAAAACTCGATGACGGTGACCATGATCGACGGTGCCCATATGAAGTTGCTGAGCGACCATGATCGATGTTACCCATCTGAAGTCGACTGCCCATGAAGTCGTCGTCGATCGGTTGCCCATGAGGTCGAGTTCGAGCGTCGTCGTCGTTTGTCCTATTGAGTGAGGATGGATAGTAGTCGAACGTTGAACTGCAGCTGTCGTTGTGGGGGGGGGGTTAAGTAGCTGGAATAGGAACTCCGCTAATTGCGGTGGCGCTTCATGGGGCTCCCATTAAAGGCCCGACGCTGGGTGCAAGGCAGGGAGTTGTGGCCGAGAGCACAGCCCCTGCACTTCATACCAAAGTCGTCTTGGTGACTGGGCTTCAGATACCTTAGACATAAGAGGAGACGCGATGCCTGCGCCGTCCTGGAGACGAAATCAGGGAATCGCGTGCACCTCCCAGTAAAATGCCCGTCTCGATTCTCTTCGACAGAGCAGAAGGCGCAGGCGGATGTCGGGGCGCTGCGCTCAAGCACAATTTTGAGCGCCGTTGCATTAGCCCTCATCAGCTCTTCCATACCCTCGAAGCGAGAGATGATATAGGCGAGTAGCGTTACCGAGTCACACTGGTCGAGGTTGGATAGAGCAGCCTCCTGCATCTCGTTGGTGAATGTAATCGTTCTTAGGTGAACTCTGGCGCAGTCTCCTGTAGAGAGATCGGAAGCATGTATTCCAATGGACTTGCGCATTGTCTGGCACTCTTGGTCAATGCACAATTCGAACCAGCCATATATTGGTGGTAGGTATACCATGCCCATAGAGCATGAAATGAATGATTTGGTTGCAGGAGTAGGTGACATCAATGCTGCAAGAGTAAGAATCAGCAAGGACGACGTTAGCGAATAGGAAGTATGTCTATGCTCTACATTTGTCTCCATATTTCGAAAAAGATCATAGGCTCGTGTCTTTGACTCACGAGGTATTGCCTGGCGATTTACAGCACGTATGGGTTCCAAAAGGGACTCGCGTGCTGCATCATCAGCACTGTTGATCGTCCTAGTTTCTTGGATCAGATCGCAGGAATCATCGATAGTACTGCGAATTTCTAATGAATATATTTCGTTTAATGGCCTGTGGATGACGTTCTTGTTCGGAATCAAGATTTTGACAGATCTTATCAGTCCATCGGATGATGTTATGACCTCGGTAATCTTACCGTAAGGCCAACTTCCCCTAGGCAACAGATCTTGTTCTATTAGTACGACCTCGCCTGTTTTGGGGTAGTCCCTCTTTAGGTGGCGAGGTTGCCGGAGCTGTTGTTTTTGCATTTCTCTTAAGGATACGAGGTATTCTGGCCTCCAAGGATCCCAGAATTTGTTTGCAATTTTCTCGGAAGAGCTATTAGCTTTCATAGCTTGTTTCCTCGATTGGATGAACTCTGGATCGTAATCGTGGTCCTCGCCGTTCCTGGCAAGTTCTCCTTCGGGGAGAGAAAATGCAATACTTCTTTGTAGAAAATCGATTGGACGAAGGGTTATTTCCGTGACGTCGTCAATTTTGAGCTTTGTTAATGGCCTTGTGTTGAGAATAGCTTCGATCCTTGTTAGGATTGTACACATCTCGGTAAATTCTAGTCTTTTTCGTCCGACAGATTTATTTAAAGCTTTCTTCACTAGTCCAACTAGCCTTTCCCAGACGCCTCCCATCCAAGGTAAAGCTGGAGGATTGAAGACACATTTCATTCGTTCGGTTGCACAGTATGTCATTAGCGAGTGGCCTGTGGATTCGTTTTCCTCACACATTGTAGCTATTATCTGCTGACCGTGTTTGAAGTTTGAGCCACAATCACACCTCATTATTTTAGGGACACCTCTCCTAGAGATGAATCTCGTGAAGCTGTTCAGAAATGCTACTGTGGATAAATTTTCAACTAGCTCCAGGTGGACAGCTCGTGTTGTAAGACACGTGTAAAGGCAAACGTACATTTTGCCGTTAGTTTTTGATGTGGATGGTCCCATGAAGTCACAGCCCGTATTTTGGAAAGGCCGAGACTCTATCTTTAGGTAGGCGCGGCATTACTAGAGCGCCTAGTGGTAACCCGCGGAATTTTCTGCAAGTCGGACAGTTTTTGAGAAACTTTTTGAACGCCTATCATGGGAGAGGAATCCAGAAACTTGACGTGCGATAGAGAGCGTATGCCGCAATGAGCATTCTTAAGGTGAATTTGCTAAACAATGAGTCTAACAAGTTCTTACTTACATGGCATGTAAATCGGACACTTAGTGTCGTCTGGGATTTTCGCGTGTTGAAGGCGCAACTCATGTCCAATTATGCCATCCACGTCCATAACGAATCGTCTGTCAGGAAATCGTCTTTGTAGTAAGTCTAATGTCACGTCGCTGTGTTCTTGAACAAGGACGATTCGTTCGGAAGCAGAAATGTCGTCAGGTGTTATTTCGTTGACGTTATCATATTTTGGTATAGCTGACAACCTGATGACAGTGGCTCGGTTTTTTGATAGTTAAGGCTGCCCATTTATGTAGCAGTTTGCCAACCAAGGCTGTCGTTCTTAACGCCTTGTCCAAGCAAGAGAACCTTGTCAAGTCTATGACTGACGTCAGGCTTCTGGTGACCTGTGGGTGGATGTATACCAACGCAGGGGCTACAATGTCCACTTATGTAGTTATTTCCTTGACATATTTTATCGATTTTATTGGCCAGGCACCTTGGTTCTGTTCTAGCCATCTGGGACCATGTACCCAGTCGTGGGTTTTATGGATTTCGTAGTTAGCCCTCTTGTTCCTGCGTCTGCAGGGTTGTGAGACGTGGCAACATGGAAAAAATAAACAGAAATTCCTTTGGATGTTATGGTGTTCGTGGTTCGGTTGATGCGGTCACGCATGTTGCTGGCAAAAATGGGTAACTTCTTCGTGGTCTTTAGCCACCATAGTGCTATTTCGCTGTCAGTTACGATGGAGATTGTTTCTATTGTGGTGAGCATGTTAGGCCGGGGGCATACTTCCATCGCCGCGATGCCATCGCGGCGCTCAGTTCATGGCCATTCCGCCGCACGCGGCCGAATAGTCAAAGAGAACTTCGACGCGGCCGCCGCAACAGTGGCGGTCGGCATGCGCGATGGCTTCCCGCGCCCATCGCGGGCATGGCATACTTTTTCGCGCCACGCGCGGTGTTTAGCGTTGGCCCTGGACGGATCGCCGTCGCGCTCCCTTGCAGAGCGATGAGCGATGCGACGAGCGCTGAGAAATTCAAATTCATCGCGTCGCTCTGCAAAACTCATCGCCGCGATTCCATCGCGGCGACGGGAAGTATGCACGGGGCCTTATGGACTTACTGAGACGGGAGGCCATCAGAAGCTCAATGAGCTCAAGCCGAGGAATGGTCTGACGACATTTTTTTGGAGTGAGTCGTGTTTTACCACTGATTAGGCTCGAGACAGATCCTTTCACTATATCCTGTCCATAAGCACAGGTTGCAATAGCAGCTTTGCTGGCGTCGACGAAAATCCATAGGCGCATTTTGCCGCCTGTAGATGTGGATCGCTCTACCGTAACCGAGGCATTATGTACATCTTTCCATAAACGATTCCACTTTTCGCATGTTTCTGCATTAAGATTGCTTTCCCAGTCAATTCCTGTGTCAAATACTTCTCTCATCATCGATTTTAAATGAACTAGAAGAGGGTCATAGACTGAATTTACTTGATTTACGATGTCTTTCTTCGTTAGTTTTGTCACGGGTGGAAATTTGTACCGATAATGAACCGATCGGTCTCCGTCTGATAATCAATACCTAGCAGCTTCAAACGACTCGATTCCAATCTGTCTTCCACTAGGATTAGGTTGTTCAGTTCAGCGCAGTTGGAAATGTACTCTCTTAAATTCATGCCTATTTCGGCAAATATTTTTTGATTACCTGTATTTGCGTAGAGCTTCAGGTATGCTGTCTGCTCACAGAAGAATGTTATCGACGTACAGATTACTGCATATTTCACTAGGTAATTCTATGTCTTTGCTCTTCAGAAATGAAGAGAGTGCCATATTTAGGATGCTGGGTGAGGCTGTCACTCCGAAAGGAAGTCGTTTGAATCTATACTGAATGAGGTTGTCCCTTGTAGGAGCATCGCTCATGTTTCTCAGCCAAAGAAATCGACATAGGTCTTTGTGACTGTCCAGAAAGCGAATTTGGATGAACGCGGCTTCTATGTCGCACATCAGTATGATTTTTCCACTGACGATAGTAAAATATCGTGTATTTTGTTTGCAAACGCTTCTCCCTTGTGAGTTGCATCATTCAGAGACAGTTTTCCTCGCCGCATTGATGAAGCATCGAACACCATGCGGAGGGGAACCTTTTTTGATGACTTCCACCCACCTGAGTGGGGCATAGTATGTTCCGACTGAGTTATCCTCGGCTGCGGTAAAGGTTTCTATCTTTCCTTCCCGCTGGTAAGTAAGTGGTATATCACAGTACCACTTACGCTGTAGAGGGTTCTCTCGGAGCGAATGTTGCAGCGAGTCCAGTCGTCGATCGCAATTGATAGTTATCCTCCAATTCAGTGATATTATCTTTATAAGGAAATGGTGCTGTTATACAGCCACTTTTAACTAACAGTTTCTTAGAATATTGTTCCAAGTATTTTTTAGCCTTGTCATCTGGTTGGGATTCTTCGTTAGAAATTCCCAGGCCTTTAACTCAAATATTTTCTGGAGAATTTCTTTCTCCGTAGGTTCGAAAACTGCTGTCATGCCAACAGACTTGATTGTGAATTTCTGATGATAATACTCGTTTTCCGTATGTTGTCGGTCCAAAGACGGTTTTCAAGGTTTTCGATATATTATGTAGGTTTATTGCGCTGTTGGTACGTGCTGTCTCCTGTGTTGAGACATGTTCTTTGATATGTATACAGTGAATACATGTTATATAAGCATTGCATAGTGGTTTGTGCTTGGACGCACATTCATTAGATGAGTATCATTGTCAATATGTGATTACATTCAATACGCTCGTATCACAAATAATGTATGAGGATCAACACGAATAGTATAGGCTATATACAGTTGGCAGGAGATCTGATAATGTTGAGAACATCATTGTAACTTATACATCGAGGGATGATGAGGAAATGATGAGCTCTTTCGGTTCGATGTAGTTACGGAATCCCTCTAGAGTTTTCCACCTCCCAGCTTGCATAACATCGAGATGATGGATCCCCATACTGAGTGCTTGAGTTGCTGCACCGCCTCTAAACGAATGAGAGGTGATGTTGAGGTTTTGAAGATTAGCCCTAGTAAGCAGCCCTTGTAGCCTGTCCCGGAGGGTTGACAAAGATAATGGCAACCCCGTTGACTTAGACTGGAACAGGAAACTATTGGTGCTTATGGCATCTAGGTATTTGGTTCATAGCTGATGCTCCAAGGGATCAAAAAAAATGCTACTACAGCTCCCTTAGCGTGTTGATCTGTCTTAGATCTTCTTACGGTTAGGTGCCAGGTATTGCTGTTAATCTGGATGACATCGGTCTTAAGTAAATTGGCAGCCTCGCTTATTCTTAGCAACGCTTTAAATTGGATAAGCCCTAGCGCTGCTGCCTGCAACACCTTGAAATCGCAGTTCCCGATCCCCAAAATCACCAGCTTGTTCATTTCGCAGGGCTTGATTTTGGCCCTCGTCACAGTAGGAAGACGAACTCGTCTCCCCGTTTCTAGTAGGGAGGATTGAAGTTCTCTAGGCGCTCCTTGGAGGTTCCCATAAAAGTAATTCAGTGCGGCTACGACGGTTGGCATTAATTTCTGCCTTCCGTCGGCGGAAAGTTTAGCGAGATATAGATTTCGAGCTTGAGGAAGTGGAATAGTGCGCATGTATTGACCATTCCTCCATATTTGAAACTTCTTCATTTCCGCTGTATATGACTTGATCGTTGCTGGTGGCCTGTCACAGTTAACCGCGTCGATAATAGCTCGCGTGACGCTATTTAGACCCATATGCTCAGCTTTCAGTCCGAGATTGGCTGCTTCTTGAAACCTTTCTGCTGAAAACATAATTATTACATTGTCCTTCCCATATTTCCTCCCTGGGTGGGTGGGTGGGCACACCGCTCACGGTTAGCGCAAGTAACCTGGATGGCTCTCCATCCTCCACCCGAGGATGGGAGGAGCTGAGAGCGACGAGGTCGCACTCTTGCGAAATAGCCTAGAGTTACACGGGTTACTGTACCCGTGCTTGACTGGCGATCACGCTGTTGCGACATCTCAGCGTGATCGACATCACACCGAGGTGTGTGGATTTCTCAATAGTACAAAATACCACTTATACCTCCGTTACACTCTGGTATAAAATCTATTTTGTACTATTGTTACATAACACCGAGCTTTGGAAATAGCAAAGCCGGGGGACTAGAACCTAAGTGGTTTCCTTATCTTCGGACCAGGTCTGAAGTCGATGAGGAAAAACGCGAAATCCGATCTTGAAAATTCTGATCCGAAGGCACCCGCCACTGAAGGATTTTTGAACATTTTGGTGCCCGTTGGAAATGATACTCCGTCTAATATGAAATCTGCCCAGTTTACACTCGTTGGTTTAACAATGGGGTAAAATTGCTGTGAATCCCATAATGGACATCCAAGAATTCCAAATGATTGGTGAAAGCGAGCCCACTTGAGTGTCATTGTAATTAAATTGATTGGTGGCACTAACCATAGAGGTCCACTTGTCAAGGGTTCGTGCTGGGCGAATGCATCGACTCCTGATGTATCTGGACATTGATATCTAGAAAAGAAAATGCTGCACCGAGCGTTTCGGTCATTTGCAAACATATCAATATTAGGAGCTCCCCATCTGTTTACGACAGCATCGTATATATTGTCGGATATCCTCCAATCATCATAGTCCACTAGGCGACTAGCTATATCTGCCTCTTGATTTTCTTCCCTAGGAATCCACCTTACTGACAACGAAACCATGTGACTATTTTCTAATGCCCAGATCTTCTCCGCCATTTGGTGCAAATGCAAAATTAGGCTGCCTTTGCTGCAAATTGTGACTGCTGCTTGGCTATCCGTATTGATTAGAACATCTCCTGATAATAGAGACTTATATGAATCCAACGCGAACCACATTGCAAAGATCTCTCTAGCAGTGCTAGAATCCCCCTGTAAGTGTCCTGGAAGTTCTCTGAACGTTCGCGAGAGGATGTCGCCTTGGTAATTCCTCAAAATCGCCCCCACGGAATGTTGTGAGGCGTCTACATCGATAACCTGACGGAAATTTCTAGGTGGTCGTACTGGTATTAGGCTAAGTTGAGTCATATTTCCCAGCCTTTTCCTCCAGTATTGTAACTCACGTTGCTCTTTAGTTGTCTTCAGCCATGATCGTGATAATGGCAACTCTTGTCGTTGTGCCTCAGCCACTTGTCTTGCCACTGCTCTCGTATTTCTCTTGTCGATCGAGTTCAGCACAATATGTAGCGACGAAATAGTTCCTGACCAACGTAATCTCTCGTGTAACGACGGTTTCAAAGAGGCACAGATTTTGTCTAATCTGACGCGAGCTCTTTCTACTCTATCTGTCGAGACAGAAATAGTCATTGCTGACAAATTAACTATGAATCCTAACCAGCAGCATTGCTGGGATGGAGACCAACTGCACTTTTCATCTGCGAAGTGCCAGCCTGCTTGTTTGAGGTCGTTCTTGATAATGGAGATTGATCTAGAACACCTTTCCTGTGATATCTCGAATATTATTCCGTCATCGATATAGATGGCTACTTCTAGTCCCTGGGCTCTCCACACCTTTACAAAAAACGAAGTAGTTTGGTGAAGATATATGACGCAGAAGAAAGTCCAAATGGTAGGCATATGAACTGGTAATAAACGTTATCCCATAGGAAGCCAAGATACATGGTATGATGCTCTGCAATGCGCACATGATGATAACCTGACTTGAGATCAAAAGTTCCTAGGAAACCTCCTTCGGGAAGAGCATGCATAACGTTATTCAAATCGTCCAGTTTGAATTTCGGAGTTTCGAGAAACTGATTCAGATGTGAAAGATCCAACACCAATCTGAGTTTTTTACCTTTAGCAACTGATAGTGGATGTATGTGCAGGAACTTGCGGGCGCTGCCCGTTACCTCGCGAATAGCTCCCGTGTTGAGAAGTTCTGCAATTTCATTGTTAACAAGGTCTATATGCTCGAGAGCAGACTTTCTATTCCTGACATTCCTCGGCTTAGTAGGAACCGATTGAAAGGGTAAAGAGTACCCATGCAACAATGTGGTCGAGACCAATACAGACGGCTCGAGAGCCAACCATTTCTGAGGAAAATCATGGATAGAACCAGCTGAAAACTCACTATTGATTCCGTGGGCAATCTTTGACCCAGTGGCCCTCTCTCCCGCATAGGTTGCACGATGATTTGCGTCTATTCTGGATCTCTTTGTAGGAATAGCGAGGCTCTCTCGATCCTCGGAATGTGGGCAAATCCCTTTTTTCATAATCGGAGGGGCGCCTAGCTTCATATGGTCTACTCCAACTGGAAAAGTTGGTTGGCGAACGACGGCTGAAGGAAACAGGTCGCCATGCTGTTTCCTGCCTCCGAAAGGGCGTTGGAAGCGTGGACGGTTTCCTTTTCTTGCCGTCGTCCTCGCTCTTTTTGATTGATTCCATGAATTCGCTAAGCCTGGGGTCCATTGACTTGAGAGATTTGGATTTGGTCTTAATGTCCAAAAACTGAAAAACTTGCGGATGTGAATCGGCAATTTTCAGCGTTTCGTTTCTGACATTGAGCTCTTGAATCACTTCGGGTATAACGGTCTCGATGTCTTCAGTACAGTACACGTTCGATAGCTTGCGAACCAACAATGAATTGAACTCATACTGACGTCCGAATCCTTCCCTCTTGAACGAATAAGCAGCCGAGGTTTGCAGCGAGGAAGAAGGAGCGTCGGCTTTCACCACTTGAATGATAGAGTTCAAATCGCGAGGATCAAGACGAATCACATTGGTCTCAACAATCTCTTCATGCTGAGTAAGACGACTAGGAGCAGAACTGTCTGACGGATCGTCTCCAGAAGTACCGTTAAACGTAGGCATAACTGATCGGTAGGACGAGCGTAGAATGCAGCACACCGCTCACGGTTAGCGCAGGTAACCTGGATGGCTCTCCATCCTCCACCCGAGGATGGGAGGAGCTGAGAGCGACGAGGTCGCACTCTTGCGAAATAGCCTAGAGTTACACGGGTTACTGTACCCGTGCTTGACTGGCGATCACGCTGTTGCGACATCTCAGCGTGATCGACATCACACCGAGGTGTGTGGATTTCTCAATAGTACAAAATACCACATTTCGTCGGCGGTCTCTTGCATAGCGCTGCACGGCTTTCGAAAGGGAATGATTTGCTCTATCACAAAATGTATTGCATTTCTTTTCTCATCATGAATTTTGTCAATTTTTAGGTCGTTGACGTGGAAAGTGAAAAAGTGAAAAAGTAGCCATTTGCGCACTTGTTCTCTCCGCTTAGATTTGTAATTTTTTACACAGTTTTTTTATAGCGTTTGGAAGACAATGTTCTGTGCTACAAGAATATGTGTTGGTGCTATTTGCTCGTTTGTCCTTTATTGATTTTTAGGTCACCAAATTGGGAATTCCGATTTTTTCCGCCCGAATTTTTACCAAAACTCCGTTTCTGTGGTTGAATTTTTTTGTATGGTGTTATATGTCGTCTGGAAGAAGATGTGTTGCTCAGTAAGAATTTGTGTCGCGTTTATTGGCTCCCGCTGATTTCTGTCGAATATCAACAACTGAAGAAGGAGGAGTTGTTGGCGAAGACGATTTTTCTCTTTTTGGCATTTTGTTGATATTCAATAGAAATCAATAAACGCGACATATATTCTTATAGAGCAAGACATTTTCTTGCGAATGACATATAACACCAACCCAAAAAGTCCAACCACAGAGCAGGAGCTGTCGGCAAAAATAACCATCCTCCTTCGGACGTCCCAATTTGATGGCCTAAAAATCAATAAAGGGGAAGTGAGAAAATAGGACCAATACATATTCTTGTAGCACAGAACATTGTCTTCCAAATGGTACAAAAAACTGCGCTAAAAAATTACAAACCTAAGCGGAGAGAACAAGTGCACAAATGGCTACTTTTTCACTTTTTCACTTTTCACTTCAGCGACCTAAAAATTGACAAAACTCATGATGAAAAAAAGAAATGCAATACATGCTCTGATAGAGCAATTCATTCTCTTTGGAAAGCTTTGCAGCGCTCTGCAAGAGACCGCCGGCGAAATCTGCAGTGAATCGTTGAAAAAAACGGCGGGGACTTATGGGACAACCTAATATGTATAAGCCTGTAGGGGTTCTCACCCCACAGGTTGGGCTAGTAACTAAATCGTGGAAGTAGTCTATGCCAACTAGAACATGCGGTATCCGATGTTCTCCGTGCAATTTGGAATTGGCGAGACATAGATTATTTGCTTTCAGGAATTCTATGTCTGATTGAGCTAGTTTCACACTTGGAAAGCCGTTAGTAATAACGGGTTTTGTTTGAAATTTGAGCTCTAGTTGCTCGCCAAAGACTGTTCCTACTTTGACATTCACGATATGGCTCTCGAACCTTTCGATGTGCCCTCCAATTCCAGACATTGTACATATTTCAGTAGTTTCTTGTGGAAGGCCTAGATCCGCAGCTAAGGATTCTTATATAACGGTTTTTTGAGCGCCGGAATCGAAGAAGAATAGAGCTTTATCATACTGCTCTTTTCAATTGTTCCATATGCTGCCCTCGGCTGTCATTAGGATCAGTTGCGAGATGATAATTCCATTCGCAGTCGAGGTCGGTCGCTAAACCTCTTTGGGCGAATGTTTGGGTAGTATTGTTGGGAAACCTGACATTTTCGTTACGCTGTTCATTATTACGATTGTACTGCGGTCTAGTCTCGTTTTGAGATCCCTGATTGTTTCTTTGTGGATGGTTCCAAGCTCTATTTTGATTTCTTGGCTGCTCTGAGTTACCTTCGGTACATAGAGACATATGGTGTTTTTGTCCACACTGAATGCAGCCCGGCTCTTAGCAGTCGAAGCTGTTATGGGTTGATGAGAAGCGCATATTTTGTACCAATTTTGCGCAGTATTGTTTTATCGTTGATTGTTCTGCATGCCGCTGACGACTGGTTATCTCTTTGGCAAAACAAACACGCTTCTTTATTATTATGAGGCCGAGCGGTGATATGCCTTCCTTTTGATGACGTAACTCTGTTGTTTACTCTGCGACCGAGTCTGCTTTCGACATAAGTCTTAGCCGCGATCTCCTTCTTGTGGTGACACATTAGGTCCTCAATCGTTTGATTGCGTTCGGTTTGGCAGATTACCAACACTGGCTTGATAATATCCTGTGGGAACTTGGCTAGAATGGTTTCCGACCAGATAGGATGACAAGTATTTCGAACGTCGTAACCGGCGGAAATCATCTGGTTTATCACCATCTGGATTTGTTCGATTGAGATGAGCAGCTCCCGGCAAAATTGGATGCTGCTTTCATGTTCACAAGCTTCTGAACTATCTGGGAGCGATTCACTGAGTAGTCGCTGTAGGTTTGCTGCAGGGTTTTTATCATCCAGCTGTAATTTTCAGGCAGAGGCTGAATTCCTTGAATGGCGTTCTTTGCTCTACCTTTTAAGCTTTCTCTCAAGAGATTTATTTTCTCAACAACGTCTAGCCTCTCGTTTTTATGTAATAGTGTCTCGAAGGTTGCCCAATATTCGGAAAATTCTTCTCCTTTTCCATAAAATTTGGGCAGCGATGCTTGTGGAGGGTTTATGGAACGAAGCATTTTTTTTTGTGCAGTGTGGCTCGGTTTCGCAGGAGACGAGAAATACTAATACTAATACTTTTATCGGTAACGAGAAAACAACAACCACGAAGAAGAAGCCGAACAGAACAGAATCAGAACCGACATAAGAAGAGGTGAAAATTCAAACACAAAACAGAACTAAGACCAAAACGAATGCTAAGAACACAACCGAAACATAAGTGCCAGCTTCGGTCCAGGTTATACTAAGCCCTAAATAATAATCTCATTGTAGAAACATGGGAGTGTATGGAGAGAAACAGAATTTGGGGGAGAACCAGAAAAAAAACGACATATTAGGGGGCAGCTAGCAGAACTAAGCGGTACTAAGAGCGAGCTAACATTTAATATGGGACTTAAGAGAAAGAAGAAGCGCACGTGCAAACGCATGCAAAGCGTTAGATAACTAAACAGCTAGAGCAAGTGAACGACATGCTAAGGAGGAGAGGAAGTATGTAAAAGAACGGAGGTAGGGAAAAACAGATGAACCACGGAGGTAGGAAAAACAGATGAAACCACAAAGCTAGAAGGGCAGGGCAGCGCCCCCAACACTGCGAGTTTAGCAGCTGAAGCCCCGGATAAAGCGAACGATCCACCTGTATAATGAAGATGTCCAGTTGTTCCCATGAGACATGCAGAGCAAGGCAACAAAAAATGTAAATAGTAACTATTCTCTATCAAAAAGAAGGACCCGTGTAACCGCATGCAATAGCTAGACAGCCGGACGACTAGAGCAAGCGAACGACAAACGAGACAAGTGTGACAGTATGTGAGAGATGGAGGAATGGAAAAAGCAGGTGAACCACTAAGCTAGAATGGCAGTGCCCCGCCACCACTGCGAGTTTCAGCAGCTGAAACTCCGGATCAAATAGATCCACCTACATAACCAAGGTGTCCAGCTGTTCCTATGAGACATGCAGAGCAAGGCAAAGAAGATGTAAAATAATTGCAATTATAGGAAGCGCACGTAACACCGCATGCAATAGCTAGACAGCAGATAGTTAAAGCTGCAAGCGACAAAACGAGTTTGAGAGGGAAATGTAATGACCGAGGCATGAAAAACAGGTGAACCACTGAGCCAGAAAGGCAGTGCCCCGCCAACACTGCGAGTTTCAGCAGCTGAAACTCCGGATCAAATAGATCCACCTACATAACCAAGGTGTCCAGCTGGATACTATCTCAACGGTAGGTCGGAACAGCCCAAGTGTTGTATATGCTTAGAACGGCTTCTCCCTGGGAAGTAACAAACTGCAGGTATCTCGACCCTAATACAACTCTGCGCAGAGTTAGGGGCGACAGAAGTCGGGTGTTGGCAGCATGCTGATTCACGTGCTCCGCAGCTGACGGGCGCGCGCGGGATGAGAGCTCGTATCGCTGCTAAGCGCAGTGGGTAGGTGGGGTAGTAGGGAAGCGCCCGGACTCGTGAGCGAAGGGCGGGGTTCGGCTCCCGCAAACTGTGTTTGTTCTGCACTTTTGCAAAATCAATGTTTATCATATAGGTGAACCTAGGGGTATTATAGTATGTTATAGAGCATGTTTACAAAACAGCATATGCTTCAAACTACAGATTGGCTAGAATGTTTACTTTTAAAGAACCGAGGCAGTTCTCCATTCTCCACACCCAAAACAGCACATGTTGACCGCTATAGTTTACCTGCCTTGGAGCCGATACATAAGAAGATACGGGAACAGCCTAAATTGTACGGCGTCGTCAGGGTCATGTCCATCAGTGCTCGTGTTGTTATCTATTTGCTAACTCTGGAATGTGGATCGCCTTTGGATGCGCCTCTAACCAGGGAGGAGAAGATGTTAGCAGACAGGATAGCAAGAATTTTGAAGTTCATCGGAGATAAACAGTTGGAGGAAATCCATGATGAAGAGAACCTGGAAATTGAAGAATACGAGGTCGACGGCAAATGGAACATATTTGATGAGGATGAAGACCTGAATCTGGATCAGCCAGCTGGATCAAAAACGATCACGATCTTGGCTCGTGTGAAGAGTCTGCGAGGAGCCTTTGGCTTTCATTCATTGCTTATGTTGCAAGCACTCGTTTTGCTTTATGCACTATGTTGCGTACCACTGATGTTAGAAATCGATATAGTATCCTTGTTTGCTTGTAAACGCTTGCTTATTTGTACACCTATTTTGTGTGAAACCGTAGTTATGTAACGTTAGATATTTTGTAATGGATTTACTTTTTACTTGGTAGGTGGGTACTGTGGAGAACTGCCTGTTCTTTAGAAGTAAACATTTTAGCTAATCCGTAGTTTGAAGCACGTGTTACATGTAAATATGCTCTACAACATACTATAGTACCCCCAGATGGTTCACCTATATGGTAAACATGGATCTTGCAAAAGTGCAAAACAAACGCAGTCTGCGGGATCCAAACCCCAGAACCCTTGCTCACGAGTCCACGCGCTTCCCTACTACGCCACCCATGCACCATTTTGAACCACGATACGAGTCCTCATACCGCGCGCGCTCGTCAGCTGCGGAGCACGTGAATTAACATGCCGCCAACACCCGACTTCCGTTGTCCTTAACTCTGCACCTAGTTGTATTGGGGTCGAGACACCTGCAGTTTGTTACTTCCCAGAGAAAAGCGGTCCTGCCCATATACGATACTTGGGCCGTTCCGATCTACCGTTGAGATAGTATCCCGGCGAGCCATGCGAGCAGGGCAAGGAAGATGAGAAATACCTGCAATTCGCTCTAAGAAGCGCAGGTGAAACAGCAAGCTATAGCTAGACGGCCAGACAGTTAAGCAAGGATGACAACGAGCCAGGAGAAGGAGTATGCAAAAGACCAAGGCATGAAAAACAGGTGAACCACTAAGCTAGAAGGGCAGTGCCCCACCAAAACTACAAGTTTTAGCTGCTGAAAACCCCGGAACCAAAAAAAAGAAGTACACTACATCAAGGAGTCCAGCTATTCATCTGACATATGAAGAGAAGGCAACGCAAAACGTAGAACAATAGCAATATGCTATAAGAAGAGAATACAAGAGAATTCAAGAGAATTACGAAGGTGCGCATCTGCTTCGGGATTGTCGGTCCTGACCTGGCTTTGTTCATGGACAACCTGTAGGTCAGGATTGGTCGTTGTCTCGTTAGTGCTATTTTTCTGTGAAATGTAGCCTAATGTAATGCCCATTCCTTCTCGGGCACTTCTTGACTCGTCGTACCTAGCTGTCAATTTAAAAATAACTCGCTAGCGTCAGCGATCGCTACTTGTATCTGCGATTCCTGCTCTATTTGCTCGATCTCTGCCATAAGATCTTTTTTCTCGGATTTGTTTTTACAATTTCTATACTCGGACGTCTGCGACTGAAGCGATGTGGACCCGTGCCAGCTTTGTTTTACAGTTTTTGAATGTTTTCTCTGCCTTCTCTTTAATGCGCTCAGAAGAAGTGCTATTCTCGAACGAGATTTTTCACCATTTTCTTCATCAGCCGTTGAGTACTCCACGACTGATAAGCTCATTAAGTGTTTTTGAGCACAGCAAGATGGGTGCTTTGTGGAAGTAAAGCGCCATTTTTTGCGACTTTTACTTTTGTCTCAAATTTAAGAAAAATTACTCCAAGTACTTTGTACGGAAGATTCTATTCCTTTATGGAATGATCTGCCTCTAGGTGATGAATACTAGAGGGCTTTTACTCCAAGTACTGCGTACGGGAGATTTTATTCCATAATGGAATGGTTTGCGCCTAGGTAATGAATACGAGACGACTTATTCTCTTGGAATCAGAGAATGCGATCTTATCTTCGATCGACTTTATGCTCCAGGTCCCAAAGCTGTCACACTTTGACACGGGAGATTTAGGCTTGTTAGGCCGATGCACCAAAATATTAAGGCCAATGGGAGAAATTAGGACTTATGGTTAGATCTGGCAAAGAAGTGTTTATCTCACCCGCCACCAGCACCGACATCCTCCACCGCAGCCGCGACGACATCCGCGTGTATGTGACACGCGAGAGGTGAAAAAGAACTAGGATAGATTTCAACAACACATTTTAAGACCCTGCGAATCTTTACGATCTGAGAGTACTCTCATTAGGCCCCCTTGCAGTCCTTCTGATTTACTTCTACCCGTTCTACTCCCTTTATTCACCTTATTCAGGATTATTTTCAGCCGTTCTTATGTTTGCTTCCAACAAGCTGGCAACACCCTTAATTTTTATGCTATATACGGCCCCAGGTCGACGAGGTTCTAGCTTTCCGGGCGGTAGCCGGTCCCGCGACGATCACCTGCATACGGCGCGAAAACTCGGCTAACACCACCCCCGGAAGAGAGGGGGGAGGGTGGTCACCTCTGCTCTGGTTGTACGCGGTCCGATTGATTCGCACTTAGGCGGAAGCTCTGAGTCATCACGCCGACCAATGGCGCGCGGCCGACCGGCAGCTGGATGACTCATGCGTCTGCATCCACACGGAGGGGGCGGAGTGGCGTTCTATCCCCCGCCCTTTATACAGAGGCGTGGCAAATGTCTGCGTCTCCACTATCTCGTAAGGCAGCCACTAGACTCTCGAGCACTCGCAGGGGGTTGGGGGTGGGCGGGCCAGGGGGATGAGGGGATAGAACGCTCGACCCCCCACGGAGGGTACGGGTGTCCGGATAAGCTGCCTTGAGGAGAAGAGCGTGAAGCAAACGCAGTTATTTTCCGATGGCAGTGGCGAAAACTGCGCGAAAACGTCATTACAAACAAATTGCTTCAATTTTTAGTACTACACCGCTATTAATGTCGACCTTCTCGTCCTTAGTTTTGAAGTGCAGATCGGAGAAGGAGTAGTCCTGCTGATCTTCAGTCCATGCTCCTCCTATTCCTCACTCCAGTATTCGTCAAGAAACGAGTGATAGTGAAAGCACTCTTGAGATATTGGGCAGAAAAGGCATTCATCATCGAATGCAATAGCACAAGGAGCTAGGCTACTATCAGTTTTATCTAGTCCTCAGTGGCTTTGTTCCCTGAGGTCCCAATACAAATCCTTGCTTTTTTAACTATTTCCTTTCACTTCGGGAAGATCCAATCTCTATGTGTTGCCAAAGTTTTAATTACGGCTGATCCCATATGGAAGGCCAAGAAACCAGTGAATTCGGGAGCAAATATGGCTAAAGTTCTTAAAACGAGGGTGCACCACTAGTTTTCCCAGGATTAAGAAAGATTATTGATTTTAATGATTTGGATTTTATTGATCTGCAAGACATTAGTTCCTATAGGACCTTTTGTGTAGCTTTCAGGACTGCCTAACTACTGAATGTGTACAAATAGGGGAGTTCTTCGTTCTCCGTTATACCGGGCATATTTTGTTCCATTAATCATGACAGAGATCATGATTCTTCTCCACTTTTACCAAATTCTGACAGCTATAGCCTAGAGTCGAGAACAGAATACAACACGGGTGAAAGGGTACTGTTTACAAGTGCATAGAGGCCATGCGTACTCCTCTTCGGAACATGAAACACCTAAGAGAACGCTTTCTCACCACGGTTTCTCAGGAACCCTGCTGTAAATCGCTAGGAGACGCCAGACAGTGTGAGTCATCACCCCGCCTGGCCACGCGCCATTGGTCGCGGCGATGACTTAGAGCGTCCGCCTAAGTGCGAATCAATCAGACCGTTGTACGCCTTGGTATGAAAGTATGTGTATGTCCAGTTACATCAGAAATGGCATACTTCAATTCACTGTAGGGTAAAACACACCAGTGCTGCAAAAAAAAAATCCGGTTTCAAGAAGCAACTCCTCACAAACGCATACAACAAAAAACTACGGACGAGTTGTTGCGGTATGGCCAGAAAGTCAATTACTCGTCCGCAGTTTTTTGCTTGGGTGCGTTTAACGGCAACTCAAGGAGGGGTGGTCTTTATGTACGGATGGTCACCGTGCCCGCGAAGGCGACTGCCGCGTGCGCGATGAGCTCCGCTGCAGTCGTGTGAGCTGACCTGCTGCAGACGCTAGGTTTGAGTTGTTGGCATCCCTTTCTGGTGTTGCAGGAGCTGCGGGAACATACTCTGGTTCAGAAATTGAGTTCGAGTTATAAAACTAAACAACGTTCTAAGGCTCAATTTTATATGATACTTCTTCAGTAAAAGCTGAAAATATAACACACCATCGAGTGGAACTGACTTTGTATACGCTTTCTAACACTTGGTGTGCAAGTTTTGAGGCAGGTTTAGATACCACTTGTATACGACGATACGGCGAAGGACTTATACGCCCTAATAATTTGGTGGTTCAGTGGATATGATGGCGAGTACAAGAGATGAGACAGAGTTTATTGGGAGACCAACTGGTCTATGTGCAGGTGGAGCGAGAACTCCTGTGTGTCCGCTGTATGGTAGCGTCACGCCTCTGACCTCTCAGGGCTTGAGCATCATCGCAGACGATAGGCGATGATATTCCCGGCGAGGCCAAAACGAATTCTTTGAATTACACGAAGAAATGTAATTCAAGCATGACATGATATACATGAAAAGTATGACATCACGATGCCTTCATCGATCGGCTTGTTTGGTGGACTCTTGCAGACCATAAGTACCGGATTGTGTAGAAGACTCGAGTGACTGTTGACGGTCTGGGGTTGACGGCTGCAAACTGCCTGTTGATAGTTGAAGACAGCTTGACGGACGGTTGAGCAGCAGCAGCTAGTTGAGAGTTGTAGACGGCGACGGCGGTATGGAACAAAAGGAAACATGACAGATTTTAAATATCAATTAGTACAGTACCCGTTTTTGAAGAATCATGACTCAGTAAACATGTGTTATTCCGGCGGTCTTACGAGAGTTTCCCTGTTGATCTTCGCCAACGCCGGTTCAAGAATTCCGCGACCATAACCCATCACTTCTTTTTCAGCACTGATTTTTTGCGGTTTGTTGGGAAATTGAGAGTATATTATTGGTGACCTGGCCGATCCAGCTAAAAAAGTGGTGGTGACCTGACCTAGGTTCGCGCGAAAGGGCATGCCCCATGGCAGGCGCGGTCGATTGATAGACGCAACGCCCTTCTCACGTTTTGACGTGGGTGGTCTTTGATTCAGTGACTGGTTCCGTATTTCGTTAGCTATTGTTCGCTTGAACGCGTTTTTGCGTTCGTTTGCTACAGTAAATTTGCTGGTTGGTGAGAAGTGATTAAAAGATTGAGGTTCATCGGAAACTGTGCTAAGATTTGTAAAATTTTTGGTACAATAGCGCTTATTTTCGGCATGATTATTATTAATTGCTGTGCGATAATGGCAGTTTTGATGGTCTCGTCGCAATGAATTCCATGGAGGACCTTGTCTGGGCCTCTTAGGTTCTTTTTTGAAACACACTGATGCGTGGTGCATTTTTCCACATCCGCTGCAGTTTTGCTTTTGGCAATTAAAGCTGCCGTGCCGTGAGGAGCAGCATTTCCAGCATCTGTTTTGCTCCTTTAAAATTCTTCTACGGGTTGATTTGTCAGTAACAGTTTTGCATGACAAAGATGCATGTTTACCAGTGCTGCAAAAGATACATCCCCCATTTGGCTGAGGTCGGGGGACGTCATATCTGCCTGGCGTTGAGATGACCTCACCGTGGATTATATCGCCCAGTCTGTTCTCAATGTAGACCCCAATGGCAATTTCCTTCTTGAGGTCACTCATAAGTTCATCGATTGATTGATTGTGCACTGCTCTGCTAGCTATGAGCACAGGTTTTACAATATCATGAGGAAACTTAGATAATATGATTTCTGTCCAAACTGGTTCACACGTAGACCTAACGTCATATCCTGCGGATACCATCTGGTTTATTAAAACCTGAACTTTTCCGAGGACTAAGGAACAGCTGTTGGCAAAATTTTTAGCTGGCATTAAATTTAGCAGCTTTCGGACAATTTGTGACCTATTTATTGAATAGTCACAGTATTTGTCCTTCAGTGTTTCCACCATCCATTCATAGTTATGCGGCAATGACTGGATGCCTTGTATGGCTAGTTTTGCTCTACCCTTTAAGCTTTCCTTGAACAGAATGATCTTTTCGATGACGTGAAGTTCAATATTTTTATGAACCAGCGTCTCAAAAACTGCCCAATACTCTGGAAATTCCTCTGAATTACCAAAAAATTTTGGTAAGGACACTTCCGGAGCCTTTATGGAGCGGTGTACTCCTTGACCTGCCTGCGTTTTCGCTAGCTGCACTGTTACGGTACTGGTATTAGCCCCAATGTTTTCATAATTTGATTGGCTACTTTGAAACACTGAGGGTGTTGGAACTGCTGCAGCAACTATACTGTTATTTTGAAAGCAGTGCCCAAATTGGACTCTTTTCCTTTCTTTACTGCACCTTAATTCGTCAACACGTGCCCTTAAACTATATGTAAGGTCGACGGCTTCTGCAGTAACCTTGTGCAGTTGAGATTCTCGCTCAATTTCCTCTAATTCAACCATTAACTCTTTTTTCTCTGCTTTATCTTTGCAGTTCATGTACTCATCCCTTAACTCGATAAAAAGTTTTTGAAGGCTTTGTTCACCCTCTTTTAATTCTCTTATATACTCTTCCAAACGATCTATGGTAGACTTGCATTTCTCACAGTTAGAGTCACTTTGAATTGCGCAGTTTAGGCTAACTGTATGCTCTTTGTAGCGCGTTACTAAATCACGAAGCGCGGTTGAGCTCAATATGATTGCTAATTTCCTTGAATGGAATGCCATTTTTTTAAAAATTCTCCTTCACTGTTGTTAGCGACGAAGAGAAAAGGCTGCTCCAGGTACTTTTAGTGTACGGGAGACTTAACTTTCTTACTTAGAAAGTGCGGTCGTCAATAGAATCGACTTTGTGCTCCAGGTATTTAACGGGAGACTTATTCTCTTGGATTCAGAGAATGCGGTCTTATATTCGACCGACTTTATGCTCCAGGTTCCAAAGCTGTTACACTTTGACACGAGAGACTTAGGCTTATTAGGCCGTTGCACCAAATGTATACGACGATACGGCGAAGGACTTATACGCCCTAATAATTTGGTGGTTCAGTGGATATGATGGCGAGTACAAGAGATGAGACAGAGTTTATTGGGAGACCAACTGGTCTATGTGCAGGTGGAGCGAGAACTCCTGTGTGTCCGCTGTATGGTAGCGTCACGCCTCTGACCTCTCAGGGCTTGAGCATCATCGCAGACGATAGGCGATGATACCACTGGCCGCGCTATCCGCCGCGTCCGCGGCGATCAGTCGTACATAATGTCCCGCAGCCCTCAAGAAGCACAAACAGTAGGGCTGTCCTACATGGTGCCCCTCCCCGACCCTATTTGTGTCAATTTCGTATTTCGTTTACGCACACCCCTGATCGGGACCCATATATGCACACACACACACGTATACACACTATACATTGGACCCGGATGAATCATTTTCGGACATACCGATCCGGGTCATTCAAAAAACGGCGGTTCGCAAAATCGCCGTTATCCGAAGATCGCTCAACTATCCGAAGATCTTCGATCGGGTCCAATCCCTAATCCCCACACTCGCACGCGAACATGCACACACATGCCTTGCACGCAGGCGACGCCAGGCACTGGCAAGCGGGTCAATCGCGCACAGCCCGCTGGCGCATATCGAGCTCCCACCCAGCCGTGTTTTTTCGCCTCCGATATGCTCCGGCGAAACTCTCGCTTTGAAGTTTCTACACATAGAAGGGGTGGGGGGGGGGGGGGTGAATGCATTGTCTCTCGTCGTCGTGCATATATACGTTAGACGCGTTTTTCGTCATACACGTTGTAGGTTTTCATACATAAATATGCCATGGTTGGAACATACTTTAGTTTATTCTGGACGTAGCCCGAAGACTACGTATAAATAACAAATAAACACAAACATCAGCATAATAGAACCAGAGAACAGCATATGAGAAATCGGCATCACTATTTACTGGATAAAACAGAAACAAAAGTGGATCAAGAGATAATCAGCACCTCTGCAACAGCCTTATTGGCCTTAGCTTTAAAAGAGCCAAGAGTCAGGTGCAGGAAGTCTTCTTTGAACGCCTTATTTAAGAGCACGGAAAACCTACTAGAAAAGAATTGTGGGCACTATTGTACATAACGTACCGCACTAAATCTTGTTCAAAATAGGTCTACTAGGGGTAATCTGCCATGGGAAGAATGAATATCATAGTCGTTTTTTGCGGAAATGCCTTATAAGCCCGCTATATTATGTTTGAATCGCCAAAGGCCTTGCGAAATAGCGCGCGCTGATTGGGCAAGGGAGGGAACTCTAGGATGAAGGCAATTTTAACACGGGCTGGTGGGCCACACCCCGCAGTCCCTTCCCCTGTCCGATCTTGTGCTCTCCTCTGCGTCAGCGACCTTAATATAGCGGGCTTATACGGCATTTCCGCAAAAAACGACCATGATATTCGTTCCTCTCATGGCAGATTACCCCTAGTAGACCTATTTTGAACAAGATTTAGTGCGGTACACTAAGTACAATAGTACCGAATTGTGCACTGACCTGTTTCCTACAAGGCGGAACCTTGACTTTCTTCCTACCACCTCTTGTAGAGGAATCAACAACTGTGAAAAACGCTTGCTGAGGCGTCACGGAATGCAATATCAGCTCTAAACGTAATATCGTTCTAGTATATACATGCGAGATATGAGGGCATAAGTATGTAGCGTGGTCTAATAACGGCAGACACAGTATGTACCGACTGTGAGAGTCGATGGAAAGTTGAGGACGTTGTAAGTTGAATCGGCGACCATGAACGTACGCGTACTGAGGCGTCACAGGTTGATATGTTGACTATGAACGAAACATCGCTCCGGTCCAATACATGTAAGGCATGAGAAGATTAACTGTACAGCAATATCTAATAACGACAAATATGTCGTAGTGCGTCCGTGAGAGTCGGTAAAAAGCTGGTAAAGCTGTAATGTCGGTGACCATGTCCGCTAAGATGCTACCGGCACTGTGAAGAAGTTGAAGTACGAGCTGACCGCATCTGGAAGGAAGAACTAAATTCCTCGAGGGGTTGACCCGTTGGTGCTACGCTCCTACTAGGACGCCAATGGGGATGGTTCTAACAAAGGAGGTCAATGAACGTCCCGTGGCAATTTTCTAAGTGACCTATTGAGGGTTGTAGAGGGCTGTCTGAGAAGCACCGTAGTTGTTTTCAAGTTTCCTGTGGACATCTGGGTAGGTCAAAAATTGCAAAAAACCGTATCACTTCAGTGCCAGCAAAACTGACGTCTAGAACTGCCATGTCATGATTTGAATCTAACCTGCAAAAGGTTAGGGGCTGCAACAGTAGCGGAATTTCAGCGAACTCACAATTTGCTTGTTAGCGATACACTAACCGAAGCGGAACATTGAAGTGCGCCGCTCACGAGGCAGGCGTCAGCGACTGGATGGCCGAGTGGGTGCGGGGACGGACTTGCAGGAAGAGGGTCAGGGTTTCGGATCCGAGGATTGAGATTCTGCATTGCTGGGCTTGCTCATCGTCCTTTTGCCGATGTAAATTGTGTCTTGAACACTGTAGTCTACCATACTGACGTTATAGCCTTATTTTAGCCCGCATTATACGATTTAACAACGATGCTGCCTATTTCCCCCACACTCTCTACTAATCGAAGGTGCAGAGACTTGTACTCTCACGACTGGAGATCGGAGGCAATTTTCGCCCATACCTCGTTTTGTGGGCTAATTGAGGTGCTGATCAGAAATCTGATAAGCGTTTTCATCTGATCGCGTGATCCCGTGTTTTCATGAGTGATCAAGGTCAGTACAGTGTTCCCAAAAATCACGCTTGTCTCGCTGAAGAAGCTCTTGTTAGTTGCTACAACTTTATGATGCTTTTGTAATGTTCTCTGCTTGTTTTGAAACTGTTTCTCAT
This sequence comes from Heligmosomoides polygyrus bakeri, assembly GCA_947359475.1. Lineage (NCBI taxonomy): Eukaryota > Metazoa > Nematoda > Chromadorea > Rhabditida > Heligmosomidae > Heligmosomoides > Heligmosomoides polygyrus. The sequence continues at coordinate 58,532,053 of OX375867.1, read as the reverse complement.
TTAAAGCTCATTTACGAACATGATCGAGATGCGTTGCTTCATTCCATCTCCTGCATGTGCTGATCAGTCTTCGGGTTTCTATAGAGAACGCTTTTCTTGTAAAATTTTACTACTTCGACCATCTCTTAAAAATGTGTCATTTTTTATCTCGAAGTTTGCTCTTATTGGAGCCTTTTTACTACTTTTTCTCGGCCACTGCTCCATACTGATTGGTAGCGGGGGGGGGGGGGGGGGGCATTGCAAATGTAGGTACTTGTAGTACCTCTTCGCAGGTAGAGAATAAATAAAGAATGAGAAACAATGAAGTTCCGGCAAACTTTGTCTTGATGGTTAATAGGGGTGGTGTTCACGAACCTGGCAAACGCTTTTGGTGTTACAGTTACAATAGGTGACAGTGAGTATGTAAGTAAAGGGATGGATACGGAATAACTGGCAGTGTTGTACTATCGTGACTCCAAAAGTCGAGGAGAAGTCGAAAATTTTTTTCGAACAAACATCGCCCAGTACTGTGTTATTGGATGCTGAGTACGCATCCATTTTTGAAAATTCGGCCGACCACGGTAGGTTACTGTGGGTGTCGTCGGTAGGGGTCCATGATCACTTATTTATTTATTTTTTATTTATTTATTAATTTAAACAAAGACAACAGTCTTGTTTAAAGAATGAGGGAACACAAAAGAAAAACTGTACATACACGACACAACAAAACACGAAAGAATGAGTCATATGCACATTGAATCCGATGACATAATAAGCGTCTACTGACTGCGCAATATTTTATAATGCTTAAGGTGTGGAAAACCTTTTGCAGACCTGTACAGATAACCTTGACATGTCTTCGTATTTACCTAGCAGCAGATTGAAATCACCAAGTGTTCTGTATGTTAGAAAATCAGATCTGACTCGAGTTTTGGCAACTGAAACTCGAAGCTTAAGCTTTCCTCTTACGGATCTCGTCAGTGCGCCATCAAATAAATCGGTTGGGTTAACGGATAACTTGTTGCTAATGATCTTGAACATCATGACACGATCTGCTGCTTTTCTTCTATTCTTGAGCGACGGTAGGCCAAGTAAGACTGATCTTTGAGAAGCATGTGGAATTTGATCGTAGTTCATTGAAAAGCATCTCATCATAAGTTTTCTAGTGAAGCTATTTTGAACACTTTCCAAAAACTCGATATCTTTCTTCTTAGTTGGATTGAATACCGTGATTCCCGATTCAACAATTGGCCTCACATATGTTTTATAAGCTCGGATATAAATTTCTGGTTGATTTGACTTTAGAGCTCGAAAGAGGTTATATATACGGTAGCCGGCCTTATTAACGAGAAGTCTGCAGTGCTGTGAAAAGCATAGATTGGACGTTATGATGAATCCCAGATCGCGGGCTTCTTTTACATTGCTTAGAACCTGACCATTAATACTGTATGTTGGGAACTGTGACTGTCTTTTAGATCCAATTGTTAGAAAACATGTTTTTTCATGTGCAAGTGGTAGACCCCACTTTTCTGCCCAATCGGAGATGTAATTTATCGCGGACTGGAGGGATAGTTCATCAGAAGTGTCTACAATTTTTTTGTAAACCTTCACATCATCTGCGTACATTTTACAGGTGACACCCCGATTGGTAAGATAGTTCGGAAGTTCGTAGGTGTACAGTAAAAATAAGATTGGCGATAACACCGCTCCTTGAGGAACTCCGCTATACGTGGAAAACACTTTCGAAAACTGACCCTTTATGCCAACTTGATATGTTCTGCCAGATAAAAATTGCTTTACCCAACATATAATCATAGGGTGGATTCCTACCGCTTCCATTTTAACCAACAGATTGTTCACCAAGACCCTATCAAAAGCTTTGGCGAAATCAAAATATATAACGTCCGTACGCTTTCTTTCATCTAGCGCCCTTGTCCAGTCATTAAGAGAGGTAAGAAGGGCAATTTCGACTGATCTGCCTTTGAGGAAGCCGTATTGATTTTCCGAAATTATATTGTGATCTTCAAGATGCATTAATATATGTTTCTTGAGTATCTTCTCAAAGGTTCGCGCAAATATTGATGTTATGCTGACTGGCCTGTAATTTCTGGGATCAGACCGCAGAGCTTTTTTGTAAATAGGAGTTACGAATGCATGTTTCCATCTAGCAGGCACCTCAGCTCTAGTATAACTTAGGTTAAATATATGCTCTAAAGGGTAGGCTATATAATAGATGATTTTTTTAATAAAACTAAGAGGGATAAAGTCAGGAGTAACTGAGGAAGACGATGGCCATTTAGATAGAATGTCGATGATTTCGTCCTTATGAAACCACAAGGTACTGTTCATTCTCGGAAAATGCGGAAGATCATCTCTATCATTGCATGTTATACTATCTGAGCAAGTATTTCTCTTGTTGAAGACCTTTTGAAATACTTCCCCTAATAAATCCGCTTTTTCTTTTTCTGTCGAAGCCAGTTCACCACTGTCTTTCAACAAACTGGGGATATCATTGCTATTCCCTATACGTGATCTTATAAAATTATAGAAGGCTGTTTTATCCCTTGTTTCTGTCATTTTTCTTTCTATGTAAAGGTTGTAACGATAAACGGCTCTACTAAGTTTGGTGGATAACGACTCATACAGTGACCAGTCATGACTACTACCAGAGGCACGAGCCTTCCTCCAGGCGTAAGAACGGCGTTTGTTCAATCTTATGATATAGGTCGGATATCCTTTTTCATCTTCATTGGTTATACGTATGGGCACATACAGATCGATTGTATGGTGAAGGATTGCAAGCAGCGTTTCATATAATTGATCAGCCGAGCTACTAGAATTCATTACACCGATCCAATCAATGCTGGCTAGATACGCCTCAATCTGTTGATAGTCAGCGCATTTGAAATCCTGTACCCATTTGGATTCTTTGTTCTTAGGTTTGAAGTCTAAATGGAACGTAACTATGGCATGATCACTTGTGCCAATAGGAGGGGCAACATGCACTTCTCTAACAAAGTTTGATTTGTTACAGAGAACGAGGTCCAAAACAGAGTTTCCTCTTGTGGGAAATTGCACATACTGGTTGAATCTGTGTGACTCGAAAACTTCAGAAAGGATTTTAGATGCATAACCATTACAATGTGACATTAAGTCTGGCAGATTAAAATCACCCATTAAAACCGTTGTTAGACTGTTCGCAGAAAAATCGCTAATAGCTTTCGCTAGTAGGCGTGTTCCTATGACACCACAGTTAGGTGTTCTATATACGCAGATAACCCGAAACGTTATATTCTCTTGCATCAAATCGCAAACTAAGATCTCATAACTATTTGCCACGGACTCACTGAACACTTCAGTGTACCATAGTGAATTTTTCACCAAAAGTAATATACCACCGCCTTTTTTAGAGAGTCGATCACATCTAATTCCCAAATAGTGGTTACTGACGATACCCAGAAGAGGTCTCAGCTCATTTTCACTAGTAAGCCATGTTTCGGTTAGTAGAACAACTCCATAATCATGAAGACGTAGTTCCATAAACAGCGCATTACAATTTCTTACAAGTGATCGAATGTTTGCTAGTAAGCAGAAACAGCCAGCCCGGTGACCGCTCAATAGTTTTCCGAGGGAATCCTATTGTGCGGCGTTGAGCTGACAGTTTCGTTTGCGGAGGGAACTGGGGAACGAAAACCATCGCGAGCTTGAGTTGCTCGCAAGGAGGTATCATTTCCCAGTCCTCCTCTGGAAAGACGTTGCTCCCTCCTTCGCATTCTCTCCTCCCATGTTAATGAAGGGCGCACGAAAGTGCCCCTAAGAGTGGGAGAGAAACGTAGGCGATGAGCACGCCTCAGTGCCAACCGTTGGAATCTGCTGCAAGGTAGTACGACCTTTATCAGACGAGGCTTGTCTTGTACTGGTCGCCCCATGCGGTAGACAGATAAAGGAGTGCACTCTATGTTAAGACAGTTAAGCAATTCTACGACTTTAGCAAAGTCATGGGCTAATCTCTCAGAAGGAACAGACGAAGCTGATTCTGGAACATGAAGAAGAACAATAGATCTTTCTCTTTCATGATCATCTGTCGATAAAACTGGAGCAGACTGAGAACGTAGTTGATCTGTTACCGCCGCGGAACTTTGTCTTTCAAAGTTAGCAAGCTTTTCCCTCAAAGATCTATTTTCTTCCCTCAAAAGATGGACTTCTTTCAGTAGCTCAGAGTTCCTTCTGCTAATTTCTTTCATTTCTTCTCTCGTTTCAATCAAAAGCTCCATGACTTGCTTCACGTATGTCGGAACTTTCCCTCTGCCCATTAACGACTGCAGTTGTCCAATTGCATCACTTGTAGTAACTGTTGACGATGACTTTGTTTCAGCTGTAATAGACGAGCGACAGCCCGGAGAGTTCGATGATGTGTTTGTAAGGTTCTTTGCCATCGCCAGCTAAGCTAACCGCTCACAAGAATTCAGTAACGGTACCTCTCCAAGTGGCAAGTTCCGAAATAATTTACGAGAATACTGCCCCTTGCCACGCAAGGCTTCGCTTGTGTCGAGATATAGCCGCAGAGAAGTAGATCCAATACGAAATGAAATGTAGAGTAGAGTGATCGCTCAGAGCCAGCGATAACAACACAGCCGCACTGGGTGAAGGCAGCGATCAGAATGACAACTTATTGCATCCTTTCCTCGCCTATGGAAACTATTTAAGCTGCTGAACACGAATTCCTTTTTCTAAATTATCTATTTTTAGTGCACGACTTTCCACCTCAAAGCAGGAGATTGGAAAGCAAGCCTGATCACATAGCTGAAGAAAGAGATACCATGTACTGACATTGATAACCTTGATCACTCATGAAAACACGGGATCACGCGATCAGATGAAAACGTTTATCAGATTTGTGATCAGCGCCTCAATCCCCCATATATAAAAGAGGAAGGGTTTTTTGTCCGATGTTAGCCACCCGCAAGTCGTATACTGCCTAGCCAGCGGTTTAATCACCCAAGTTTGCGGTGCGATTGCCAGTTGTCCAAACGAAGACGTTGACAGTTGTCCACCACTGTTGTTTACCATCGACTGCCTGACGTAGGGTGATTTCGAAAGAGGTCTCTTCCCAATACGTGTCTAGTGGTCATACCTCAGTGTTCCCTCCCAGCTCTCCTGTGTGATGCAACCTTCCACTATTCTTACCGCCATACTTTTACCACTACCCCACTACCAGGGAAGCTACGACTCCATAATAAATTGAATCCTTTTCCACTGTAAAGTATGACAACCGGCTGCTCTTTTTTGCACATTTTTACTATTATTTTGCATCGCAGATGGCATTTCTTGCGTTCAATTTTCCTCTATGTCTTCAGCCCTACCTTGACCATTACCCCACTACCAGGGAAGATACGGGCTAGATTCATCAACCTGCATTCAATTGTCCTATGTCTACCGCCCCACAGTGGCTACTACCCCACTGCCGGGGAGGCTACGACTCTAGGGCCGGGTTCATCAACTGCTTACCGGTCGGTATTGGTGAAAAGCACGCCAGACCTGATGCTGATGAATCTCATATCAGGGGGTTTGACGGTAATTTTCACCGTTAACGGCAGGTAAACTGTTGACGAATCTGTCCTCAAATACCGAATCTCTCTCCATTGTGCACAATGACAGCCGGTTACTCTTTTCTGCACTTTTTCGCTATCAACGCTAGGGATGCTTCCTTACTCAGCGTCGGTTGCCGGCGAAGCGCTGGGTTGTGGGGACCCTAGCGGGCTCGACGTTAGGATGGGTTTCTGACCCCACATAGCTCACCACACACGACGCCGGCGAAGCCGGCTAGCCTAGCGTGGCCCGTCCGGCCAGAGTCGGGTGCGGGCGAAGCCCGCAACCGACGCTGGGTTGTGGGGACCCTGGCGGGCTCGACGTTAGGATGGGTTTCTGACCCCACATGGCTCACCACACACGACGCCGGCGAAGCCGGCCAGCCTAGCGTGGCCCGCCCGGCCAGAGTCGGGTGCGGGCGAAGCCCGCAACCGATGCTGGGTTGTGGGGACCCTAGCGGGCTCGATGTTAGGATGGGTTCAGAAATTGAGTTCGAGTTATAAAACTAAACGACGTTCTAAGACTCAATTTTATATGATGCTTCTTCAGGAAAAGCTGAGAATATGACACACTATCGCAGTGAAACCGACGTTGTATACATTTTCTAACACTTGGTGTGCAAGTTTTGATGGAGGTCTAGGTATCACTTGCCGCTGAAGCCACCCCATTGCGACATCTTCTGCCGCGGTCGCTGCGTATGCGGCGACCATTCGTACATAATGTCCCGCTGCACAAGCACGATGCTGGCTGCCGGCGAACGAGTGTGTACCGTACTTTTTAAGCGTCGAAAAACCGCGCCGCGTGTAATTGCACGCTTTCCTCAGAACGTTCCGCATTTAAAGGCAAGACGTTCTGACTACTCAGACACTGGGTCTGGAGCCACGATTGCTCATCAGCTACAGAGAAAGTGGCAGATTTACAGGTTTTCTTGTACAGATGTCCGATTTACGGTGAATTGGTGGGGACTTCGTACTTCTTTTACCTCAGAACCAGGAAATATTTGTGAGCGCAACTCATATTTGCGAAGACCAGCAGGTGGTTTGGTTTGCCATTTCTTCTCGGAATTTCCTCGAGAGCCCAGTAGTCGCGGTGAGATGACTTTACGGGCGAGATCGGTAATGGAGAACAGAGGGAAACATCTGCCCCAATTGGGGTCCTTCCTGAGACTAGGTTTGCCCTGGTTTGCGTTAAGCATTTTAGAGTGATAGAAACAACATTCCAACAAAAACACCAACAAACTGTTGTATAACGATGGCTGTCAACAAAGAACATCAACAAGATGCATTACAAGCAGCATTAGATTAGTCATAGAATTACCAAAGATGTAGATATAATAAAGGTCTTCGAACTGCTCTAAAGAGCACAAGAACTGAAATCCTGCGATGTGCTAAAAGTCTTGCATTCACCCACTAAAAAGCGATGTTAATTAAGACCGGACTCTTAGGTGCTTCCTTCTGTCCAAGCTGCTCAGAAGTGATTTCTTATTTATGTTCCCGCGCTTCTAAATGGCTGAAAACACTAAAATTTGGCCAAATTGCGACGCATAGTGAAGTCATGTTGTTTTTTCTTCTACGTAATTTAACTGTAACTGTTCGGTTTGTTTCTTCAAGGTCCTGTTTAATGTGCGCACCCTTGTGCAGTTTTAAATGAATGTTAGCTTGTTATATACTAAAAATGTCACCTGAAATTTTTCAGTGAAAAACACAGTTTCTTACGCATCCCTTACACATCCTTCAGTCTGAACAGCAATTTTGATAACATAGTAATATTAGCAATGTTTTGAGCAACAGTTGGGTTAAAATTTATCCCTGTCAATTTCTCGTTTTACATCGGCGACGCAGTATCTGCCTACACTTGAGATAAAGTTTAGTTCAATTAGTCAAGTCCCCTCTTCAAAAAACCGACACGTAGGATTTGCTTGGACGACTGATCGTTCCTGTCGCTTCCATCACTGAGTATGAAAAGGCCTTCAGGCTGAACACGCCCGGTACAAAACTCGATCTATTGGTCCATAGAGTGGTTCCGTAAAGTTCCTCGACAGTCACCTGCGCAATGAGTTTTACTCTTTATCCTGGCTGAACACAACAGAACACACGTATATTTCTTACAAACAGACAACCGCACTAATGAATAACCACCGTACTGCAAGCATAGGCCTGATCCAAAGCAGTCAGACTCATCTCCTGGGACGCTCATTTCTAATTTTCCCGCTCGATGTCCTAGAAGGCACTAAACATGCGATCAGAACGTCTTGCCGTCAAATACAGAACGTTCTGAGGGAAAGCGTGCAACTACCCGCAGTGCGGTTTTTTGACGCCTAAAAAGTACGGTACACGCTCGTTCGCCGGCCGGCAGCATCGTGCTTGTTCCCGCTGCCCTTGTCCACGCGCCATTGGTTGGGGCGGTGACTCAGTGCGTCCGCCTAAGTGTGAATCAATTGGACCGGTTGCCGTATCATTTAGGCGTGCGTTGGCGGTGGAGCGCGAAATCCTTCATTCCTAGCATTACAGACGCGAACCTGTCGTCGCTCAGGAGATGCGGATCTGGGATCAGGCTAGGGAAGAGACTCCAGGGTGGGTGCCATTCAAGCTGCTCGTGTGGGAACTGTTTCGTCGTTCAGGGTAGTCCGCGGCTGGGTTCTGCTCTCTTCGAGCGGCGAAATGCTTTCGGCTGGAAAAATGCGGAAAAAATGCCTCAAAGCTGCGTGCACGTCGAAGCTCCTCAAATCCCAAGTAATCAGCTGAAAGGCAAGTATATTACAACGCTGGGAAACCAAACCCCTACCTCCGTCGCATGAAGCGACCCCACTATCCACTGGACCACGATCCGCTTATCGAGAGAGCCATCACGGGCGCACAAGAGATCGATCAAATGTCAACGTGGACGCCGACGCGCGATCTCTAAGCTAGGAGGGCGCAGACAGCTTCCTATCTCAGTTTCCGAGTTCCATCGCTAACCGGTATACGGTAACCATTCGGGGATGCATTCGTCAGAATCGTTTTACACATGGCCAGTATGACCAGGGGCCGTATGCTATTCTCTCCCCAACCGTCCCCGGCCGGGTATGAGGCGGTCTCCGCCCACATCCTTGGTATGCACAACATGCGCCATCGATTTTTCGGTACCGTCCCCGAGTCGGGCGAGAACAGCATACGGCCCCAGGAGGTCGTTGTAAAACGATTCTGACGAATGCACCCCCGAATGGTTACCGTATACCGGTTAGCGATGGAGCGCGGAAACTGATAGAAAGCTGTCTGCGCCCTACTAGCTTAGAGATCGCGCGTCGGCGTCCACGTTGACATTCGATCGATCTCTTGTGCGCCCGTGATGGCTTTCCCGACAAGCGGATCGTGGTCCAGCGGATGGTGGCGTCGCTTCATGCGAGGGAGGTGGGGGGGGGGGTCGGTTCTACAGCGTTGTGGCATATTTGCATTTCAGCCGGTTACTTGGGATTTGAGGGGCTTTGAGCCATTTTTTGCGCATTTTTCCAGCCATATGCGTTTCGCCGCTCGAAAAACGCAAAACCCAGCCGCGGATTCCCCCTAAGCGACGCAAGCAGTTTCCAAACAGCAGCTTCGATGCACCACACCCTGGAGTCCCTTTCGTTCCTTAGCTCGAACCTGTGGTCGCTCAGGGAATGCTAGGAATGAAGGATTTTGCGCTCTATCGCCATCGAGCGCTTAAATGATACGGTAATCATTCGTGGGTGTGTTTGTCAGGATCGTGCCCATGAGAAAACGATCTTTAATTATTTAAGGCTTTATTTTTAGGGTATCTAGTTATTCGAAAAACCTGGGTAGTTAGTTTCACCATGACGGACTCGAAGTACTTCACTACCACCAAAAAGGGTAGGTAGTTTTCTGGTTGTGGGTAAAATTGGGCGACGCTACAGCTAAGAGGGCTCATTTCAGGAGAAATTTTCGAGCTCAAGACTGAGCTGAACTCGGATAAGAAAGAAAAGAAGAGGGAGGCTGTGAAGAAGGTCATTGCCAGCATGACGGTCGGTAAGGACGTGAGGTAAGTCGTGTCTTCGTTTGAATCATTCAGAACTCCCCGATCGTGCACATTTCAGCGCACTATTTCCCGATGTAGTCAACTGCATGCAGACGGATAACGTAGAATTGAAGAAACTTGTCTACCTTTATTTGATGAACTACGCTAAAAGTCAGCCCGACTTAGCCATCATGGCTGTCAACACTTTCGTCAAGGTAGCGCTGGTTTCCGCGTATCTTTCGTTCGCTTAATAGGAGTAACAGTTCTCTTTTAAGGACTGTGAAGACCCAAACCCGCTTATCCGAGCACTAGCAGTGCGCACCATGGGATGCATACGTGTTGAGAAGATCACCGAGTACTTGTGCGAGCCTCTTCGTAAATGTATGAAGGTTAGGAGATGAGCTCATCATTAATAGCCGCAACTTTTACGTGGCCCTCTTCGACAGTTCTTTTGCACATATGATTTTGAATTATGTGCTGTTAGTTCCCCAGCTGATATTTTGCAGGATGAAGATCCCTACGTACGTAAAACAGCAGCAGTTTGTGTCGCCAAGCTTCATGATATGAATCCCAAGCTTGTAGAGGAGCAAGGTATGCGGTATTCCAGTTCTAACTAGCTTGTTCTGCCGTCACTTTATTGAGAATGCGAAGTTTCTCTTACATCTCAAAAATCTTCTGATAATCTGTTCATTTCATCGACATCGAAACAGCTCATTCCTAATGGCTCTCTACGCAGATATCGTAAGAGAAAATTCTTAGCTCAGGTTTTCTTCTTGGCCTATGAAGTGCTACTTAGGACTCGACGCTACACTTACAACGATGAACTTTTCACGGACGAGTTGTCCAGGGCGGGTTACAACAACTACGACGAGGTGGAACGCCACCGTATCGATTTTTGCTTTCTTTGCCGCGAGAGCGATTCTCGGATAAGGCGCGCCGCATACGCCACAGCCTGCATAGCGACGAGGAGTGTTTCGGCGTGCACGGCTTCGGGCCCACTGCTGGGTTGGGTTGAAACCACAATTTTTGGTTGGGGTGCTCGTGGCATCCGGGCGGAGCAAAGGTTGTAGAGTTGTGCTGAAGGGCGGGCATTCTTTCGCCCTCAGACCGAGCTCCACGATAATCACCGCACCCCAAGCCCGTCGGCGCGCTCTGGACAACTCGTCCGTAAATAGTTCATCGTTGTAAGTGTAGCGTCGAGTCTACTTAGGAGGCTTTGTGTCTTCATAGCCGCTCCGAGGCATTAAACGTAGATAGGTTAGATCACCAACATCCCTGAAATCCTCTACTTGCCCGTTATGTACTCAGTGCAGGCACAAACGTGTCAGTATCGTTTTCATCAGAAAATTTTCGTTAGCAACAGAGTTGAGCATTTCGAAAGTCGAACAATCGATTAACTCGATTTTTTGAAAATTCCGAAAGTCGATCAATCGAATAACTCGATTTTTCGTGTTTCTCGAAATTCAACAAGCGAATAATACGATTTCGAAGGCACGTTCCGTTCTCTAGAGAACACAAAGAAGAACAAAACCACAATTGTGGATGAAAAATATTGAATCTATAAAGATAACTGAATAAGCGTTTACAATCCTATTAGAAGGCAGGAGTAACAAGATACTTGGTCGTCCTCGCCGCCAGGCGTGATTTGCTATGCGTACATAATCTCGTCTTCGCCTGATGACTCGTTTTTTTCTGATTCTTCGCTGATGAACAGTGGCTCCCAAAAAGAGAGTTTTCTGTCGCAATCATCTCTTTTCTGGATGTCCACAGCGCCCTCATAGGAGAAATGTTCTATAGGGAGGTTAAAAAGACAATTAAAGGGGGTGTGTGACAGAGAAGTGCAAAACTCCAAACTATTGTTTTTCTCCCCAATCTATTGGCATACGAAGGCGAGGCCTGGGTTGAATAGTGTATTAACTCTTATCGTTTCATTGCAGAACCAATTAGAACCAAGTCTTGCCGTCTTCTCTAGACCAAATAGCCGCATTCTTGCACCCGCCAGCGTTCAACAAGGAGGCGTGTGTGATGCATATCTAAGCCTAACCACAACTAGTACCTGTGCGCTTCTTTCAAAAGCAGTACTCATACTTTCCGGGCGTGTATTTGTTCTCGAAAATATTCGAGTAGTTTCCAGTGCTCACAAGTTTCGAAATTCGAATTCGAGCATATTTGGAAAAAGCGGTTTTCTGAATACTCAATTTCGAATGAAATTCATTCTCATACGTATTCGAATAGGTCTTTCGAACAAAACTGTGAACAGCACTCGACTTCGAACAATATCCGAACAATACTTTTTCCAAATATTTGATTTCGATATTCGAACAATGTCGCCATTTTCGATTTCGAACAATGCTCGAACAATGGTTTTTCGCCATCTTGGATTCCGAACAATGTTCGAACAACGTCTTCCTATCTTCGATTTCGAACAATGCTCGAACAATGTTCGAATAATGGTTTTCTCGCGAAACTCGATTTCGAACAACTGCGATTTACGATTTTTTCGTACAATCGAGCGATTAATTGATCGAAATCGCACGAACGATTATTCGGCACGATTAATCAGGCTCAAGTCTAGTGAGCAGAGATGCGCGGAATTTCCGTTTCCGTGTTCCGAATTCCGGTTTTCGGCCGTTTCTACTCCTTCCGTTTCGTTCCGTGTTTCGCCCTTTTTTGGGTCGGAAGCAGGGAATTGCGTAAACGAAATCCGAAATTTCGTAAATCGTAAACCGTAAATCGTAAGAGGTGCCTGACTTATAACACATTTAATTTCCTTGTTTTTTCCATTATGTTGAACCTAATCGATGCTACGTTTTATTGGGACATTTTCAGCTCGAGCTGGACAGTTTTCTAATTAAGATGGAAGCCATTAAAATCAAACAGCACCTTTCAAATCAAGCTGGACAAGTTTTTGGAGGACCAAAAACCGCTTGTTCAAAAACGCTATCTTAAAAGGCGCCTATACGGGGTGCCCGAATAAAAAACTTACATTGCTTGGACGATCAAAAATGTTCATCATTCTACTAGCCAATTGCTTGCATATAAAACTATGACTTTGTAGAAACAACCGCAACAACTCCGAATCACAAATCAACAAAAACCATTCTATCCAAAAACAAAAAAATAATTTGATCGCTGGCCAACTCGACGAAAACAGTATTTGCACAAACAATCCAGCAAGCATACCCTACTGAGTGAACGCATGGCACATTTCTATGGTATGACACGCCTAACGTTCTATTCCTTCCCACGTCTTGAATTGTACCCAACAGCATTTTTGTAGCATACGGGAAGGAATTGTGTGACGATTGAAAGAGTCTGATCACATTTTTGGACACTCATCATAGTCGGATTTTTGCCTTGAAATTATAAAAGAAGATATTTTTGTGGCATTCTTTAGGAGTAAAGTAGAGAAGAAAGGTGCAGTTTGAATTGATAGTGGTTCAACTGATTGCTTGCAAGGTGCATTTTAAACGTATAGGGGAACACATGGTAGGGAAGTCGGAGGAGGATGGCTATTGCATGCTCCAGAATATGAGTTCTTGATTACAGTCCAACCACGGGAGAGTCAAATTTTCCATACCTGCTGGGTTGTGAATTGGTACCTGGTTTGTGTGGGAAGGATAAAGCACTGACCTCTACATCGGCGGCAACCGCAATTCATTCTATAAGGCAAACTCACGCTCAAATAACCTCTACGATATCCCACAGAGGTAGAAAGAATGGATGGCGCATCTCAAACAGGAACTGGTTAACGTCGTGCTTTGTCCTTTATCATTTTTGAAGGCAACCACAACTTCTGGAATGTTCGACGATACCAGGTAATTACTTTCGGCATTTACTTCGCTCGCAGTGTCAAATTTCGGAAGCTCCTAAATATTGCATTACTAATTAATGACTGCTTGCATTCGCCAGTCCTGCTCTCCGCTACCTTTGTAACAAACGCCATCGTATCTTTTGCTCAGACTTTAGCATTCTGAACGGATCGCATAGGGCGAACACAATAGCCTCAATCAAACCACTGAAAACGAGGCCAAAAGTGCCAAACTTTTTCACTTTCATCATGAAAATGTCAGACGTTTTGCATAAGTTGCACCTTAAATGTGAATACACTCCGCGTCATGACGTGCAGTGACAATCAGATTGAAACATGATTGTTTTACTCTTTCCAACAGTTTAGCTGTTACTCCACAGCCTCCAATCAAGTCCAATATTCCTTGACGGCTTTGCATGACTTCTACTCGTGTGCATTGGAAAGAGTCGTCTATGTGGTGAACAAGTGAAAAAGTTACAAGTTGACGAGGCGGTGGTTGCAGCATAGAACATGGTTCAGCAAGTGATCATCTCCATTCCAGTGCCATGATTATTTTCATGTTTTCCTGTGGACTGGAACGAAATGCTTTCAGGCCATTCGAATGTGAGACGTTGTGCTAGAGTGCGACCAGAAAATTAGGCGGCCCAGTTCCATTGCCAGGAATTAACTAGAGCGACCTATCCACAATGCTGCGTTTTTCTGTCACAGCGCCACAGCAGAACATAAAAAAGTAACTAGGTAATAGCAACGAGCTATGAGGAAAGTCTTTAAAAGTCGGTACATCGTCATAATCCGAATTATATCACGTTATGTGGATGTTTCTCATCCGCGGAGCGAAGATCACATTTACGAAAATTTTCGATTTACGACCCAAAATGTCGTAAATCGTAAATCGTAAAAAAAATTGCCAAAAATCACCGTAAATCGTAAAGCCGAAAATCGTAAATCGTAATTACGCACACCCCTGGTCGGAGGACGGAACGGAAATTGTGACTCATCACTCATGGATAGTTTTGCACTGACTTCATTCACCTCTTGAACTTGAACTATGCATCACCTTCTCTGTGATTGTGTTGCTTTCAAACCGGTGGTGTATCCTCGGGCCGGATTCATCAACGACTTACAGAGATTTGACAGAGAAATTACTTCTATTACAGAATTTATTTGGCTTGTGTTCGAGTGGTCAATGTGTGATATTGTTCGATGTTTGTTTACACTTTACATGGTAGACAGTTGTCTGTGTCTATCTATGCCTTGAATAAAATAAATAAATAGGCAAATAAATAAATACAGCGGAAGCTCCTGAAAAAACGCAAATCATTGCGACATATCAACAAGCGATATGGTGAAATGTTGCCGTTATCAGAATTTTCCGCTGTAGTTTCTCTCTCAAATCTTTGTAAGTCGTTGATAAATCCGGTCCCTGATGTCGAAACAGTGTGATAATCAAATTGGATTGTTTTTTCTTCTTGAAACGATGTGCTACCGAATAATAGAAGTCCACAGAAGGTTTCATGGGTGTTTGAGTCAAGAATCCATTTCGGAGCATGCTTATCATTTTCCCTAATAATCTTTGGTCCGGCCTGGAACATCAATTCTATTAGGTTGTATTCGAGGCTCATATTCAAAACATAACTTGGCTCAGAAAGAACCTCGAACGAACGCATATTAAGAGATCGCATCATCTTTCAAATTGGTTGATTTATGGCGATTGAAATCACCGGAGGCGAATTTGACATCGTGTTGTTTCAGAAAAACCATTATTCGAACATTATTCCGAAATGGAATTCGCGAAAAACCAGTGTTCGAAATGAAGATAGGAAGACGTTGTTCGAACATTGTTCGAAATCGAAGATGGCAGCATTGTTCGAATATCGAAATCGAACTTTGGATAAAGTATTGTTCGGATATTGTTCGAACAATATCACGAGACGGCCGCGTGAGTATGGATAGTCTCCGTTCCTCGAAAAACCCACGCTCAAACTCGCTCCACTGCTGCGCCTAGTGCTGTTCACAGTTTTGTTCGAAAGACCTATTTGAATACGTATGAGAATGAATTTCATTCGAATTTGAGTATTCAGAAAACAGCTTTTTTCGAATTTGCTCGAATTTGAATGTTCGAAATTTGTGATCATTCAAAACTATTCAAATATTCGAAAGAATTTCGAGT